>JAFBJS010000199.1:225402-300945 GCA_016785265.1 Paraplagusia blochii | reverse complement strand
CGAGGTAGATTTGGGCCCTGACAACACTAGCTAGCTGAAATATGATTGGATAAAAAGATTTGAAGACTGATTCAATATATAAATCATACAATTGTATTTATAAAAAATATATATGAATAAATGTCACTTTCTGAGTATGTTTAAACCAGCAGAGAAGGCCTTGCTGGCCTTGAGGGCCCACCACTAGCATACACTTATATATGTTTAACTTTAAGTCCCATATGTATGTGTGTATGTAAGGACGTGTATGTACAACTATGTGTATATGTACGTGGTACATATCTTTATACTGTATATACCCATAGAAATATATTTACACTAAGACTGATTCAGTGCAAATATTGCGGTAGTGAAATATAAATATATGAATACAAAATAAATAGAAATTTATTTGAAAAATATATATGAATAAATGTGATTTTATGAGGATGTTTAAACCAGCAGAGAAGGCCTTGCTGGCCCTGAGGGCCTTCCACTGACATATACTGTACATATATATGTTTAACTTATAGTCCCATATGTATGTATGTATGTATGTATGTATGTGTATGCACGTGTATGTGGTACATAGGTATGTAACTATCTTTATACTGTACATACACATATAAATATATTTACACTTAGATTGATTCAGTGCAAATATTGTTGTAGTGAAATATAAATATAAAAAATTTAATAATACAATTTTATTTTAAAAATATATATGAAAAATGTGACTTTCTGGGTAAGTTTAGGCTAGCAGAGAAGGGTTTGCTAGCCCTGACATATACATGTATATGTTTAACTTTTATACATATATTTACACTAAGACTGACTCTGTGCTAATATTGTCGCAGTGAAATATAACAATATAAATACAAATAAATAATAACATTTTATTTAGAATATATTTGTTTCTCTGAGTATGTTTAGGCCAGCAGAGAAGGCCTTGCTGGCCCTGAAGGCCCTCCACTGACATACAAGTCCTATATTCAGTGACTGAGTGAAACAAACACAGTTAATCGACTAATTGTCTGGATGTCTGTAGCTTCTGTTGAAGCCGTGACACATGGCGGCTCGGCCTCACAGACACTGACGGCATCAACTGACAGCTTCTCCGGGCACAAACACCACCCAGTGTCGGTGACACCGTCGGATTCAGACCGAGGGGAGACTCCACCTTCACGTCACCACCATTCGGTCTCAACAGAACCCCAAAGTGATGGAACCAGGAGCGGGAGAGACGAGCGGCTCCTCCCGGTGGTTCCACCATATGCTGGCGGAGCCGGCGTTTTGGCCTCGTTTTTTTTCCCCCACGGACTCAACGTGTCACCGGTTAAAATCCCAGAGCAACACGAGGAAGTACAAGAGACATGACGTCAAGGAAGAACAATGTAACATGGCATCGAGACACTTGGAAAGTTCCAGAAAACTCTCTTCTTCTCGTACCTTCTCGATCTGCGCCTCCTGGCTCTCGTTCTTCGTCGACCTTTCCTTCTCCTTCTTGGGCTTCCTGCTCATGGACGAGGCCGGTGCCGGGGCCGCCGCCTCCTTGCCCTTCCCCTTCTCTTTCTTCTTCTTTTTATCCCGCTTGGCGAAGAAATCGTCCAGGCTCTTCTCCGTTACGTCCGCCATTTTCGAAGGAGCAGCGTTTGAGCGGCGAGGCTAAAACCCTAGCGGTGGCTAATGTGGGGATTTTCTCTTCTTTTTCGCCGCGGCAAAGTGAAGACAGTGGGCCACGGTGACAGGAGTCACGGGTTCGTATCAAATGTTGCCGATTTTACTTCAATATGAGGCCGAGAAAAGTCGTTTACCGCGCTTTTCGGTACGAGCCCGTTCTCTTGTCAACCATGCCATGCATAAGCTATTTGACAAATCTGGACGTCACCCGGAAGCACTCTGAAGCTCAACCGGAAGTAAAATGATCCGTTATGAAAATCGAAGAAAATAAGAGTAAAATAAAGACATTTCCGCTCCCGCAGCTGTTATACTACTACATTTGTTTCCTACATAATCCGGTTATAAAATGAATAATAAATATGTCGTAAATAATCACGTTTTCTCTATATTCGCAGAGGATTCTGTTCTGCCCTATCATTCATCCGGGACATCGCCACCGGAAATACGGTTCTGAAGCAACAGTTGAACCGACAGTCGCTTCTTCTCTACTGTGCTGTTCAATGAAAGACATTAAATAAAAAAAATTCGATTTCTGATGAGTCTTAATGTCTGTTTCATATTTTAAAATACTTGTAACTCGTAAAACAACGGGTATTTGATTAATATTAATGTATTAATATTAATCAAATACTTCCAAGTGCAGCAGAAAATATATATCGTTAGCCTCTTAGCATAATTGCCCAAGTCACATTTCAATGTTTTAAGAAAACAAGAAAAAACACAATTTTTCGAAAACACATTGGTATTTTTTATTTAAAAAAACAATGCTGTTGTTTTTAAGATATATAGTATCGGTAGAGTCTGTTCTTGCCCTTTGTATATGTGTATATATATATTGTTACATATTTATATACATATATAGTCATATGCATGCAATATCTTTTACTCTATGTTACTGGCTACCTACCAACTGCATGGCTACCTACTTTGTCTATCTATCTATCTACCTACCCCCCACCACCCAAAACCTACCAACCTACCCACCTACCTACCCACCCTTACCTACCAATACCCACATACCAACCAACCTCTGACTTACCTAGATAGATCGAAAGATAGGTAGCTAGGCAGTCAGCCGATAGGTAGATAGATAGATAAGTAGTTGGTAGAGAGACAGATTGATAGATAAAGTAGATTAGGTAGGTTGTGGGTAGCCATCTCTAGCCTGCCTACCTACCTACCTACCTATATACCTACATTTATATCAATCTATCTATCTATCTTTCAATCTATATACCTTTGACCTACCTAGATACATAGAAAGATGGGTAGGTAGCTAGGCAGTCCATAGGTAGTTGGTAGGTAAGTAGGTTGGTAGGTCTATCTATCTACCCAACTACGTACCTACTAGAAAAACTAGATAGGTAGCTAGGCAGTTGGTAGGTCAGCAGGTAGGTCGGTAATCTAGGTAGGCGGTAGGTAGGTAGGTAGCCATCTATTACTACTAACCCGTCTATTTTTTTCCATTTATGAAAAACCAAACCAAATCCAAGGTGTGTTTTCTTCTCCAGTGTCAAGGCCGACGTCTCCATAGTCCAGTTCTATTTGAAGGAAACCCAGAGACGCGTCTCTTTTTCGTCTTGTTTTATTGCTCAGCAGTAAAAAGTACAGTGTGTATACTACAGTACAAAAAATACATCATGTCCAAACACTGCTCCACCGCGCCACTCGACACTGGGTCAAATATCTCTATCGTAGTTTTTGAGCGTGCAAAACAACCCGTCCACCTGTGAGCGTCCAAAGGCAGGGAATGTCCATATGTTGAAGTGTGTTATTCTCCGACGCTAGTGCACGAGTCAGTGACTCGGGAGCAACGTCGCAGCAAATGCAGCAAATCTTCAGCAACAGTTGATTATTGAGTCAAACTGCAGGAACGCAAAGTAAAACAGATGAGAAGAGAAGAAGGTCCACGGGATCAAGACCTGATCACTGTCTCATTGGACAAACACATGACCGTGAGAGTCCCCATCATTGAACATTGAAGACAACGACCTGATCTGGGAGACAGTCGCAGTAGCAGGGTTGTCTCCTACAGCACGGGGAGATGTTTCCTCCACACGGACAAGAGACGGACACAGACAGAGACATCACAGACGCACAGGGGACGGACAGAATGGAGTCGGAGGAGACACGACGTAGAAGAACAGGTATATTTGGTGGAACTCACAGGGTTAAAGAAAAGGTGGAACTGAAAGAGTTAAGACACCTCAGTGGTCCCTCTGGTTCAGAGAAGCTGGTGGGACGCAGGGGGGAGGACGGCAGTCCAGGTGTGGACCACAGACCATCGCTATCACAGTCTGGGTTTGTATTCATTAAACTTGTGGGAGGAGCAACATCAAAACCTCAGGACGTCCAACACAGCGCTGACGATAGTAATGTTGCACAGTATATGGAACGATATTTTGAGTGTGATTCTGAGACAAAGTACGGACCAAAAAACAAAATGTTTCCTACAAATATTTTATCGCAGGAGTCACAAATCGAGACGTTCTGTCTTAACAACTAGAACGACACCTTCTCGTCTTCTCGTCTCTTGGTGTCCAGATGGGACTCTTTCACGCTAACTGTTTGACAAATACAAACCCAGGTTTCCTCCCTTCGCCCTAGCTAGCCACCAAGCTCCGCCCCCAAAGCAAAATAAAATCAGGTGCGATATTCAAGTTGAGCAGGCGATTTGTCCAAGAGTCCAGGGACAGAGAAATAAGTAGAACTGCAGCTGTTGACGTTCTGGAGACGCGTGTCTCTTGCTCCGTGGCCACGCCCACATATAATTTGTATTTTATAAAGACAATAAAAACTTTTTAAACACTTTTTTTTTGGTAGAAAATGTACATCAGAAAAATATGCAGGTGCGTCTCTGTCCTCTATAAGGTCGCTGTGTGTTTTCATCGTATAAAGTCTCTCTTTGTTTTCCTACAACAGCAGGGGGAGTAGGAGGACAGGGTGGAGGACAGGGAGGCGTCCTCCGTCTCCGGCTCTAGATGGCGGAGGCTTTGTCTCTGTTGATGAAGAGCGTCTCCTGGCAGAAGGGGTTAACCAGGACGACGCTGCTGCCGCCGTAGTCTCCATTAGGGGGCAGACAGGTGTCGTGGTCCTGCGGGTGCAAAAGAGGACAAGGATTTATGGACACAGGTGGCGCTAAAAGCCTAGAGAAGCCACGAGTCATGAATCAGACTGGAGGCCGCAGCGTCAGTGCGAGGAGGAGGAGGAGGAGCAGGAGGAGGAGGAGGGGAGTAATGTGTGGGGCTGGGGGAGGTGGAACAGAGGGTTCTGACAGAAGTCGAGGCCGGCGCTGATCCAGGAGGGAGGAGACGAGGGGTTTTACAGCTTAACAGGTGGAGAGACAGAAGACATGAGTCAGAGCAGATAGAACTGATGGAGAATGGGTGGAGGTTGGTGATGATGATGGAGAATATGGAGCGAGCTGGTGACTCAGCAGTTACCAGGCAGGGGGAGGAAGGAGGGGAGAGATGAGAAATAAGAAATAAATCAATTATTATCGTCATAACCTAACAATATTCAGAGTCACACATAAATATATAAAAAATTTTAAAAAGTCTTTTTTCAGCCTAAAACATTTTTTTAATCCTCACGTCCAGTTTTAATTCTAAAAAAAATATCTATTTTTAGGCAAGAAAAAGACAAAAAATAACACTGTCATACACAGCAGTGTCCGCCAGAGGGCAGTGTGATGCATCTGTTGGAGTTGTTCAGTCTGACTATTAATCCGAGACGTGATTAAGTCGCTGGAGGGAAAATGTCATCAGACACGTGACAGTGAAAAGTCCAAAAAACAACAACATCAACTGAGGGAAAGGCCTTCTGGGTAAAGACCTGATGCCCTTGTTGCTAGGCAGTTTAACCTGATGGCCGTTGGAGACTCGGCCGTGATTGGACAATTTCACAAATCTGTAAAAACTGGTACATTTTCAATCGCAGGACACGGCCAGAGTTAGAGTTAGTTTGCGCTCATTAAGAGCCCCCCCTGCAGGTGGATAATCAAACATCATGTGAGAGCTTACCTCGCTCTCCAGCGTGTGGATCTCCCGGGGCAGCTCCACGGCGTGGCGGCTGAAGTAGTCCATGGTGATGGCGTTGTTCCAGTAGCTGAGGTTGTTCTCCTGACTCGACGACTTCTTCCTCCTCCTCATGCAGCACACGGTCAACAGCACGGCTGCGAGGAACACAGTCGGGGTCAACAATGAGTGGTCCCTTCTTCCTCTGTGCTGCTATGCTGCCCTCTAGTGACTTTCCCTTTCATTTACTCCCAAACTGAATAATGATTCTTAGAGTAATGACATGATCAGTCAGCTGCCTTTTGCACACAACCCCCTGCATATTGATATGGATCCAGTAGATGCTGAGCTGCTATGCTGCCATCTAGTGTCAGAGGGTTTAAGGTTCAAGTCCACTAGATGCCAGGTTACCACCGCTGCTGCAGTTAGTCAGTGGTAGAAGAAGTAGAAAATCTAAAACATCTCTACTCACAGCATGAAGACACGAACACAGTGATGGCCAGGACGATCCACACGATCTCCATTCTGCTCAGACAGATGGTGACGCGGGCGGGCGGGGAGTCGATGCCGGGGTCCGAACTGTTGTTGGAGGTCCAGGGGTCCTGGGTGGTTGGAGGCACCTGTCTGTTTAGGAAGTTCTTGCTGGCAGTAGATGGGGCTTGGGTCACGTTCCCCTTGGCGTAGAGCGCCGCCGTGCTGCCGTTTGACGACAGTCCGCCGCCCGAGGTTACGTTCGCCATCCACCGTCCGAGAGGTGGACTATCTGTAGCGTCAGCGAGGACAACCGCACCCTGGTGCCCCTCAGTGGTGGTCTCGTTTGCGGTTGTGATGTTGTCTGGGACAACTGTGGAATTTAGGGATGTGATGCTGGACCCAGTGGACATATCCGGGGTGGACACTGGGGGCGTCTGACTTCCCTCAGGTGCCTGGAGTGAAGGACTAGGACTGGACTCTGCAGCGACTGACAGCTGGTCTGTGAGGGGTTCCTCCTCTGCGTGGACTTCCCTCTGGATGATGTTGTGGTGACGAACCTCCCGGAGTCTCAGGCCTCTTGCACGGTCGTCAAACTGCTGGCGGTGGTCGCCAAGTTCCTGGACACTGAACTTGAGATCATCTAATTCTTGTGCACCGAGAGTGTCTTCTCTGTTGGGTTCAGAGCTGGACCAAGGTCTGGCAGATGATTGGATGTTCTTCCTTGGAACCCCTGTGCTGCTGGTGCTGCTGGTCTGGTCAGGGACAAGTTTAGGGAGTCGGACCTCCATCTCCACATGACCTGGGATCACGGTGTCAGAACTGGACTCCAGGAGCTGGTTAGCCCAACTCTCAGTGTTTGCTTCTTGAACCTGGCTGGAGACCTGGGTGCTGTGAAGCCAGGATGGAGGGGGAGGAACAGTAATGGGGGAGAGGAGTTTTGTAGGTGCGGCACCTCCTTTATGTATCCGCTCCCCACCACTGGACCCTTCGTGATGCCAGGTCATCTGGGGAGTTTTACTGAGAGACGGGGGCTTGTTTGGTGCCCCTGCCATGGAGACAGAGTCCTGGGATGTGAGACGGAGTTTGGGATCCTGTGCTGAGGACACCAGTGCAAGGAATGCTAGAACATCTGTGGGAAAAAGAGAGAAAATCCCATTGGTTAAATTATCCATACCTGCAGTCCGACTGGGTCACGAGATCCAGTAGATGCTGAGCTGCTATGCTGCCATCTAGTGACTCACTTTCACATACAGACACTTATCCCCGTCATTTTTTAGGGCATTTGTCAATAACTTTCGCGTTGTGCTGCGTTATTGAGGCGCAGATCAGTGTTTTGTACAGATGAGGAGAATTTACACTTGCTTCCAGCTGGGGTATAGTCCCTTTATGAGTTCCCAGAGGGGGCGCCACAGCCTGGCAGCGCCACGGTCTAGCAGCGCCACAGTGTGGCCGCCTCATGTTGCTGCTGAATAAAACATGAAGCCAAACTCCCTTCACAAACTCACACTCATTAAAGAGTCAGAGAGATTGGACGGAGGAGAAGAGGTGGAGAACGGTCAGGTCAGGATGGGGTGGAGGTGTTTGGGGAGGTGAGCAGGGATGAGTGATGAAGGTGGAGGAGATGATGGAGTAAAACTGAAGATCTTTGACATGAACATCCATCCATTTTCACCCTTTGTTTGCAGTTCATGGGAGCAGGGGTCTCCACGACTACCACCTAAATCACACCGCACCACCGTGCCAGGTCCTCCTCAAGGTGGGATCGCACCTTGAGGAGGCTACTTCCAATCCTGATCTTGGTCAGGAGGTGAACCCTGGAGTTCCACACCAACACACAGCTGTAATATGGACGTCACCCACACTGGGCTGGCGCCCCCTGCTGGGCCTTCATCACAAAGATCCTGGAGACAAACAACTGAAATCTACTCCCAGATCTTCTGCCTGTTCATAAGACAAATGACTTCAAGCTGTTTTTCCATTTGACAAACTAAGAGTCCACTGTGGGGGTGAGGGGGCGATTACTGAATGGGGAGGTGGTCACTTGAATGCAACGTCTGACGTCCCCTGACGTCCTCTCCACTGATGTCAGCGGGGACATCAATAAATCATGTTTGTAAAGTGGATCCTGTTTCAATACAGGCTTCGTCCTGAGGATCATTCATCGTTAGAGTCAATGTCACAGACGGGGGAGGTGGAGGGGTGAGGGGTGGAGGAGGAGTGGATGGATGTGTTGGGCGACGGTGTGGGGGGTGTAGAGCGCTTATCGTCCAGTCTTTAGTCACCAGAGAAGATGGAGTGGAACAGATCTCACAGAAGGATCCTCCTGAAGGGAACTCAGTGGCCTCTTATTCAGTATCACGTCAAAACTGTTGACAAACATATGGCTCGTGGAGTGAAATCGGCACACTCGAGGGTTCAATCAGGCCGACTTATTGAATTTTAAAAGGAAAATGTTGCCCATTTTCATGAAACACCGATTTTTTACGATGTTGGTTGCCGTTGTTTTGATTTTTTTTGCCATAATATCTTCCTACCCTTTGTTTTAAAGGTGGTAGCATATTTTTATAGATGTTAAACAACCATAATATCTTCCTACCCTCTGTTTTGAAGATGGTAGAATATTTTTTATAGATGTTTGACCACCATAATATCTTCCTACCCACTGTTTTAAAGGGGGTAACATGTTTTTATTGATGTTTGACCACCATAATATCTTCCTACCCACTGTTGTAAAGGGGGTAGCATGTTTTTATAGACAGTAAACAACCATAATATCATCTTACTCTCAGTTTTAAAGGTGGTAGCATATTTTTATCGATGTTAAACAACTATAATATCTCCCTAGCCTCAGCTTTTAAGGTGGTAGCACACTTTTATAGATCTCTACGACCAGAACGACCAGAATATGTTCCTACCTTCCATTTTAAAGGTGGTATCGCGTTTTTACAGAGGTTTAACAACCATAATTTCGTCCTAGCCTCTGTTTTAAAGGTTGTAGCGTTGACACCTTTAAAACACTAAAAAAAATTACTATAACTAGAGTACTTCCTCTCATTTTAGTCACTTTACATCAGCAACTCTAGAGCCCTTGGTGGCGGGGGCTGGGACTGCAGCCCCTTTAGTCCATTTTGTTAATCCAGCATCTATGTGTCAACTGTAGTTCTTTCCTTCAAGATTCACAGTTACAGCAGTTTGAACATGAATGGTGAATGGTGGAGCTGATGGAGCAGATGGAGCAGCAGCAGTAGTAACAGCATCAGTAGTAACAGCAGCAGTAACAGCAGCAGTAGTAACAGCAGCAGTAGTAACAGCAGCAGTAGTAACAGCAGTAGTAACAGCATCAGTAGTAACAGCATCAGCAGTAACAGCAGCAGTAACAGCAGCAGTAACAGCAGCAGTAACAGCAGCAGTAGTAACAGCAGCAGTAACAGCAGTAGTAACAGCAGCAGTAACAGCAGCAGTAACAGCAGCAGTAACAGCAGCAGTAGTAACAGCATCAGTAACAGCAGCAGTAACAGCAGCAGTAACAGCAGCAGTAGTAACAGCATCAGTAGTAACAGCAGCAGTAACAGCATCAGTAGTAACAGCAGCAGTAACAGCAGCAGTAACAGCAGCAGTAACAGCATCAGTAGTAACAGCATCAGTAGTAACAGCAGCAGTAACAGCAGCAGTAACAGCAGCAGTAACAGCAGCAGTAACAGCAGCAGTAACAGCAGCAGTAACAGCAGCAGTATTATCCAGGCTGGTTGTGCGGCGTCATCAGCAGCAGCGGCAGTGGCATCATCTGAATAAAAGACTCAACAAATTGTCCAAAAATAGAAGCTGCAAAATCATCCATCAGCTCGGCTCCGAACGGTTCTTCCTGGACTGTTGCTGCTCCGTCCTCAGCTGGGACGGACAACAGACCAACTAACGGTCCAGGTGGGACAAACCTGGACAAGGTCACCTGAGTAAGTCAGTCCCAGCACGTCACTGGTAGAAACCTGGACCGAGACTAAATGGCCGTTAGAGGCTGCCAACGTCAGAACCCGTCCAGGTGGGAGGACGTGGTCCGTGTCCTGCTGGTGCCAGCGCCGAGACGGTTGATTCTGGTCCAAAGCAAATATGTGTGGAGTAAAAATGAAAAACGGAGACGGAGAAGAAGGAGGTGAGGAATTAAATTTGTTTTAATGGGAATTTTTAATCGATGGACGGAGGACAGTGGGACAATTAACGCTGTTAATGAAGAACGTTTTTGTCTGATTTGTCTTAATTAATGATAATTAATGGGGACGCGCTAATTTAGTTTAGTCTGATTAATCTTTTTAATGGTTCAACAGCCTGAACAGTGTTGACTTTAGTAAATTACATAATATCTTCCTACCATCTGTTTTAAAGGTGGTAGCGCATTTTTATGGATGTTAAACAACCATAATATCTTCCTACCCTCAGTTTTAAAGGTGGTAGCATATGTTTATGGATGTGAAACAACCATAACATCTTCCTACGCTCAGTTTTAAAGGTGGTAGCATGTTTTTATGGATATTAAACAACTATAATATTATCCTACCATCTGTTTTAAAGGTGGTAGCATATTTTTATCACGTTTTAATGTACTTCAATTTAATTTGGTCATAAAAGTTTTAAAGGGTGTTGGCGTGATTTTTTCCATCCTTTGTCTGGCTTTTGCAACTTTTGCTCAGATGCAACATCATTCAAGTATATAATTTTACACTGACAGCCACTAGAGGGCACTCTGGGCTTGTACCCCAGTGTCTACTACCCTCCTGTAAGACAGAAAATCATCTTAATTCCTAATTTCCTTCTTATTAAAGGTCGTCCGTGATGATTTCTCCTTCTCTCCTGTGAATCATTTCTTCAACAAAAACACACTCTTCCTCGTGTCGCAACTCCAAACCCACACCTGGCAACGGCAATTTTAAAATCAACACGTATTCATCACTGACCACAGAACGAGGCTGGAGTCACGCTGTTGCCGACCAAGGTTAGACAAGCAGCTGGGATTTTGAAATACGGGGACTGAGTCGTTCAATTATCGCCTTCAGCAACGTCATCTCGTCCGTTGATTTCTCGTCACGTTGAGTTCTCACGTAGGAGGCCGTTAGGAGGAAAGAGGAATATTAAGATTTCATATGTGTCAAGCGTGAGTCACGGACGCTTCTCTTTCTCCTCGGTGCAGATGAGGGAGACAAAAATGAATAAAAAGATTAGAGCTTTTGATGAAGAAAGGCTTTTTCTTCGTCCTGACAGTTTGACGCGCCGATGTATAAATAGCTTCATCTGATGAGCAGCACAAACAAACACATTCTTTTGGTTGGTTCTTGGGTGTGTCCTCTGCCACTCTGGGCAAAGTGTGCGTCCCCGGGGGTAGAGACAGATAGGACACATCCTGTGGACCGTCCTGGAGGAGGACTGGAGGCGCAGAGATCGGGATAATGGCTTCCTGTTTAAAGGCTGGGCCGAATTGTTTGTCGGATCGGAGCGGCTTTTGAAGAGCAACGTGTTTATCCGAGGATCGGGCCGTGAGGGAATGTGGAAAACAGGCAGAACCTCGAGCCCCTCCTCTGTTTACTGGGATAATGGGCCCGGCTGACTGTGACAGCGGCAACGGATCCAACAGGAAGTGGAACCAACAAACAGGAAGTTGCCTGGAATGCAAGGGGAAGACTGGACGGCTGGACTCCAACTGTTACTGTTGAAGTGAAGTCATCAAGTCATTTCTGTTCTGGAACAAAGACGGGGCAGAAGGAGACATTTCAGGACCACGGTTTCATTTTCCCGACCGCATATCGAGGCCTCAGCACATTTGTGTCCTGCAGATGAGCAAAAAGGCCTCAATTTTTAACTATAAAAATATGCTACCACCTTTAAAACAGATGATAGGAAGATATCATGGTTGTAAAACATCTATAAAAAATTGCTACCATTATTAAAACGGCGGGTAGGAAGATATTACGGTTGTTTAACATCTATAAAAATATGCTACCGTTATTAAAACGGAGGGTAGGAAGATACTATGGTTGTTTAACAGCTATAAAAATATGCTACCAACCTTCAAAACAGAGGGTAGGAAGATATTATTGATGTTTAACAGCTATAAAAATATGCTACCACCTTTAAAACAGAGGGTAGGAAGATATCGTGGTTGTTTAACATCTATAAAAATATGCTACCACCCCATTAAAAAGGGTAGATACGTTTTTGCACATCTGTCTCCTGCAGATGGTCGTCCTCCAGAGGACGGCAAAAAGATCCTCAGGTGGATCTGGGTTTGGGACAAACCTGTAGGACGTGTATAGAGCCAAAAAAAACAAGGTAGGATCTCGGCAGGAGTTTGGTTTCCGAGGATGGATTGGTTGGAGACGTTGCCCTGAGGTGGAGCTCCGGGCTGTGAGTGTGAGTGTCCTCAGCCAACTGCCCAGGAGTCCAACAGAGTCCCAGTAGAACCTGGTCCCTCTCCATATTCATGTGACATTTATAGGCTGGTGAATCCGTGTAGATCCAGTTCCCGAGCGGTGAGACCGACCGCTGAATCTAAAGCAGACCAGACTTGGAGTACGGACAAGGACCTGGAGTGATTCAGCACCATGAGGAGTTGGACAAGGACGGGACGAGGAAGAACAGGAACGCCAGGATCTCTGCGATTTACAGTCCGTCCAGATGAGGTATCATCCACAAAAACACAAGAGTATGTTTGCGATACGATCTTGTGGGCCACGTATATTCACACTGTGGACCAGATTTGGGCCCCGAGCCTGAGATTGCCACATATGCCAAGTCCCTAGTCCCTACAAGTTGTTATTTCGTTGCCAACAGAGGAAACAAGAAACATATTTGACATAATGTGATTCCACTAAAGCAGGACAGATGGTCAACGTAAGAGGACAGAGACATCACTGGTGCCACTACTGGTACTTCACCTGGTATACACCACTCCTCCCCACTGCAGTACACAGAAGTACTTCACACATTTCACCTGTGAGTCGATGCCTCCGTCAGACATCTGCCTCCCTGTCCTCCCTGTCCTCCCCCCCTAGTACACTCCACCCCGGGACACTCACTCAGCAGCTGGTAGCGCAGGACCTGCAGGCTCGTCTTCATGGTATCATGTGATCCGGCTCCTCCTCCACAGTGCTCATGGTTCTCTGGTGAAGAAGATAAAAGATGTGAAATATTAGATTCATCTGAAAAGTCTGGACAAGGACATGGAATGGAACTCCAGACTGAGGAGGTGGAGGAGGTGGAGGAGGTGGAGGAGGTGGAGGAGGAGGCTGCAGATCAGCAGTGACATCTAACAGACTGCTATGGCCACTAAACCAATTACACAGCATTAAACATTGACCGCTCCGGCACAGGCGGCGTGTGTGTGTCGGCGTCAGCGCCACCCGAGGGTGTAGTTCAGGACAGTGACTCAGTGATGGCGCTGTGCTACATAATCGCCCTCAATCCCAGATGTCCACACACACCCTCTGTCTCTGTCTCCGTCTTCACAGCTCGCTGCCACTGTCCTTGGACACACACACACACACACACACACACACACACACACACACACACACACACACACACACACACACACACACACACACACACACACACACACACACACCCCTCGCCCCTGAACCTGAATAAATAATCCCGGGTGTGAAATTGGATTTTTCGTCTCCCGGGACCAGAGGTGCAGTTTCAGGTGTTCCACTAGGGGGCATCAGTGAGGTAGGAGGGGCCACAGGTGAGTGGTCTTTAGGAGTTATCAAAGTTCTACCCCGAGCCTCATTTTTATCCTCCTGACTGAACCTGGAGCTGATTGTTGTTTATTTGTTTTCTGACACTTTCTTTCCCTCCTGTCCAATCACACGCTGCCGGCCCTGTTGCCGGGCAGAACTAGGACTGAAAAGGTGAACCAGAGAAACCAACCCCAGGATCTGGGACCAGGAGGGGGGCGGCCCGACCCACTGAGCCACAGCCAGAACGACCGTCAACACTGGTTGGTCCGTCCACTTGTCAATGGACATCAACTTTTTGCTGTCATGTGATGCGTCCATCCATCTGCTCATCCAACCTTCCATCCATCTGTTCATCCATCCACCTGTTCATCCATCCATCCACCCTTCTGTTCATCCATCCACCTGTTCATCCAACCAATTTGTTCATCCGTCAATTTTTTCGTCCATCTATCTGCTCATCCAACCTTCCATCAATTTGTTTGTCCATTGCTCTGCTCATCCAACCATTCATCCGTTCATCTATTTTTCCAACCTTTCATCCACCCGTTCATCCACCCATTGATCAGTTTCATTCTGACTTGTGTCTCTGTCTGAAGGAAGAATCTTCTTCTCAGCAGGTTTCAAACCAACAACAAGAGGGTGGAGGTGAAGACGGGCGGTGGAGCAGTGGGTTCTTTATGACATGGCACAGAGTTTTGTTTACAGGAGCAGAGATCACAGACGCTGCAGCTCTGATCGTCTCCTCCTCCTCCTCCTCCCTTCACATCCAGGGTGGAGCAGGGAGCGAGGAGAACATCTGAGCCTCCAGGTGATTCCACCTCATCAGTTCATTCATTCTCTCCAGTGATGAAGGTTGTTCTGCTGCAGAATCACCAACACCTGCAGCGACAAGATAAGGCTCGCAGGCAACTCAGGGTCACACCTCATCGAGGGGGGGACGCCTCCTCCAGGGGACGCCTCCTCGCGGGGACACCCCGTTGGGTCTGAGCTGCTGACAGTTTCTTTCCTGCAACAGCGAGCTGCGGGCTGGTCCCGTCAAGACCCGGTTCAGGTCCAGTAGCTCGGCCCCTTTGTCGGCTAACGGCACATTCAGACCTGATGAGTCGAGTGTGAAAAACTGAACTCTGACTAAAAACCAGGGGAAACCAGTACGGCTGTTTGTACCATTGACCACATCCAGTCCATGTCAATGCCAGTTTTTTCAGACACAGGCAAACTAAGGCCCGTGGCCCAGAAATGGCCCGTTTTTATTGGTGATACGGCCCAACATCCTTTTTTTCACATTATATAAATGCTTTGTTTTTTCCCTGCAATGCCAGTGTTGCCCTCTAGGTGGCGTATAGAAGGCTGTTTTATTGTTTTGTATATCAACAGGTAGAGGTCAGTGTTTCTCACTGCACTGAAACATCGACTAAACCAACCTGAAAAAATTTGAAAAAATGTAACCAAAAAGTCCAAAGGTTTCAGACGTAATGACTCAAAACGGGCCACAGACCGATTTTTGCCAAAGTTTTCTGATTCCGATATCGTCCAATACCGATATCTGCAGCTGTTTGTACGATTCCTGCAAATTTGTTCGTAAAAAAACTGAAATATTTCCTTCTAAAAACCTTGAAGCAACTAAAACCTTAAGGCAACGTTGCCTCCAGCAGCGATGGAGCAGAAATCCACAGGTCGAGTCCACAGCCAGTGTCAGTTTCACGGCTCTGCTGAGGAGCAGGAAACTAAAAAAGTTGCATGGCAACTGACATCCACGCAGACGACAGCCATCGCCATGGCAACACTAATGGTTCACCGTATTCAGATTCAGTGGCGAGGACATTTTGGGGATGAAACAGATATTGGACACTGAGGAGGAGATGGAGGAGATGGAGGAGATGGAGGAGAAGGTTCCCTGTTTGGGCTCACCAGCCTTCATTGAGCCACATCCAGTGTCCAGACCTGAACCAGGAAACTGTTGCCACTGTTTTAGAAGGAACGGAGAAATGAGGAGTTTCTCCTCCTTCTCCTTCTTCTTCTCCTCCTTCTTCTTCTCCTTCTCCTCCTTCTCCTTCTTCTCCTCCTTCTCCTTCTCCTTCTTCTCCTCCTTCTTCTCCTCCTTCTCCTCCTCCTCCTTCTTCTTCCAGACTCAGTTTTTGTCACCGTCACATTTTCAAGACAACGAAACAGAAAAACCTTCTGATTATTCAGAGTTTTTCTGTCCATCAGGAGGACGGACGTCTGGGAACAAACACAAGGACACACTGGAGGACACGTAACCGCAGCGGCAACAGCAGAAGTAACAGTAACGGCTCTAGTAACACATAACAACAGTATCAGAAGTAACAGTAACAGTAACAGTAACAGTAACAGGATGAATGGTTTTCTAACTCTTTCTCCAAGTCAGGAGGAGCAAAACACCTGGTCTCAACTGAGGAAGAGGAGGAGGAGGAGGAGGAGGCTCAGTGAGGAGGAGGACAGCGTTAGCGCCCCCTTGATTACTCAGCTCACCTCCGTACGTGCAGCCAGAACCAGTGACTAAAGCAATTCATCAGAGCAATCGTGACCAAAGATCTAAACCTGTGGGGGAGTCAGAGTTTCTCCCCCCCTGTCCCCCGCTGTCCCCCTGTCTCCCTGTCTCTCCCTGTGTCTCTCCCTCCTCTCTCTCACACAGGGAGAAGAGTCAGGGCCAGAGATAAGTGGTGGGTAGTTAGAATCCCTGCTGGGAACAGTGTGGGCGGAGCCTCTGAAGTCCTGCTGTCAGTCACTTCATCACTGGGCTCCTATTGGACGCTCTGACTGTCAATCAATCAATCAACCAATCACAACAGTCCAAGCTTTGGAACATAAAGGTGCAGGGCCCGACTCGGCCAGCAGGGGGACTAAGGGATTGGATTATTGTGACAGGCGTCGAACCCTCACCTTCACTGAGGACGGAGGACATGATTGATCCTGTCTCCTGTGGAACGCTGCCCAGACAGACTGACGGAGACGAGCTGACGGAGACGAACAACCATCAACCAATCACAAGAGTTTCTGCTGAAAAGGTGGCGGATTTGTCCCAGTACCAGGACAGGCCCCTGAGCCAGACTTTGGACACCGTCCTAGAGGCTTTATCTCTCCTCCACCTCCTCCACCTCCTCCACCTGCTCCTCCTCTCCTGAGACTCTTAGATCCAGGCAGTAAAGGAGGAGCAGCACATTGGGATGCAGCTCACAGTGGCCACAGACGGAGTCGTAAATTCTCCACCCTGTGCCTCCACCTCCTCCTCCTACACTTCACACTGCCTTAGGTGACCCCACTGACTGACTGTTGACTGACTGACTGTTGACTGAAACATCAACTGACAGACTGACTGGTTACTGACTGAAGGCTTGTTGACTGACTGACTGACTGATTAACTGACCGACTGACTGTTGATTAACTGGCTGATCCCCTGACTGACTGACTATTGACTGACTGATTCACTGACTGACTGTTTACTGAAACATTAACTGACAGACTGACTGGTTACTGACTGAATGCTTGTTGACTGACTGACTGTTGACTGTTTGCTGACTGATTCACTGACTGACTGATTGACTGACTTACTAACTAACTGACCCACAGTTGATTGACTGATTAACTGACTGATCCCCTGACTGACTGACTATTGACTGACTGATTCACCGACTTATTCACTGACTGACTGACGACTGACTGGCTAATTTACTGGTTGACTGATGCACTGATGACTGATTGATTCACCGACTGACTGACTGAATGCTTGTTGACTGACTGACTAACTGACTGACTGATTCACTGACATGTTTAATGCACTGACTGACTACCTGACTCTTGACTGACTGATAGACTGACTGACTGTTGACAGACTGATCTTGTCAGGACTTGAACCCTTAACCCAGACGTGACGTGTCAATGAGGTGGATGATGAAACAGCAGGTGGAGCTGTTCTGTCGCGACGGTTCATTTCACCATGTGGTGACGGTTTGAATCCCCGGGTGGAGAAACTCCATCACATCACTGTGGTCGATTGAAAACAATGATGTTGTATAGACAGGGTTGCCAGGTCTGCAACATTTCAGGTCTATTTCAATGTAAGTTTGAGTCTTTCTTCAATGTTGCCTTGGACTCAGCATCAGTTGCACTTAGTCAGTAGTTCTCAAATAGTGGGGCGGGGGACGCCCTGTGAGGCCATAATGGTTACCAGCCTCCAGTCACTAGGGGGCAGTAACTCATACCAATAAGAATAAACCCTGTTATCAGGTTGTCAATGGTGCAAAAAAAACATTTCTGTCCCCAAGGAGGTGAAGAGGAAGACAAGACAGAAAATAAGACAAGACAGAAAATAAGACAAGACCAGTCCACAGTCTACAGTCTATTGTCAGAGTCATGGGTTCGATTCCCAGGGGAACCACGTGTGTCTCCTTGTCCTGTCTCTTATACACATCTAATAACAGGGTTGTGAAAGACTAACTGGGAATACATTTGTGGAATTTCCTCTGATCCGAAACCGAAAAGGAAGGAAATGACAGAGAGAATGTCTCTGTGTGCAGACGATACCATGGTTTGACTTTCAACACGTTAGGGACAGACAGAAAAGACAATGGACGCAGGAATTGACTCCTTCCTGTGAGATCATCTCATCCAGCCAGGCAGGAAACAAAGGCACGAGTCCATGTGGGGGACACAGTGACAGCTGAGGACCAAGTGTAGTCTGTCTCCTCACTTCCTGTCCGAGCTTGGACACCTATGGTATAGAAGACGTCGTCCAACATGGACCTGGAGGCAGGAAGTTCCTCAACTCTGCGCTCACGGCCCTAATTTTACCCACTGACGCATCGTCCCCCCGTGACAATGGCAGGAACGAGGGACGACGGGGGAGGAGGCGATGGTGAGGGAGGGTATTGTACCTCGCTTCCTATAGTGGTGGAGCAGGAGGTGGAGCAGGAGGAGGAGCAGGAGGAGGAGCAGGAGGAGCGGGAGGAGAAGGAGGAGCGGCAGCATGGAGGGCCCAGCTGGAACCAGAGGAGAAACATCCGGACCCAACGTCCAAGGTTCAGAGATTTGAACCCTGAGCCTCAGAGCTGGTGGAGTGGTGTTGTTCACCTCCTCCTCCACCTCCTCCACCTCCACCTCCTCATCCCTTCAACTACAGCTGTCAGTCAGACAGATTCACTGAAGGAGCTGCTGGTCTTCAGACCAGAGACTGAAGGAGAAATAACAGGAAGAACAACGTAGACCTCACTGTGTCCCAATGGACAGACGTCTGTCTGTCTCACTGTGTGTCCATCCACCTGTCTTTCTCTCTATTTGTTTATCTGTCTGTGTCTCAGTCTACGTCTGTCTATCTGCCATTCTATTGATTTATATATTTGTCAATCTGCCTGTCTGTCTTTTTCTCTATCGTCTACCTGTCTGTCTATCTATTTTCCTGTCTGTCTATCTATTTGTCTATCTGTCTGTTTATCTGTCTTTATACCTGTCTGTCTGCCTGTCCTCCTGTCTATCTATCTACCTGTCTATTTGTCTATCTATCTGTCTTGATACCTGTCTGTCTGTCTGTCAGTCTGTCTGTTTATCTATCCGTCTGTCTATCTATTCGTCTGTCTGTTTGCCTGTCTGTCTTCCTGTCTACCTATCTACTTGTCTGTCTTCCTGTCTATCTATCTACCTGTCTGTCTGTCTATCTATTTGTCTACCTGTCTGTCTGTCTGATTGACAAATACATCTTCTTGACTCCTGGATGTTCCTGCTTGTCTAGTTCTCTGTCTGTCTCTCTCTCTTGTCTATCTGTCTTCCTGTCTGTCTCTCAGACTGTGACAATGATCCACCATCGTCGACCAACACACCCAACATCACTGACATTATTTTGTAGGAGTCACTTCCTGTCTGTGTGTGTTTACAGGATGATTCCTGTGGTCGATTGAAAACAATGATGTTGTATAGACAGGGTTGCCAGGTCTGCAACATTTCAGGTCTATTTCAATGTAAGTTCAAGTCTTTCTTCAATGTTGCCTTGGACTCAGCATCAGTTGCACTTAGTCAGTAGTTCTCAAATAGTGGGGCGGGGGACGCCCTGTGAGGCCATAATGGTTACCAGCCTCCAGTCACTAGGGGGCAGTAACTCATACCAATAAGAATAAACCCTGTTATCAGGTTGTCTATGGTGCAAAAAAACTTTTCTGTCCCCAAGGAGGTGAAGAGGAAGACAAGACAGAAAATAAGACAAGACAGAAAATAAGACAAGACCAGTCCACAGTCTACAGTCTATTGTCAGAGTCATGGGTTCGATTCCCAGGGGAACCACGTGTGTCTCCTTGTCCAACCATGTCGTCCTCGAGAGACACTGATTCAGAGGAAACTTCTCCACCTCCTCCTCCTCCTCCTCCTCCAACTGTGGTCAAACCTCAGCTGCGTCTCCTCACCCCTGGTTTACCAAACCCACAACCACCGCTGTGGCACCACGCGTCCCACGTCTCCACCCGTGTCTACGACCAAGTCTTCAACAACACCTGACAAAACCACAGTCAAATCATCTCTCCCTCCACCCAGGAGTCCTCCTCCAGACAGGAGAGGAGAGGAGTGAGGAGTCTCCTCCTCCCAGTATCTTCCTCAACTCTCCTCCAGTCTCCTCCTCTGCTCTGATTTCCTCCTCTCTCTATTTCTTCTCAACTCTCTTCTTCTCTTCTCCTCCAGTCTCCTCATCCACCACCTCCTCCTTTCCTCCTTCCCCTCAATCTACTTTTCCCTCCAGTCTCCTCCTCTGTTCTCCTCTTGTCTTCTCCTTGCCTCCAGTCTCCTCCGCCCCATCCTCCTTTCCTCCTGTCTCTTCCTCTTCTCTTCTCCTTTCCTCTCGTCTCCTCCTCTTCTTCTCCAGTCTCTTCTCTGCTCTTGTCTTCTCCTACTCTTGTCTCCTCCACTCGTCCCCTCTCCAGTATCCTTCTCATCTTTTCTCCTCTCCTCCAGTCCCTTCTCCTGCAGTCTACTCCTCTCCTCTCCTCTCCTCTCCTCTCCTCTAGTCTCCTTTTCTCTTCTCTTCTCCTCTCCTTCAGTCTTCTCCTCCACTCTCTTCTCCTCCACTCTCCTCTCCTCTAGTCTCCTCCTCATCTCTTTTCTCTTCTCTTCTCCTCTCCTCCAGTGTCTCCTCCTCCTCCTCCTCCTCCTCTCCTCTCCTCGTGGCAGCCCGTCCTCCCTCCTCTCTCCCTGGACTCCTGTAATCACTCTAAAAGCCGGAGTGATTCTCCTTCTGTGACTCAGCCTCCTCCTCCTCCTCAGACTCCCCTCAGCTCTGACACGCGGTGGTGCAGTGAAAGGGAAATGGAATGTACCTGACAATGTAACGTCCCCCTCTCTCCCCTCTGTCCCCCCTCTCTGTCCCCTCTGTCCCTGCTGCTTCAGACTCAGAGTCAGTAAAGGGAGAAACAAACATAGAAAACAGCAGTTTAATAGTTAATGTTGGATGATTCTACTTCCTGTTCCTGATTCTACTTCCTGTTCCTGATTCTACTTCCTGTTCCTGATTCTACTTCCTGTTCCCGATCAGAGGAAACACCAGGGTCCAGACTTCAGCTTCTGGAGATCAGTCCAGGTTTTAACCAAGTCCAACGTCCAAACACGTCAATGTTAAAACTACGCGATAAATCACACCTGTCCAACTCCAGGCTCGTGGGCCAAATCTGGCCCATCACATCGTTTAAATGGGGTCCGTATGTGTATAAATATCTCAGACTAAAATATCTCATATGTCCAATATATCTAATTTATTGGACATATATTTTATTTATTTCGTCAGGTTGAGTTATCGTCTGTACCCGACTCTCCTAGACCCGGTTTTGGGTTTCGACCCCTTCAGCGATTGAGGTCGACCCCCCCTGGAGGATCATCTGTGCCATGACGACATGGATCCAGTAGAGCAGAATCAGAATCAAGACAAGAAACCATGTGAACAAGTGGATTCATATCAGGGTTGACAGACGTCCAGTCACATGACCACGTGGACGTGGACAAACTTGTTGACCGCGGAACACAATGGGTCGTAACATTTGCCGGGTCAAGACACTAAAAATAAAGACGTGAATAAAAAAAAAGATTTTTGATAATCAAAATTTAGCCTTTTTTGTGCCGCCTAGTGGGGAAATACAGTTACTACAGGGAAAAGTTCAATGATAATAGAGATAATATGGGCGGCAGTGGTGGACCGGAGGTTAAGGATGAGGACTTTGGTCATGAAACTTATCTACAAGAGTCTAAAATGTCCAGTGACTGGACATTTCCTTTGGACTCCAGACGACCCCACGTAGGGTCTCGACCCCAAGGTTGAGAAACAGTGGTTTTAACGTCCTAATCATGTTAATCTCAATGAGTTATGGTTCAACTCCAGCTTAAATTTGACACGTGGTTTGTTTTACACTAAAGAGTTTTCATTGGGCAACAGTGGTGGCTTAGCGGTTAAGGACGTGGACTTAGGTCCGCGAGGCTTCAGGTTCTAATCCACCAGCTGCCAGGTTCCCACTGGGCTGCTCTGTTCACAGCACTGTCCCAATCATGAGACCAGGGAGATGATGGGTGAATTTGGTCAAGTTTGGCCAGATAATAAAGGCCAAACGGGCCACATCTGGGCCCCGGGCCGTAGTTTGTCCCAGCCTGTCCTAGAATCTACACAACACAGTAGCAGAGTCGTACAGTCCTGTCTGACGTCTCTGTGGACTGATGCCTCGTAACGGAGACCAGAACCAACTGTTGGACCTTTTTTCGTCCATCCCAGTCCATCTGAGACCCCAGACCCACGGGAGACATTCAGACAGACGAGGACACATGGAGTGGATCTGAGTTTGTGTTTGCGTTCACTCCATCGTGTGGAGGTTGAAACCAGGCAGCAGTTGTCGTCACCATGGCGACAGCGGCATCGGCTGTCGCTCCACAAGAAACGGCGACAAGTGAGTCCGAAAGATCGGTTTGACGTGTGTCTGGAATCGATCGCTATGAAGTGAGAGTCAGACGAGTCGGTCCTTAAAGGTCAGTCCAGTTTCTGGACTAGAACCTGAGACGTGACTGAACGGACGACAATAAAATAATCGGGAAAAAGAAAATCCATCGGATAAAAGAAGTTGCCAAGGAAACAGGAAGAGAATATTAGGGTTTTTTTCTCACTCTGTTCCAGTCTCTCTCGCTAATCCTCGTTCAGCCTCAGACCTGCAACCATTGTCCACATCCGTCACATGACCCCAGGGCCGGGACACATGCTGGGTCTGATGCGGTGACGTGGAGCAGCGGGGGATGGAGGGACCTTAATCTCATCAGCTTCTCGGTCGGAACATGTGCTAATTGGTCCTTCAACACAATCCCTACGGCGTGGTTGGACTGACTCCTCGCTCCGACAGGTGGAGGAGGAAGGGAACTGAGCCCTGATGTTCCTAACGCTAGGCGTCCACTGTACCAGTCAATCTCAGACAAGGAAGAGGAAGAAGATGAAGAAGAAGCAAACTTGTTGACCACGGAACACATTGGTTTGGAAAATTTGCGAGGTCAGGAGCTGAAGTTATGCATATTAATTGAAATTTAGCCATTTATTTGCCACCTAATGGGGAAATGTAGGTATTACAGGAAAAAAATACAAGAATAAGGATAGAGAAGATTTTGGCAGCGGTGGTGGCCCGGAGGTGAGACCAGAACAGACCAGAGAAACAGACCTCCACTCTGGATGTGGCACCAAATCCACCCCCTCCAGCAGGTGGCGCCCTGGTAACTGCAAAAGTCGCTTATTCCAGAAAGGCTCTAGATGCAGCTAGAGAAATACCTAAATGCAATTTTAAGTACTTATTTTGGTGACAACTTTGTGCAAAACTTTTGGTAGGCTGCCCCCTGTCGGTTCTACCATACTGCCCCCTGTTGATGTGTCGCACAACTGAGAAAAAAAAATCTGGCCCGATCACAATCGTCGTGCGACTGAAAAGTCGTCGCAAAAACTCGCAGAGTGTACGCTGAACGTTAACCCACAGAGTTGATCTTCTCACGTTTACCTAAAGACCTCCAACATCAGGACGAAAGCCGACACCTGATTGGTCGAGCTCAGGAATCGGCTTACGTAACCACAGGGTCTGTGGCACAAAGGAACTTTATCGGTTCCTCTTTCTGGACCCTGGGGTCCTTCTTGGCACGGAGTGGGTGGAGGTGCAGATCGGAGTGGCATGGCTGCCTGTGAGGAATGTGAGGAATCCCCCACCCTCCACCCTCCACCCTCACGCTCCGACGGCCACCACTCTCTTATCTGACTCCTGAGTCCGTTTAATCATCGTAATGGCGGGTTATTCATTAGCACGCTTCGCCCTCTTTCTCCTTTCTCTCCTCTGTGAACCTCTGCTCTTACCTACAGCAGCTGCCCCTCCACCCGAACCTCCGTCATCCCCTGATGCCCCCCCCAACACACACCACAGACGCTACCTTTGATACTGAATAAAGGGTTTCAAGTGACCAGACCTTCAAGGCAGGAGCAGACATTAGAGAAACTTCTTAGAGATCCTCGGAAATTTGAGTTTTACGATCTTTGCGATCAACCGGTGGACCCCGATCTTCTCAAAATGATAAGACTTCTAATGAAAGAATATCTTTAGTTAAGCATCAGAGATAAAGTAAAAGGTTTTGCAACAGAAAACCTCTTGAGATTTGGTCTAGAGAGTTAACAATGAGAACGGGATTTTCCGTTAAAATCCATTTCACAGCTTCACTCCGTCGACTCGGGTGGATGTTTGCGTTGTGTAAAACCAACACGCTGTGTTGCTGTCACCAGGTTTCCCTCGGAAACTTTCCCATCGGCCTCGTCACAGTTTCAGCTCGGAGCGATCGAAACCAGGTTTTTCCCTTTTCCTGAAACTTCCCTGATAAGGTTGTTGAAGGGAGTGTTGGGAAAGCTGATATTTCCCATTGTTTTGTCATTGTTTAAACTCCTGGTGATAAAGAAGCAGCTGCGCTGACGGACCAGGACGGACGTCCACTGGACGGGGGTGGATGTGGCACCAAATCCACCCCGTCCAGCAGGTGGCGCCCTGGTAACTGCAGGAGTCACTTATACCAGAAAAGCTAGCTCTTGGTTGCAGCTGCAGAAATACCTAAATGCAACTTTAAGTAATCATTTTGAAGATACGTTTTTGCGCAATTATGGTTGGGCGCCCCCTGTTGGTTCATTTTATATATTTTTTCTGTAGCGTATCAACCGTTACAAATATATATTTTAGGATATAGTTTGCAGTGATGATCGGACCCTGCCATTTACTCAAATCTAACAAGTTCAGGGCAACATTGGTGGCCTAGCGGTTAAGGGAGCAGACTTGGCTCCTCAAGGGTTCAGGTTCGATTCCACCAGTGGCCATATTGCCACTGAGCATAGCACCATTTCGTTCCTGGTGAAGAATAAACGGCCGAAGATTAAATAATAAACAAATTTAGTCAAGGTCAATGATTCTCAACTAGTGGGTTGCAACCCAAAAGTGGGTCGGGCACTTTTTTTCTTGGGTTGCTGATTGTCACTAAGGGGTGATGGTGGGAACCACTGGTTGAGAACCACTGGTCTTGGCACCACAAGGACTTGAACTTGAACCGTCTGAGACGCTTGCCATCTGTGGCCGATCCCTGAAGGGGGCGTCCATGTCCTTATGAGCCTGAAGAGCTCAGAGCCATTCATGGACTCACCCTAAGGAAACTGTCAACCACATATGTCAGTAGCCCCACTGACCCCACTCACCTCCCCCCACCACTGCACACCCAGCCTCCACCCCCACCCTCCAGAACAATGGAGCGGGAGGCAGGGACGGGGGTGGTTGGAGGGGGGACCTGCAGCCAAACATTCCTGACACAATGAAGCCAGTGGTCTACAGGTTGGACTGGAACGCTCTTTAAAGAGGTCCATATACCAGGCCTGTGTTCCTGGAAACAAAGCTCAAGTACCCTCTTCACAGGGGTATTTGGTGACGTGGGTCTGTCCATGGTGGTCCCAGACCGTCTTTTCTTAAGGGATCCTTGAGGAATGAAGCTCCTGACGACCACTCAGGACAAAAAAACGTTGGAACGGAGACGAGCATTAGTCCGTTTACTACAAACCTGTTACTGAACTACAACCAAAGGGGTTCTGTTGACCATCTAGAACAGATGGTCCAACATCACAAAAGTACTGACTGTTGCAAGTCTTTCTAAGATCTAGAGCAACCTACTTACGAAAGAAATAACAAAATATTTGGGAAATAAAGTCCAAACATTTCAAGCAACTTCTAAAACCTGGACCAAAAAAAAACCTCCAGCAAGGTTTGGAGAAACCAAAGATGTCATTGAAACATCTAGAAGAAACTCAAGCACATTTAGAAGGAGCTGAAGGACCTCAGCTAGGACGACTTGGAGAACAACGGTCTTCAAGTAAACACAGATATCAGAAAGATCTTCTCATCATCTCTTCCATCAGACCCTGGTCCCTTTTTTGTCAAGTTTTGAGAAGGTCCAGCTCCTCCCAACTGTTCTTCCAGGTCAGTACTTCTCTGAAAACATCAGCCTCCAAATACCTCCAGTCCAACCAGCGTTCCACCCCAGCAGATCTGGTTCAACGTAGATCTCTGGACGAATCATCAGGCAAAGACCTGAGTCTTCCGGCTACCACTAGGGGGAGACCAGGCACCACCGTCGGTACAGGTTTCCAACTTTAGCTAAATGACAGAGGTTGGTCAACATAAGGTGAGACAGGTGTCAACGCTATGAGGACGAGGCAGAGGGACAGACAGATAGACAAGTTGAGCGATAGACAGGTGGATAGACGGAGAGAAAGATAGATGGATAGACAGGTAGATAGACAGATAGAGAGGTGGACAGACAGGTAGACCAAAGGACAGTCAGACTGACAGGTAGATAGGTGGCTAGAGAGAGACAGACAGCTTGATTGATTGGTAGACAGGTAAAGAGATAGTCAGTAAGACAGACAGACTGAGAGGCAGACAGGTAGACAGTTGTATATACAGAAAGACAAACAGACACATAGGTAAATAGATAGACAGACAGATAGATGGTTAGACAGGTAGATAGTTAAAGTGATAGTCAGTCAGGCAGACAGACTGAGAGGCAGACAGGTAGACAGATGGTTTGTTAGAAATATAGACAGATAGACAACCTGACAGATGGATAGACAGGTCGACAGAGCGATAGTGCAATAGACAGACAGACAGGACAGACAGACAGAGGGACAGAGAGACAGACATAGAAACCTTGATCTCTAGTACTAACACGTCCTCCAACTTCTTGACTCATCCTCAGAACAACTTCCCATAAATCTATCAGGACAGTCTGGTCCACTGGTCCACTGGTCCAGCATCGAACAGCAGCCCAAACCACGTCATTCCCCCGCGGCCTGATGAAGACATCACCGGGTCCTGACATCAGCATCTGTCTAATGCAGCTGAGAGCTGAGTTACCGCAGCACCGACACGGGTCAGTACCTGGAACCCTGTCCGAAAACGGCTCCACAGACGCCGCGGAGTCACCGCGGAGGCTCGGGGGAGGAGGAGGAGGAGGAGGTGAAGTGAGTCCGTACTCACCCACTCCACAAGGTGCGTCGTAAAGTCGGCTCCTCTGCGTATCCGACAGGAACGGGACCTGGAGTCGTTCGAGTCCGAGTCCGAGCTCACACCGCCCGGAGCCACATGTCTCCGCTCCTCCAGGGGGGAATGTGACCACCTCCGAGCACGGCGCCGAGCCACTGAAGCCTCGGCAGGAGCAGGAGGAGCGGAGCAACCAGGAGGAGGAGGAGCAGAGGAACCGGGAGGAGGAGGAGCAGGCGGAGAGTGTGGACCAACAGTGTGTCCAGGCTGGAGGAGAGATGCGCACGGGCGCCACCCTTTGCTGGACCTCCGGGATTTACCTCCCCCGGTGCTGCTCCTGTCGCCTCGGTGTGGTCAGTATCAGGAGGAGGAGGAGGAGGAGGAGGAGGAGGCGGGGGTGAAGGAAACTCCGACGATCCGCGGCCACGCTGCTCGGTGCGCGCGCGTTAATGCCTGGTTTGTAATTAGGAAGCGCGCAGGACGCCCGCGGTGCCACCCACCGACGGCGGAGTGAGGTGGGTGGGAGGAGGCAGTGTACGGGGGGAGAATTTTAATGAGGACCGCTGCAGACTTTCCTCCGTCCCTCTCTCCCTCCCTCCTCTCTCTGAGCGGAGAACCCGGGTTAGAAGTGATGCGTCAGCGGACACCCCTGGTCCCCCCAACCTGCAAGTCATCTTACACCCGGTAGGAGGGTGTCACAGCCCCCTACCGGGTGATCCGGGTGTGACAGGCTACACTTACTGCGTTGACGGTGGAAAATTCCCTTCACATCAATGTAAACCTGGAAAATTCCCAAGTGGAAAAAAAAAAATCCAGGGGCGGATCTAGACATTTTTGGTGTCCAGCTTAAAATCACCCCCCTAGAAATGAACAGAAAACATCAGTGACACGGTTTTCTTTGGTAACCATGTCCATGTCAACCACGGATATGGGTAGCAAAAAACTTCAGATATGTCTATAAATCTACACTACGGGTAGGAAAATATTATGGGTAGTAAAAACTTCACATATGGATATACATTTTAGCTACGAATATGAAAAAAAATTATGGGTAGTAAAAAACTTTAGATATGCCTATAAATCTTTGCTACGGGTAGGTAAATATGGGTAAAAAAAATAACTTTAGATATGGCTATAAATTTTCGCTACAGGTAGGGTAATATTATGGATAGGGAAAAACTTCAGATATGGCTTTAAATTTCTGCTACAATAATAAAATATGGGTAGCAAAAAACTTCAGATATGACTATAAATTTCCCCCACGGATAGGAAAACATTGTGGTTAGGAAAAAACTTCAGATATGGCTACACATTTTTTTTATGGGTAGGAAAATATTATGGGCAGAAAAAAACTTTAGAATTTATATAAAAATAAAAAGTGAGATCTTTGACCAAATGTGCCCTACAGTAGGCCCTATAAACTGGTCTATATTTATATAAATGTTCTGGCAGTGAGTTATGTCAAACGGACCACATCCGGTCCCCGGGCCTTAGATTTCCCAGGTCTGGTTTAAGCTGGTCGCCCCATTAGTTAATCCTGCGCCTCATTAAAACCACTTCAGTCCTGAGTCTGTCATCTGTTCCATTTGTCCCCAGGTTAAACCACTTATCTGTCCATATGGAGGGGACTCGGGAGGGGGCGGGGCCTCCCACCGCCATTGGCTGTTCATCATGGTATAAAGAAACTCCATCCGACCAATCAGCAAACAGAATCTGGTGTCACAGGTTGGCCCTGAATTATATTCTTTTCTCAATAAAGGCTGAAAAGACTGAGTCGTGTTTTATGTTCCCTCTCTAACCCACTTCTACTGTGATGCTGCACTGCCCCCTGCAGGCAGGGAATGTAACTGCACCCAATTAAAACCGTGACTCAACATTTTGTGCGGACCTTCAGATTGACTCATCCATCACCAGGACCATCAGCTGCTCTGCTCTCTCTCCTGTGACAGTCAGACCAAACAGAACGGTACTAGTACGGCGCTACATTCAGTTTATTATAATATATGACATTAAAAACATATTTTACAGGGAATATTGGTGATTTTTTTTTAGTTTAATCGGCTCTTTTTCAGCCTGGAAGTGTTGTCTGACGCTTTACGTTTACGTGACGGAGTGTCGGCAGTCTCCTCGGGTGGAGCAGAGGTGAGGAGGTAGAGCTCGATGGGTGGAATTGGTTCCTGGGGGAGAAGAGCAGAGTTTGGCGTAAACATGAATTTGTCTGGTGATGGTAGAAATATTTCTGGAGCTGCGTTGACCTGCATGAGGTAGTCGGCAATGTACTCGGGTTTCAAACACGTGACTCCCTGAGAGGAGGCCTCCGTCACGTTCACTCTGAAGTCTGCGGGCTTCAGTCGACCGAAGTCGGCAAACAGGTGAGTGGCCTCTCTGTAGAGGGACGGAGAAGGACTGGACAGAACCTGGAGAAGCACAGATGTTAGCGAGTGTCCTGGAGAAGTTTTGGAGACGTCTAGGTCAACACCTGGAGACCAACCTTTGCTCCTCCAGACTGCAGTAACCTCCTGAAGCCCGACTCTCTGCTCTGATCGATGTTCAGCATCACCGTCCACCCACTGAAGGCTCCCTGGGAAATACAGACACCGTCCCAGGAATTATGGACAAATTAGGAGACAAAAGATTGAAAACTAAAACATGGCCAAGTCCATGTCTGAGTAAAGCTCAACATTACTAAGAAGTTAGAAGCTGTTTGAAAGAATGGGCAACAGTGGCTGCATTCCCAGGCCTCGCCACCAGGGGGCCCCTCAGGTTGCTGGTGTCACGTGACTTCAAAGGTCTAACACCTTTAATAGAGATGGTAGGTAGATCTTATGGGTGTTTGACGGAGAGTATAATTATTAGAGGTGGAGTACTTCCAGTACGTAGTATAAGTTGCAGTCTACTTATACTATTTTTACTCTACTTCACACCCATAATATCTTCCTACCCTCTCTTTTAAAGGTATTAGATAGATATCTTGGTTGTTTTACATCTATGAAAATATGCTACCACCTTTAAAACGAACGAAAAGAAGATAATATGGGTAGGAAAAAACTTCAGATATGGCTATACATTTTCGCTATGGGTAGGAAAATATTATGGGTAGTAAAAAACTTCAATTATGGCTATAAATTTTAGCTATGGTAGGACAAAATTATGGGTAGGAGAAAACTTCAGATATAGCTATAAATTTTCACTACAGGTAGGAAAATATTATGGGTAGTAAAAAACTTCAGATATGGCTATGCATTTTAGCAACGGTAGAAAAAAAAAGTGTGTAATAAAAAAATCTTTAGATATGCTATAAATTTTTGCTACTGGTAGAAAGATATGGGTAGTAAAAAAACTAGATATGGTTATAAATTTTAGCTACAGATATAAAAATATTATGGGGAGTAAAAATCTTCAGATATGGCTATACATTTTCACTACCGGTAGGAAAATATTATGGGTAGTAAAAAACTTCAGATATGGCAATTGTGAATTCATTCAACAAAGATTAAAGCAGTGCAAGCTCAAAATCAGCCAATAGAACTTCATGAAACTGCCTTAAAATTACATACGATTGTTTTTGCCCACATCAGTAGAAATATATGTGTATTGTATTGTATTGACCTCTTGTCTACTGCGTCCATGCAGAGCTTTCCTCCAGCGCATGGCGGCCAACGCCAATCTCCTCTGCTGGGAATTGATGGAGGGAAGAGCGTCCAGGATGGAGCTGCTGCCCCACTCGTACTCATCCTCCTGCAGCACAGATCCAGTTCATGGTACAAATGGACTCCATCGGAACAGAGATGTCAGTTGATCTGTTCTGAGTTACTGACCTGGACGAAGTGACCCACCGACCGACAGGCTTCCAGGTAGGATCGGTGCAGGATCCATTTGCCGGCCGCCAGCGCCGCTAGGTACTTCTCATTGCGCAGAGGGGTCCCTACGATGATGTGGGAGCAGCTGGGGTCGAAGGACTGCTTGTCCAGAACGATGCCACCTGATGTCGGACAGACAGAATTCTTTTATTTTTAAATTCCCAGCACTTAGAGACGTCTCCTCCTCTTAAAGCGCTCCGTTCGATTCATCGGAGCTCCAGGTCTTGTGCAAACGTCGAATAACTTTCTCCTCAGTTCTGACATTTTTATCAAGATATTCCAAAGACTATCCTACCGAAAAAAAAATCTAGCAAAAGTTCCTGAGTGGTTATTTGGAAACTCTTCCATTTGTTTCCTGACTGATCATCTTTTGCTAAAGTCCTTAAACCTGGGTAACAGAGGAAGGGCTTCTGGCTCGCTCAGGGATCCCTCAGGGATCAATGTCAGGACTAATCTGATTTATTTTTGCTCAGTTAGAGCTTTAATTAGTGGGGACTCACCGAGCTCCTCGATGAGGTGACTGTAATCAATACGCTCCTGAGGGCTGAGGGAGGAGAGCTGGAATCTGGGCGGAGGCTTCTCTTCCTCCTGGGAGGAAGTAAACAAACTCCTTCAGTTGTAATTTGTGTTTGAAAACAAAAATCCAATTTACACAGAAATCCCTGCAGACAAACAGTATCAGCCGCCGAGTTAATGGAAACGTTAATGTTTACCTGCGGCTCCGGTGCCACGGGAGGATTGGCCAGAGGGAAAGCGATGCTGGGAGCTTCAGGAGTGAGGATGTTGTTTTCAGGCTCCTCCGGTGGAGGCGCCGACCGCCGGCTCATGTGACCTTCGATGACGGCACAAGCAGCTGGAGAGGGAAAAGGCAAAGATTTGATGTGAAAGAATGAAACCGAGGCAGATTTCACTTTAGGAGTGGTTTGACGTCAGACGTCTCCTCCTCTTAAAGCGCTCTGTTCTGATAGAGCTCAAAGTCTTGGACAACTCTCACCTATCTCGGCTAGCTCAGAGTCGGTCATGGACTCTCCGTACTCTGGACCGTTTTCCTCAGACGGAGGCGGCGGCGCTGCCGCCAGTGGTTCCGAGTTCTGTGACGGACTTCCTGGCCACTGCAGGTTATCGGCCAGTTTAGCCCTCTCTTCTCTGGCTGTGGGGTCGTCCCAGACGATCTGCTCACTTTGGGAAGGTTCAGTGTTTATGTCCATGGCTGCTTCTCTGGTGACCCTGGAGGAATCGAACAGTCAGAGATGTTGTGGTTGTTATTGAAAAATTCAGTCTCCTCATTACCTCAGGGCTTCCAGAGTTCTCCTGTTCCCGCTGCGTCCAACTCTGGCTCCGTCAGGTGTGCTCGGTCCCGAATCCACACCTCCCGACCCCATCTGGGCCAGTCTGACTGAAGCACGCCTCCCTGTGGTCAACTTGGTGGCCGACATGATCTCCTGCAGCTGTCTCTGTAGGTTCTCTCTCATTTCTAGAGTCTCTGAAATGTCTGGAACAAAAAAAAACATAAAATCCTGAGTTGATAAAGTAAATGTGTCCATGTGTTCATTCACGCATCAAAGCACCACTATTGGAACATGAACCATAGGTTGGGAACCAGGCCCCTAAAGTAGGAGTGCCTTAAGGCCTTTTTCTGCAATTAAAGGTAAATGCCTTTTAAGGCCACAAAAAATGAGTTGGCGACCCACATTAGGGACACAGGCCTTGATTTTAACCCCCCCAAAACAAAAAAACCTACCACTCTTTTCATGCGTGCTGTTCATCTCCTCTGGTTCCACGCTGCCGTTACTGATACGACGTGATGTTTCTTCTGTGTTCTCCTGCTCCTGCTGAGGATTGGCCTCGTTGTCCATGTTCCTGAGCTGCGTCCTTGTCAGGGGTGGAGACCTCTGGGTGGTGTTGGGAACTTGGCTGAGGGTCAGACTCATCTTGGGGTTGTAGGTGAAAGGATATAGAGACTCGGGGACTCGTCTCTCCTCCTCCGCACACTGTACGACGAGGATTCCAATACATGTGGTCAAGGATGCCTTGATGGTGGTGGTGTTCTAAAGCAGTGGTCCCCAACCGTTTTTGCGCCACAGACCAATTCAATGTCAGGCAACTTTTTCATGGACCGGTGTTTAAGGTGTGATGGATAAAAAGCACAAAATAAAATGAAATACCTGGTGTTCTGAAGTATTTTCCTACCTATAAAATCTTCCTACCCCAGTTAATTGTCCGTAATTTTCTGCTACCCGACCGGTATACAAGGTTGATAGAAGAAACTAACCTTGTATACCCGTCGGGTACAGAAAAATGCATTTCCTGTAGAACAGTGGTCTCCAACCACTGGGTCTGGGACCGGTAACGGTCCGTGGGTGAATTGGTGCCGGGCCCAAGAGAAATAATGTTTCGTTTTGGTCCCTATATTTGGTTAGGAAATATTTTCACAGTGAAGACAACAACTCAAAATGACGCAGAGTCATCGATACAAGATTCTAACCTTGTATACCGGTCAGGTAGCAGAAAATTATGGACAGGTTAACTGGGGTAGGAAGGTCTTATAGGTAGGAAAATACTTCAGAAAACCAGAAATTTACTTTTAAGGAGGTATTTATACGAGACATTTAACCGACCCGTGGTGCAAAAAAGGTTGCGGAACACTGCTGTGGAGAGCGTGATTTTACTTACAGCTTGCAGCCAGTGCTGTGACACCACATGTAGTCCTCTCTCCTTCACCGCTCGGTACTCTTTGCTGTTGTCGCTGGCGCGGCCCTCGTAGATGTAGTGGGTCACTGTGTCGTCACAGGCCCACCTAAAAAAAACAAAAAACAGGTGGATGGGCCTTAGACAGGAAACAGATTTTGTCACGCGATCATTGTGAAAAAAGTTGGTTTAATACCTGAAGTCTGCTCCCAGGGAGGCGGCGGTGGCGTTGAGTTCACCTTGCATTTTGCTGAGCTTCTTTCCCACACAGACGACAACACCGCTAAGTGGTGCCACCTGTTGGTCTGGAGGTCTCAGACCTGGTGTTACCTCCTTATCTGTCTTGGAGAGCTGCGGACTAGCCGAGATCTCCTGCGCATCTTTGCTCCTTGTGCTGTTGGCCAGAGCCACCTTCAGGTTCCTGTTGATGACGTCCGTCAACGGAGTCTCCACCTTCTCTCCAGGCTTAGATCTTCCACCTGGAGTCTCCAGAGCTCCCAGAGCGTCCTACCATAACAGACGGACCATTAGTTCATTTTCGAATAAGGAAGAAGTGAATTTAGATTCTGGCCCAGACCTTGACGTTGAAGTTGGGCCTGAAGAGCTGGTCTCTGCTGAGGAAGCGAGATGGAGTGTCCAGCTGCAGCGAAGGCTCCTTCTGAAGGTTCTTCCTCCTGGAACCTCCCTCCTGGTTTGGTTTCGGGGTGCTGGCAGCTTCTTTGGGCTTCATCTCGTCCAGGACAGAACGGAAGACTTTGCTCTGAAAGCGACCCAGGTCAAGCGGCGTGACGGCTTTGCCGCTCTGGAAACCCAGCAAAGGGATTTCTGGAGATGTGGAAGCCGGGGGCCGCACGGCGGGCTTCTGGGACCCCCCGACGAAACTCTCCTCATCCCTCTCTGGAAGAAGAACATAAGACTAAATGAACCTCTGAAGACAAGTTTTGTTCAATAATCTCCACAGAGCTACTGAACCTGGAGACGGAGGACGATCCACCAGAAACTTCTCCTCGTCCGCTCTCTTCCCAGTCCGAGCCGACTCCAGGATCCAGTGCATGGTGACGGCAGGAAGCCCCCACTTCTTCGCCGCCTCGTACTTGGTGCCTTCAGGGCTCTGCAGCACCAGATGAGTGCTGGCCACCATGCCCTTCTTCTGGTTGGTCAGGCGCACAAAGTAATCCTGAACACTGCAGGAGGAAGAGGGAGTTGAAGACCCAGTGGTGAGGAAAACAGTTTTGGTTTGTTGCGGCTGAGAGCGAGTCGGTACCTGGCACCGAGGTGTTTGGCCAGTTCCACCAGAGATTCTCTCTCTGCTCCGGTGAACTGGCTGACGGAGAGGACGCTGTCTTTCAGGGGGATGCGTCCATCCATGACAGGGACCGGAGTGAAGAGGGGGTTGGAGGAGAGTGGGAGGACGACCTCCTCCTCCACACACATGGCCTACAAGGAGAGTCGTGACGTCAAAAAGGTTCCTTAGCGTTACCGTTCGTTACCACTAGGTTACTACGATCTTACCAGCCAGGTGTCCGTCACCACCTCGTCTACCGTAGCCTCCACCGAACAGCCCAGCAGCGGTACCACAGCGAAATCAGCAACAACCCGGGTTCGACCCGTCAGAACCTTCCCTCCGTGCTCCGTCACCAGTGCGGAGAGCTGGGCCTCAGCCTCGGAGCCGAAGCCCACCAGAAGGAAGCGTTTCCCGGAGAACAGTCCGGCCTCGCTGGCCTCCTGCAGAGTGGACTCCTGTTCTTTAAGTCTGGACTGCTGTGGAGTCCAGGACTGTGGTTCTGCTCTCATGGACGTCCTCCTGTTGTCCTCAGGTTCTGGTGGTGGCATGTCGACTGAGGAATCAAATTAACATCACTAGTTTCACCGGTTCAGACTAAGTTAATCAGTGAGTAACAGACAGGAGGAAGGGTGGGAGGCAGGCAGTCGGGGTGGAAGAAGTCCGACTCTGGGAGTAGAGCGCCTTTGGTGAAACTGTCCAGCAGCCACTGCACCGTCACCACATGAGGTCTGGAGAATAAATCACAGACAAAATAATGCTGTTCCACGTACCAAACACTAGGGGTCACCAATGTTCCATCTCTTTTTATATCCTTTAAAGGATTTTTGTGTTTGTGTTTTTTTGTTCCCCATCCTATTTCGCTGAAGTATTTTCCTACCTATAAAATCTTCCTACCCGACATAACTGTCCATAATTTTCTGCTACCTGACAAGTATACAAGGTTAGTTTCTTCTGAGGTATCTTCCTACCCGAGTTAACAGTGCATAATTTTTTGCTACCCGACCGGTACACAAGGTTCGTTTCTTCCGAAGTATTTTCCTGCCTATAAAATCTTCCTACCCGAGTTGACTGTCCATAATTTTCTGCTTCCCGACCGGTATACAAGGTTAGTTTCTTGTATTAATCAGACGTCAATGCAAATAGATTAAAGCTATTGATTTTTGTGTTTGTGCTTTTTGTCCATACCTATGATTGGCCTTGGAGATAAAGGTTTTGAGGTCCTGGTCCAGGTCTCCCATGACCACATGTGTCAGTTCTTCACTGGGCTGGTTGAAGTGCAGACCGCCTGCCGCGTTGACGAGACGACGTAGCTTCTCCACTTTCTTCGCGGGCAGACCACACAGGTAGAGCTGTAGCAGATTGAACACCTGGATTAAATCTGATCATTTTGGAATCAATTCTTCAACCACACAAAGGAGATAATCTGTACCTTGCAACCATCCAGTAAATCATCAGCTGGACAGACAGTGATGTCCATGTTGTCTGTGCGGTCTGGCGCCTCCAGACGACTGAGGGTGGTGTTATTGGTCAGAGCCGTTTCGTGGATGGTCATGCTGGCGTTGACGGAGATCTGACTCATCCCCAACAAAGACAGACCTTCAAAAGACACACAAAAAAAAGCTAGAAATGACAGAGAAAAATAAAACTATTCAGACTGACTGGTCTGCTGCTCTCACCTCCCTTCTTGTTGGTTCCAGTCGGGGTGGAGGTCTGAGGCCGACTGGTCTTGGACGTCTTGTGTTCCACCTTGTACCTGTTCTCGTCCTGACAGTAGCCTTTCTCTATGCTTTCAAACAACCAGTGCATCGTCACGCAGCACACGTTCCACTTACGAGCGCATTCGTACTTTTGTCCTGCAGAGAAAAAAAAGACTCTTGTCCTCTTGTCTCTTCTTCTTCCACAGTGTTTCCACAGTGAACCCTCCTTCTCCATCTCCCCCTGTCCTCTACATCTTCTACTTTGACTCCAACTACCTCCATGTCCTCCATCACTGCATCCATCAATCTCCTATGTGGTAGCTCCATCTCTAGGATCATTCTTCTACCAACGTGTATCCAATGTCCCTCCTCTGAACATGTCCAAACCATCTCAATCTGTCTTCTCTAGCGTTTTCTACAAACCGTCCTGTCTGTGATGTCCCTCTAATCACCCCATTCCCAATCCACCACTGTTGTACTGCTCTCACACACGTCCTGCACCAACTTAATATACTTCTCTGCCACTCCTGACTTCCTCATACAAAACCACAATTCCTCCCTTGGCAATAATATTGCACATTTCATAAAAATACTGCAGGAACAGATGTGACCAGATGGTGGCGTACCTGTAGGTTCGTCAACAATGAGGTGGGTGCACTCGTTCATCTTCAGCTGTCCGGTATAATTGGCTCCGTACTGCTGACACAGACGCTGCACCTCCTTTCGCTCCACGCTGGAGAGTCCAGTCACGCACACGGTACAACCTCGCAGCACAGGACACAGGTAGTCCTCAGTGGGTAGGTCTGTGTACCTGAACAGACTGACCAGGAGCAGACTCATCTTAGACAAGAAGACACACCAGCAGTTCCATGTCCAGACACTCGTCATCAACGTCTACACACCTGTCCTGGGATTTGTCCCAGCAGGTTTTGACCCAGGTGGGCAGCAGGATGGGTTTTTCCAGGCTGGCAGCCACCAGGTACTTCTTACTGCCCACCTCTCCCGCGATCAGGTGCGTGACCGACGTATTGAGGTCCAGGTAGACCCGTCCCCCCATGAGCTGGACCAGATCCATCACCTCTGTCTGCAGAAACACAGAGAAGTTCAGTCATAAGATCCAGTATCGTGAAGTTTTCTGATGGTTGTTGGAAGAAGACGCAGCAGCACCGACCCGTGTTGCTTTATCCAGGCTGGTGCAGGAGATGGTGACGTCGGCCATGGCCATGTTATACACAGGTTTCTCCGCCTTGGGGACGCAGCGCTGGCGCTGCAGGCAGTACAGCACCACCAGTGGACTGACGATACGACATCCGAGCTGTAGGACAAACGGAAGGGCATCGTTTGTGAAGATCTGGATACAGTTTTAATGTTTATATTAAGATAGAAATCAGACCTTGGTGCAGTGCAGGAAGGCAGGAGAGCTGAAGGAACTGAACACAAACAGAGCCTTGTCCCGCTTGTCCATCTGTAAGACATCGTCCTCCGTGATGGTCTTAACGTACTTATCAGACTGCAGCTCCAAAATGGCCTGTGAACGGTGAAGACATGTTTGTTAAAGACTGTAGATGTCAACAGGAAGTGAAGGGAAAGATTTACAGGAGTGGCAGAGAAGTATGTTAGATCGGTGCAGGATATGAATGAGAACAGTACAACAGTGGTGAGATGTTGGAGGTGGAGAAGAACGATTCACTGTTGAGGTTACCTTGTGAGCTTTGACAGCGAATTCTGTTCTTTGGTCTGGACCTTCCACGAACTTCACGATGAAGCCTTCCTTGTCAGTTGTCGACATGGTCAACCTCTTCACAACAAAATGACGAACAACATTAATGACGGTGTTTGACAGGAAGTGTCACCTTTAGCGAAAAAGGACAACAGTGCCTTGACTAAAGTGACGTTCGCTGACCTTTATCCAAGTTTCCGGTGTTAACAAATAAAAGTCGTCCAATGACAGCGAGCTCAACCGAGTCACACGGAATCAATTCTTAACGTCCCGTAGACGACAAACTCATCGATACATGTCACCTTCTCCAGTTTCGCTACTCTTATGTGTATTAAAGTCGAGAAAACACTGATAAACTAACAGTAAAACCCTACTACAAATTTAGAATATTGTCTTCATTTGTCCACCGAGGCCTGGCAAGATTTTTAAAAATGTAAATTTAAGGAGACATTCCAGCGAAATTGAACGGCCCTCTTTGTTGATATTGTTCGCGCCATTGGCGTAACTTCCGGTGTTTCCATGTAATGCTGCCGGGTTGACACAAACGCCGGGAAGAAAAAAAACTCCCCAACAAAAGAAAAAGTACAGAAATGTAATAAATTAGAAAGATATAGTTATACAATGTTAATATACAGCAGTTACCACAACGTTTCTGTTGCAATAGGTTTTGTTGATGTTGTTTACGCCATTGGCCTAACTTCCGGTTTCAACTGCAATCCTGCCGGGCTGAAAATCTCCGGGAAGAAAACGACCTCCGCAACTAATAAATATATACAACTATAATTTATTAGACACAATATGTTACACAGCGTGCGAATACATTAGTTATCCGAACGCTTATGTTGGAATATGTTTTGTTTACATTGTTCATGCCATTGGCCCTAACTTCCGGCGGTACCCTGTAATACTTCCGGGCTGAAACAAACTCCAAAAAGCAAATAAACCTCCAACCAATAAAAAAATTATATTCATGTAATTATTTAGACCTGAATTACTATATAGTTTAATGAAATACACCAGCTATCCGAACGCTTAAGTTGGAATATGTTTTGTTGATATAGTTTACGCCTCTGCGTAACTTCCGGTGTTCTCATGTAATCCAGCCGGGTTGACACAAACTCCAGGAAGAAAAAAAAAAAAAAAAATCAACAAATGTAATATGTTATATATACAAAGGCTGTGATATGGAAATGCATGTTTTCTGTACATCTTAGTAGAATGAGCTTTTAAAGGAACGACGTAACTTGTTTTTTTACATTAATGTCGACCAACACTTGGACAACTTTACTGTTCCTCTTAACAACATCTCCCTCAGTCTACAACTACTCTTTTAGTTTATTTTAATATCAATAATAAAATCAATATACATATTTATTTTAAAGTACATTAGTTTCATTAATTTTCTCAGTGTCTCTTATTTCCAGAACCTACGTCTGAAATGAACAAGAACAACGCTGTGGTTTCCCTTTTATTCGTAAAATCTTTATGTACAAGTGCGACAGGTTTTTATTTTTTTTTTTTCTGTAATGTACATTCATTATAGAAAGTTTATATACGTAATATTACATGAAACATTTCACAAATTGCACTAGTCTTTCACATAGATTCATAATCAGGGGTCAGAGTTGTTTGTCACATCCATCCTAGCAGACGTCCACTTCAGGCGGACATTAATTCTTCATAAATATTCTAGTGCTTTTTGCATCCTGGGGAGAGGGAGGAGAAATCACCGATACAAATGTGGCAGATTGGACAACAATTAGTTCAGAACAGAAAACATCAGTCAACATGTGGGTCCAACCTGGAGCAGGGGGACGGGGAAGAGACCTCGGAATTGTTACGGTGAGAAGAAAAAGGAAAGAGTAAAAAAAATGCTCATAGAAAAAAGTAAACATTTCTCTGTCATCGGAACAAAACCCCAGAAATGTGTCACAGAAACTAAACAAACGCAGTCATTAGTTAAAACAATTACAAAGTGTTTACGCAGAGTCGAGTGCCATTTGTAAAATGGAAAGGGCCGGGGGTGAGAGGAGTGATCCTGGAGGAGACGGTGCACAGATTTTGGTGACAGTCGCTGACAGCTCAGTCTCCTCCGCCTCCTCGTCTCCTCTCTCCTGGTTATTCCCTGCAGAGGGGACGGGAACAGTCTCTCTCTGGGCTGCGGCTGTGAGGCAGCGGGGCGGTCTGGGTGCCTGAGCGTGACTGTCGGTGCGTGTGTTCGTCAACCCAGGTCTCCAATGTCGTTGTCCACAGGGGGTGGGACGCTGGACATCACTGTGGTGCCAGTTCCTGCTGTAAGGTAACCCGCGACTCCTGGACCTGAGGAGGAGAAAATGTCAAGTAAGACCCAGTAGGTGGCGCCAGTGCTCTTATGGTGGATGGAATGACGTGGAGGACATGGCAAAGTTACTAACGCTACGAGGACATTGACATACAAGTGTTTCAAGATACAACTTTCCCCATTATTATTAGCACTAATAAAACATTTTTTTAGAAAATAGGAAGGGATTTTATTTTGAAAGGGAAAACATGATTCGAGATGGGAGTGCCTTGAGTTACCAGCTCTTATTTCAAGTTCCCACTGTGTTTGCTTTCTGTCAACCTTCACAATTATTTTATTACAAGAAAAAAGACACAAATAAACAGTTTTGTATTTCAATAACATTTATATTTTATGCAAATGTGACTCAAGATAAGAGCACTTTGAGTTACAAGCTCTTATCTCAAGTTCCCACTGTATTAGCTTTGTGTCAACCTTTTTAAATTGTTTTACTATAAGAAAAAGACACAAATAAACAGTTTTATATTCTGTTAACATTTTATATTTTTTATGCAAATGTAATTCAAGATAAGAGCGCTTTGAGTTACAAGCTCTTATCTCAAGTTTTCACCGTATTTGCTTTCCATCAACCTTTGCTTTTGTTTTATTATAAGAAAAAGACACAAATAAACATTTATATACTTCAACAACATTTATCTTTTATGCAAACGTGATTCAAGATAAGAGCGCTTTGAGTTACAAGCTCTTATCTCAAGTTTCCACTATATTAGCTTTACATCAACCTTTGCTTTTGTTTTATTATAAAAGACACAAATAAATAGTTTTATATTCTATTAACATTTTATATTTTTTATGCAAACGTGATTCAAGATAAGAGCGACTTGACTTACAAGCTCTTATCTCAGTGTTTCCCAAAGTATTCAAAAAATAATAATTTAATTTAACATTTAGTCATGAAAAGACTACGTGAATAAAAACGGATGAAGCTGTTAGTTCCAGTGGTTTGTCACCAGGAACGTGAATAAAAGATGGGAGTGTTTGAAATGTGGAGTCAGACAGTGGTTAGGATGGAGGGCAGCGATTGGCCGACTACCTGCATCAGAGCTAGAAAGAGGAGGGCTGTGAGGGCCCAGCCCAGAAGTCTAGAGCCCACCTCTGAGTGGGCTGCTGGCAGCCAGGAGAGAAGGAGTGGAAACCCCTGAGAAAGGACACACAACAACAACGACAGGAAGGGGAGGGGCAAAGCCAGGAAGTTAAAGGAGGTAAAGAACCGGCGAGGAGTGAGACCACAGAGTGGTTTTTTTTTACAGGAGTAAAGCAGAGCAAAAGCAGTTGGATTTGAAAACACGGCACAGACGAGACACTCCCCGTGGAGCAGACAGAGAAGGACAGGATGTCCCCGAACCACCTTACCTGTCAGGTAGCCGGAGGTCTGGGACTCTGAGATGAACAGATCGTGTTTCTGGTCTTTGAAGGCGCTCCACACCGAGGACTTTGCAAGAATTTCATTCACCTGAGACGAATCCACGAGTAAAGAATTAAAAATCGTCCAGAATCATCGTCCAGAAGGTTAGCGATGATTTACTCACCTGTTCTCCGTACTGAAGACTGCACGTCATGGACTTCAGCGCTTTGACGATCTGAGCCTTGGTGGCCGACGGGTTTTCTAGGGTCTCCAGTCCGATGCCTTCAAGTAACTTCAGGAGATAAGGAACCAGCTCCACCCTCAGTGCCTGGCAAGGCCACAAAGATGGGGATTTAAAGGGCCGGTACGCCATTTACAGAACACAGGTACGTTCATGTCCAGGTCTTACCTGTGCGACCAGTTCCGTCTGCTCTTTCTGGAACATGCTGTTGAGCGCCTCACAGGCCAATCCGGCCATGTCTGCCCGGGCTTTCATTCCGGACATGAGTGGACCGATGGTCTCCAGAGCAGCCATGGAGCGAACGCACAGCTACGCACAGCAAACAGGGAAAAGTTAGCGAAAACCATGAAGAGTCACTAGGTGGCAGCACTGCAGCTCACAGAAAAATAATTTCTAATTCGGCAACTGATATTCAGTATGGACCTGTAGAATGACAGCAATGTGGGGACACTTGGAGTACTCTTGCGTTTTTGTCCAGATAATATAGCTCAATCTCTAGGATCATTCTTCTACCATTGTCTCCACTGTCCCTCCTCTGGACATGTCCAAACCCTCTCAATCTGTGTTGTGCCTCTAATCACCTCATTCCTGATCCTGTCCATCCTTGTCTCTCCTAAAGACAATCTCAGCACCTTGGACTCCCCAAAATCTGGACTACATTGACAACATAACGGTTATCCTGTCCAAACGTCTGACCTCGTTGTCTGACAGTACGCGGATGAGGCGGATGGCGCTCTTGGGAATGGCGTTGTTCCGGTGGTTGAGTGCCGCCAGGATACGGGGCAGGTGACCGAGAGGGGGAACCTGGTCTGCCAGCTGACACTGTGCGCTGAAGAGAGACACTGCCGCCGTGGTGACCGTCTCCAGGGCTTCACCCTGTGGGACCGCACATACCGACAGATGAAGACTACGTTGAAGGAACTGTTGGAGTTTCCTAATCGAGTCGTTCCCTCACATTAGGATTGTTTTTCTCCAGCAGCTCCGTCAGAGTCTCCAGCAGAGACACCAGGAACTCGCGGGGTTTCCGCAGCACCCAGCCCGGCTGGGCGATGAAGATGCGCAGGAAGACGCCACCCACTTCAAGTTCACTCTGTCCGGCTCCGTAGGCCACGGTGAAGACCTCCGGCAACTGGACACACGTAGACCCCAAAGACCAGGCGTCAGAAGTTACGAGAAAAACAACAGATTTGACGTTTGTTCAGGATTCCAGACTTTTCCGACATACCTTCCAGTTGACGTCAGGATTATCCTTCTGCTGCTTGAAGTGCCTGGAAGAGGAGAAAGGATGGTCACCAATCACAGACCAGGATTCAGGTTCTCAGTTATTGAATGAACAAACGAACGCCTCGTACTCCAGCATCATCTCTCGCACTGTGGTGGAAACCTTCTCCCTGGAGTTGTCGTTCCAGATCAGCTCAGGGTTCTCGTGCGTTCCCTCAAATATGTGCACGGCCGCCTCCGCGTTGTCCCGCATGGCGTCCATGAAGACGCCAGGGAGGAAGCGCATCAGAGTCAAACGCACCTAGAAGACAATGAAAGACAAAAAAATAAAAATCAAGTGTTTATCTACAGCAGTGGTTCCCAACCTCTGGTCGGGGGACCAGTACTGGTCCGTGGGTGAATTGGAACAATAAACTCAAAATGACGCAGAGACATTGATACAAGAATGGAACCTTGTATACAGGTCTGGTAGGAGAAAACTATAGGCTGGGTGAAGTTAGGAGACCCTAGTTAATTATGGTAGGAAGATTTTATAGGTAGGAAAATATTTCAGGACACTGGAAATGAATTTTTATTAAGGGGAATTTATCTGCCACAACTTATCGACCAGTCCGTGAAAATAGTAGGAGACATTTGACCAGTCCGTGGCACAAAAAAAGTTGGGGACGCTAATCTACAGGACGCATTACGGTAAATTGTCCCTTTTTTTAGAGCTTACCTTTGGTCCAACCAGCTTGTCTGAGGTCATCTTGGAGAAGAGCTCTGCCGTCTGCGTGCGAACCTGGGGATGTGTGCAGTTACAGAAGAGGTCCAGCAGGTAAATCAGGGCGCCTGGGAGGAGGAGACAAGACGCAAACGCACATTATCCCCTGGTTGGTGATTGGTCAACGTGACGCACGGTGAGAATGCAGAGCCACACCCACCTTTGGCCATCGCCTCTTTGACGATCTTTGTGTTGGATGTCAGGGCGTAGAGGGTCTCCAGCACCATCTGTCTGCCTGGAGGAAACAAACAAAGTTGGAATCCAGTTGAAGGTTAGGGAATGTTAGGACAAGGCAACAAGTCCTGGTGTAACTTCTTACTGGAAGGAAGCGAGTGCAGCAGCAACAGAAGGTTGGACAGAACCAGGGACTCTGCGATGTTGCTGACACATTCTTGGTTCGATGTCACCGTGTTCACAACCTGCGGGAAGAAGGCAAACAGAAGAACTTCCTGAGTCACACGACCGTGTCCACGTGGCGTTCAGGACGCCGCGTCCGTACCTCCAACACCAGCTGCTGCACCCTCCCGGCTCCGTGGACCCGCAGCAACGAGAAGAGCAACTTGAAGTGACCGATGCACTCCGACTCCGAGCCTGGAAGGAAAGTGTGAGGAATTACGACATTCACATGGTTGGATTGTTGATCGAGACGGAGCGTTTCTCACCGGGGTTGTTCTTGATGACGTTCCTCAGAGCCTCTAAAGCCATCTCCGCAAATCGCAGCCTCTCGGCGTGACGCTGCGACTCCACCTTGTTGCTCTGACTCATGGCCAGGAGAGTGTGCAGGTACTGGGCCTGGGATCCGACGTAGTCCAGCAGGCTGGCTGCGAATGCTTTGGGAAACTGTTGACGGCAGGTCAAGACGCGACAACTCATTGGTCACAAAATCACAAAATCCTGCAAAATTGAAGGTGATTTCTTCCTCACCTCTAGGGGAAAGGCTGGCTGCTCGTTGTAGACCCGCACAAAGATCTCACCCACAATCAGCTCCTTGCTGTGATCGGTGAAAAGAAATTCTGCGCCGAAGCTTTCGTCGTTCTCTCCCTGTGGGAAGAAAAGCGACCGTCTGAGGACAAAGTCTCGTCTCTGAAGCAGCAGAAACCATTTTTATTTCTAATGTCTCACCCTCCTGATGTTTCCTTCCTGTTGACCCTCCAGAAACTCCAGCAGTTCGGCTCTGGTCCCGTTGTTCCAGATCAGGTAGGGATTCTCCGAGTTGCTGTTCAGCAGCTTCAGAACCTAAAAGCGAGACACGAAGGACAGAACTCCCTGAATCCTGGTCTGTGCAGATGAGACCGTGAGCGGCTTCTTGGGTTTTGACCCACCTCAGCGGGAGACCCCGTTCCCAGCTTCCGTGCGATGTACGGCGTCAACATGGCTGCCAGGCTCTTCCTGATGGTGGGGTTCTCGGGAGGAGGTTCGATGCCGTTGGTCTCTGAAACGGGATGGTTGTCCTGCGGGGTCTGGGGGGTCTGGCTGTAGCCCGCCAGGCGACTCAGTGCGATCAGGCTGAGCTTGGCCAAGCTGTTGGCCACCTCCTGTTGGTTGGTGTCCTGGTTGGCCTGCACGCCGCTCTCCTCCAGGGTGTAGTCGTAGTTGAAGAGATTGACCAGCAGGTGCCAGAGCACGCCGGCGTGGTACAGATGGGTCTGGAGGAAGAAGTCCACGGCAAAGGAGCTGACGCACGTCACTGCTAGGGAGGCGGTCTTTGGGAGACCCTGAAAATAGACCAGAGGAAAATAAATGTACTTACATATAAGTATATGTACATATGTATAGAGACAGTATATATATATATATATATATATATGTGTATATATGTGTATATATATATACATATATAAATATATGTATATATATACATACATATATACATATATACAAACATACAGATATGTATACATGTATGTATTTATATATGTATGTATATATATATACACAGTATATATGTGTATATATGTGTACATACATACACATATAATACATATATACATAAATATATACATACATACATATATACATATATGTATGTATGTATGCATATACATACATATATACATATATACACATATACATATATACATACATATATACATATATATACATATACATACATATATACATATATATACACATATATACATATATATATATACATACATATATATATATATACATATATATATATAGGCAGAGGTGGAGGAGTTAAAGATGCTGCTGAGGTTCTCTTTAGGAGAGACAAGGATGGACAGGATCAGGAATGAGGTGATTAGAGGGACAACACAGACAGGAAGGTTTGGAGAAAAAATTCCAAAAAAGACAGATTGAGATGGTTTGGACATGTTCAGAGGAGGGACAGTGGAAGAATGATCCTAGAGATGGAGCTACCAGGTAGAAGACAAAGAGGAGATAGATGGAGGACATGGAGGTGGTTGGAGTCAGAGTAGAAGATGGAGAAGGAGGACAGTCTCACCTTTCCGTAGAACAGGATGTGACACAGGTCTCTGATGATGTTCGGCTGCTCGATGATTTTCTCCCTGCATTCTTCAAACTGGGCTGCCACACTGTAGCACTTACAGATGTGCCCGCACACCTGGGCCACACCCACGAGACGGACAGAAATGACAAAGACGTCCAACACGGAGCAACTACATTCATTCATTCATCGTTGAAATAGAGACTTTACCTGCACGGCCATGTCACCAGGTTTACTGGAGGCGGTCAACACACCCACACACCGGGACAGGGCCTCCAACAACACCTGGTCAACAACAGACAGTTAATTCTAGGCACTAACCGGTTAGTGACCTGGTTAATGTCCTGGCTGATTTACCTCGATGCCATTCTCCCGTCGTAACTCCTCCGCGTTGAGCGCCGAGCAGTTGACCGTGTGAAACGCCAGTTCGGCGGCTGCGGGGAGGAGAGGGGAGGTTTTGGAGAAGAGCAGGTCGTCGTCCGTCTCCATTTTGATGGTCTTGATGAGCATGGGGTACCCGGCGTACTTGTAGGGCTCCAGTTCTGGCACGAGACCAAGAACAGATTAATTTAAAACATTTTATTTTGAAACAAATGTTCGAGAAATCGATCTGGATCCGTCTTCCCACCCTGTCGGTGCCGGTTGAAGAGGATGCTCTGGGTTTTGAGGATCAGGATGATGTTTTCTGGGTCGGGACCGTCCACGATTCGAGCCGACTTGGTGCAGAGGAACTCATAGGCCTTGTTGACTTTTTCAAAAGTGTCCTAAAGGAAGACAAAGAGAGTCTTCATACACATATTCGTCTCATACTTTTTATCACTGGGCTCCTTAAGACAGTGGTCCCCAACCACTGGGCCGGGGGCCGGTACCGGTCCGTGGGTGAATTGGTGCTGTCATTGATTCAAGAGACTTACTTTGTATACCGGTCAGGTAGGAGAAAATTATAGGCTGTGTACACTTGAGAAACCCTGGTTGTGCCCATGCACAGTTTCGGGTAGGAAGATTTTATAGGGTAGGAAGATTTTATAAGCCTATAACTTTCTGAAAGCCTACAGGTTTCTGAAAGAAAGTTATGGGCTGGGTGGACTTGAGAAACCCTGCTTGTGCCCATACACAGTTCATTCGGGTAGGAAGATTTTATAGGGTAGGAAGATTTTATAGGTAGGAAAATATTTCAGAACACCGGATATGTAATTTTATTAAGGGGTATTTATCTGCTACAACTTAACGACTGGTCCGTGAAAATAGTACGAGACATTTAACCAGTCCGTGGCGCAAAAAAAGGTTGGACTCACCCTGCCGTCTGGGTTCTTGTCGGGATGGTACTTCTGAGCCAGTCGGAAATAAGCCTTCCTGATTTTACTCTCATCGTGCCTGAAGACGGACAGATGGACAAAGTAGGATTAAAAAAAAATGTCTAACACGTAGGGAGACATTCTAAATCAGAGTCCACTCACTGTCCCTGTCCTCTAGGGAGGTTCAGAACTTCATAGGCGTCGTCCACAGACATGGACGGCGGCTTCTTCTCCACTTCTCTCTTCCAGGCTTCAAGAGTGTCTTTCAGCAGTCTCACCTGAAGCAGACACAAGGACAGTTAGGTTCCACTTTACACACAATATTCTTAGAGACGTACATAGAGGGGACGTACGGCATCTCGAATGGGCCAGTTGGGGAAGCGGGTGGTGTCACATAGGTGTTCCGTGAAAATAGTACGAGACATTTAACCAGTCCGTGGCACAAAAAAAGGTTGGACTCACCCTGCCGTCTGGGTTCTTGTCGGGATGGTACTTCTGAGCCAGTCGGAAATAAGCCTTCCTGATTTTACTCTCATCGTGCCTGAAGATGGACAGATGGACAAAGTAGGATTAAAAAAAATGTCTAACACGTAGGGAGACATTCTAAATCAGAGTCCACTCACTGTCCCTGTCCTCTAGGGAGGTTCAGAACTTCATAGGCGTCGTCCACAGACATGGACGGCGGCTTCTTCTCCACTTCTCTCTTCCAGGCTTCAAGAGTGTCTTTCAGCAGTCTCACCTGAAGCAGACACAAGGACAGTTAGGTTCCACTTTACACACAATATTCTTAGAGACGTACATAGAGGGGACGTACGGCATCTCGAATGGGCCAGTTGGGGAAGCGGGTGGTGTCACATAGGTGTCTGAGGTAGTAGATGTTGCAGAAGAGCTCGTTGTCCAGCTGAGGGAAGCTGATCACCGGGATGGGACAGTACTGGTACAGAGCCCGCGTGTTGCTCTGCAGCCTGGGGCTGAAGTCGGCGATGTGGGCCGCGATCTTCTCGATCATCATGCGCCTGTGGGTGAGAAACGGTTAAGGACTAGAAGATTCGCCGCAGAGACACGGGTCAAATGTGAGACCGGCGCACGGTTTCTACCTCATCTCGCTGCTCCAGATGGCCTCGGGCGTGTCGAACTCTCCCAGGAAAATCTCGGAGAAACGTTCGGCCTCGTAGTTCTCCAGGTAACACACCATGGCCTCGGGCAGCACCGCTCCCAGAACACTGCGCTGCACAATGTCCTGGCCCTTAGACTGTGGGATGATGAGGACAAAAAGGGTAAAGTTGACCTGATAATGTTCGACACTGAGCTGTAGAATCTGAAAATAGATCTTTTTTACCTCCTCTGATTTGAAGGCCTGTTTTAGGTGGGTGTACTTCAGGAACCTGCCGTGACAAAACACCATCGTGAGTTGATATAATTCAAGTCTAACTAGAAGACATTTGTCCAAATTCCTTTGTCTCACCTTGCTACAGGAAGCACGTTGGAACCGGTGTACATCATGATGAAGAAGAAGACGCCGCTCAAGTAGAGACGCTGCAGATTGGGGTTGTCCTGCATCACCCAGTACAAGACATTGGCCACTTTCTCCACCAGGATGGGATCGAAAGTCAACAGCAGCTGGAGACGTGAGAGAGAAAGACAGGTTATCAACCTGATCATCTCTGAGGTGATTCTGTCGCAAAGGTGCGGTGAGACAACCTGGACGATGTGGGACAGACAGGCGTTGTCGCTGATCAGTCGCTTGATTTTGGGCAGAGGGCGGATGATGGCGTTATCTTGGTCCCTGAGGGGACAGACGGCCATGTTTCAATGACATCACGATAACGACAGAAAATGACGTCAAAATAAAAGCTGACGAGAGCGCCACCTGCTGGGGTAGTAGGAGCACATGGTGATGAGCATGTTGAGGATCAGTGTGGCCAGATCAGATTCGTTCATCACCGCCTGCCCCGTGGCCAGGAGACACCACTTCAGCTGAGGAATAGCCTGCAGGGGGCGCCAACCGTCCATGCCCTGAGCCCAGCAGCGGGTCTTGGCTGTGAGGACGCCGGTGTTCCAGAATTCCTGCATCTGTACACATGGAATGCAGCAGAAAAAATACATGTCGTGAACTCTTTCTGAAGTTATTTTGGTGATTTTTGTGATTCTATCGATCGTAAAATACACTTAAAAAGTAAATATTGACCTTCAACACATCAAACTAAACCAGGAAACAAAATAAATCTTCTACAAAAGGCAATTTCTTTGACAGATGATCCAATTTAGTATAAAATAAATTGTTGTTAGCCGGAGTGAGGACCAAGAGTTGGTAAACGCACCTCCTCAAAGCTGAACGGTCCTCTCCTCTCCTTGTCTGCGTTCCCAAAGTACCACTCCTTCTCACTCTCTCTCCTCATGTCGGGCGCCGCCTCCAGCACGTTGGTCTGTGGAGAAACAAAACGTTGTCCTTTTTAATCTCTTTCCAGACTGATTGGTCGGTGTTGAGTGTTGACAGTCTGGTATCGTGAGGTCACCTGTAAAGGCACAGTGGCTCTGCTGGTGTGGAGATGAGCCAGGGTCAGGAGGTCGACCAGGATTCTCACCCCGTTGGAGTCCATCACGTCTTTGACGTTTTTCTACAGAAAAAGACACAAGGGTTAAGGACGCAGGTCTTCTTGTGGTTCCACGGATTTCTACTGCTAGATTTAGAAGCTACCAAGACCCTCTATTATGGAACCAATGCCGGCTCCAGTCCAGACCACCCATAGTAGCCTACAAGTCCAATCGAATCCCTGTCTCTCTTTCCTTTCCTTTATTCCTTATTTCCTAAGGACTTTAGCTTTTGACCGGGGACCTCATGTCCCCAGAGTCTCTGTTCTACCCCCAAGCACCTCATGGTCTGAGGACCTAGCCTCCAAATCCTGGCCCAACCCCTAGCACCCTATATACCGTTTTCAAACAGGCACTTAATTTGGTATTCACTGCGACGCGAAACCAGTTTCGCTCCCCGTTTGCGTTCACATTACAAACTAACGCGCATTCACTCTTCAACTAATGCGCGTTAACGAATCCACCTCTAGTCGGGGGTTTCCATACCGAATTAACTAATACGGGTGTAAATCAATAAAAAGTAAAACAGTTGTCGCTCCCTGCGTGTGTGTGAACACAACAACACCCGTATTAGTTTAACGAGCTGGTAAAATGCTACGGGAGCAACTCGTCTCCTTGTCAACCGCTAGATGTTGCTGGTTATTAGGAACAGGATTACAAAACACTTCCTCATATTTCGTTATATAATCAGGTGATCAAATTGAAACTGGACCATGTTTAGACTAATGCGCATTCGCTCCCTTACTGTGTGTGAATGCAAAGTGAATCGAATGCGGATTAGTTAATACGGGATCGAATCCTGAATTACCTACTTCGGTATTTGATTCAGAATTGAATGAGAAAACGGTGATAGTCTATTTTCTTGACTCAGGATTCCGCCAGACATTGAATTTGTCTGTCCCCTCGCTGCCTGCCTGTCCACTGAGTGTTTGTCTTGAACCCTAACCTTGTTGAGGATGAGTTTGTTGAGGAAGAGGATGAGTCGGTCTCTCTCCAGTTTGTCCGTACACTGAAAACACAGGACGTCGTTACAGGTGTGGATAAAATCATCAATAAAATGCTAACATTCAACCCCACAGGTCTCTAACTCACTCTGTCCAACATGCCAACGATGAATTTGGTGTCGGTGAAAGGACCGATTTCCTCGAAGCACTTTCCGTAGACGATGGCCAGCGCCTGCAGACACAGGCACTTCATGGCCACTTTGGGAGTCAGCAGGAATCGATGGTAGAGCTCATTGAAGAACTCGTACCTGAACGAGAAGACAAGGAGTTGAAAAACAGAATCTGTTGTAGTCGCAAAGCATCAGATCAATTTTTGTTCTCTTACGATCTCTTGATGGCGCTGGATTCTTCATTCTCATCTTCCTCCAGCAGCAGACGTAGATAATAATCTCCGATCTTGATCTCATCGGACAGACACTCGTACCTCACCTGTGAGAAACAACGGTTGATTAAAAAAAAACAACATTTTATCGTGAAGTGATGCACCGTCCTGGGTCCGAGCACAGACCTCAAACTCCTGGTGGTTCCAGGAGATGACGGTGGCGTTGCCCAACTCTCGGTCCACGCCGAAGGCTCGCATCTCCCCCTCCAGGGCGTCGCGCAGTTCTTCCCTGGTCTTCAGGTTCCAGATGAGGTTGGACCGGGCGTGATCGGACTGGAACCTAAGAGTGGAGGGGAATTTGGTGGATTCGGTAGAGGGAAGTCCTTTTCCCCAACCTCTAGGAACTGTCCAACCAACTGTCCTTACCTGTAGTAGAAAAGCTCCCAGTTGGATTCGATCTTTATTCTCTGCCGTCGTTTCCTCAGGATGACGGGCTTTTGGTTTGGGTTCTGACAAACGACACCGGGTACAGATCAGCTTTAGATTTTTTTTTTTTGGGACATGGTAACGAGAGCGATGAGCAAACAGAGGGATGACAACGTGAGCGCCAATGAACACAAACAAACAAGGCAAACAAAATGACAGCAACGGATGAGAAAGAAAGAAAACATCTTTAAAAAATGGAGGAAAGTCTGTTATGGTAGAAATGAGACCAAAGAATCTTGACAGGAAACAGAAAGGCAACAGAAACCAGTAAAGAAACTGAGGTGGGATCCCAGAAGAGGGGTGTCTTTTGTGATTTTTGCAACGGTGAATAAAATAAAACGTCCAAAAAACCAAGCAGAACTCAAAACACACCCAACGTTCTGCACAATGATGGGAAACAGTTGCAGAGGAAGAAGAGCAATAATAATTAAAAATAAAAATAAAAGAGAGAGAGAGAGAAGGCAGCATGGATCCCAGTGGTTAGTCCTACTTACCAGGTTATTTCTGTCCTGCTGTAATGTTTTTGACAGCAGAGGAGGGGAGGGACGGGCAGAGACAACACAGACAGATTATTTATCTTGAGGTGAATCACAACAAGGTCACAGGTCACTAGATTAACTAACAGAGAGGTGTCAATCTATCACTACGGTATAAAAAACAACCCAAAACATGCAGATTACAGAGATGATTATTCTCTTTTAAAGGTTGAGAAACTGCAAACAGCTGGACTGATGTTTATTCTGTCAAAATAAAAGACTTTTATCTATTGCAGCCATGAAGATGCATAGAGATAGTAAGGTAAAAAGTTTTAGGATGAAAATTTGATTTTTTTTAGGAGAACCCATGTATGAGGAAGCTTAAAAGCTGACAGCTGAAGACAGAAAAGTCATTTGATAAACTTAAGACGTTGCAGTACTGCACAGCATCGGCAGAGGGAGCCACAGTTAGATAGAGTTCAGCGCTGCAGCAGCCAGCATTTAGGAAAGTTGCTCCTCACCTCCTTCTGTGCGATGCCCATCTTGTCCCTCCAGTGCATGAGGACCAGGTCCGTCTTCTCTTTGGCAAACTTCTCCACTTCTTTGGCTGCCTTGCCTGCGATCCGCTGCCACTCCGGAACTTTGTTTCTGTTCAGCTGGTCCTGATCGGAAGGAAACGACAAATACATTTAGTCCGGACCGCCCCTGTCCTTTATCGATCCGATAACACCGCTACGTCTTTGTTCAGGTACCGTGGCTAACTTGAGGTTGTCGCGAATGTGCATCCGGTCCACGTCTTTCTCGGGGACTGGATCTGGACTGTCCAGGTAGGCCAGCAGACCTGTTGGCTAGAACCCCAGCAGGGGGCGACACAAATGTGAGGAAAAGAACTGGCGTCCATCCTGGAGTATTTCCTCTGTTCTTCTCCCATTACGGTAGTTGCTCTGGACATCAGACCCCAAAGTTCTTGAGAACTCACCAGAATCCTCTTCAGGAGGTTGATGGCAACAGGATTGTCCGCCGTCCACAGTCCCACCAGGTGACGACTCAGTTGTCTGGAGAACACATGTTTGTTATCAATCATGGCGATGTCTCCCGGTCCTACAGAAGCTGTTTAAAGGTTCTCAGCTCTACGTCCACTGGTAAAGACCAGCGACCGCTGCAATGCTAGGGTTCCCTGCTGTGTCCCGTCTACATAACGAGTCCTGACCTGTTGGTGAGCATCCTCTGGTCCGTGCTGATGGTAAACAGAGATGTATGTAGGTGTCTTGGTAACGCTCCTTCACTTAAGGCCAGCTCCTGCATCTTGGTGGCGATTTCCTTGTCCCCTTCCTGGCATAAGACATACATGTCCACACATCAGGGGTGTCAAAGTCAATGTCCCAGTGGGCCAAAGATAAAAACCATCGAGTCCTGGGCCTGATTTCCACCAGAGGCGGTGCTAAGGTACCTTGGGGCTCCTAGCAAGATACCGCTGGGAACCCCACCCTATTAGTGCCCGCAGCACAAAAAAAATTTTTGACCCTGCCCCCTAGTGGCCGGAGCCCCAAGCAACAGCCTGGTTTCCCCGTCTTCAATCCCACCCTTGATTAAATGTGGATTTTTGGGAACATTGACCTGGAAAATCCGCCAAAAAGTAAACCCAAAGAACTGATTCTCTCAAAAAAAAAAAATCCATCTTATGACTCCTGATGTTTACCTCAATGATGGCCTTCATCACCAGCCCCGCTCCTTTCACTATGGCCATGGACGGATGCTGGAGGAAACAAACCATCGATTCATCAACTCCAACTCTGGTGGATTTTATTGTGAAAAAACCAAATCCAAGATGAAATAAAAACCTGGAAGAGTTTGAACAGCGTGCGTCCGTTGGACGCCACCATCTCCAGCAGCATGTCAAACTGCTGTCCCTCAGTGGTCTCACTGTAGGGGGCGCACAGAGCGAAGGTCAGGAAGTCCAGCAAGGAGCTGATGACCAGAGCTCCTGTCCCATGGTCCTGGGGTGAAGAAAGAAACAAAAGCATGAAGCTTGAGCAGTTCATGACAAAGGTGGAGGCGACCAGGAGCAGATATTCACCACATTAGTGATGAATTTTTCAAGGAGATTTTCCAGGAACTTCTTGGAAGACAGCAGCGAGGCTTTGTTCAGCTGCTCCTGCCTCAGGTCGTAGTCGTCGTGCATCGGCTGCGGGTGAGAACCGATGTCATCGCTACGTACGTTTATTAGGGAATCGCGACGTGGAGGACGTGGAGGACGTGGTACTTACACACATCAGGGCACAGAGCATGTCGATGGCAGCGTGGGTCACACCGTTGTTGTTCCTTTTTAAAGCTTTCACCGTCTTCACACCCAGTTTCTCCCTGAACCTTTGAGGAAGCAGAGGAAATGATAATTACTAGGGCGTGACGATCCGATCTATATCTCGATTCAAAGGCTACGATTCGATTCAGGCACGATTCATAATGACATTAAACGATTCGAGCGATACGATCCAGTTCGGTTCGATTCAGTACAATTTGACAATTACCCGAGTTATACTTCAATGATCCCATATTTGAGAAATGGTGTTAGCAGCAGTTGCTTTAACCAACCACCTTGTGGTTGCTCTGGGAACTACGGAACGGGTAAGTTATCAAAAATAAAAAAAAGTCCTTACAACACAAGCAAGTGCAAGAAATCACGGACAACAAGATCCATAAATCTGATACCTGATCTACCCTAGGGCTCTACCCTCCTCTTCACCTTCATCAGTCCCTCTCTGTCGTCTCCTCAGGTTTTTGTCAACGTTTGTTATTAATCCAGTCCCTAACAGTCTTTGTGTGACAAATTGTAACTATAGAAGAAAACATTTTTTTTTCCTGGAATCAGCAGAGAAAACCGTTTTGGTTGAGAACCACTGCTCTAGAGGAGTGGTTCTCAACTGGGGGGTCACGACCCAAAAGTGGGCCGCAGACCCGTTCTGAATGGGTCGCAAACAGTTGGTCAAAAATCTGATAAATAATGTAGATCTGCTGTTGAGCATGTGTTTTTTTTTTTCGAAAAATCTCTTATTTTGAAAGGCACACTCTGCTGAATAAAATGAGGACGTTAAAAGAAGTGATTTTTCAAAGGCTTTTTTTTTTCTTTTTAGAAAATCGATGTGCCTGGTTTGAATTCTATGACTTAATGACCACAGGAAAATGTGGGTCCCAGAGTGAGACCAGTTTGGGGACCACTGTGTCCTGTAGCGTCCTGTAGCGTCCTGTAGTGTCCTGTATCCTTACTTAGGCAGCTGGGTGAAGGCCTGGAACCCCGCCTTGGAGGCCACCAACCGGCGAATGGCCTGGAAATGACTCTCCAGCTCAGCGTTCAGTGCAGGCAACTCAGCCTCCTGAGACAAGAGAGCCAGGATGGCGTTGTTGATCAGCTTCTCCTTGTTCTCAGAGAACAGACCCTGAGGAGAGACACAGACAGGAGGCGATGATGAGTCGATCACTGTGAGGACTCCTGCCAGACCAGATGGACAGAGAGAAAAACATCAACAGGAGCCGTGGACGACTCACGTCTTGGGTTACGGCGTGCAGAACGCCACTGTAGGAGATGTTGGCGTTGAACCGGAACACGGCGTCAGCAAAGTTTCCACCTGAGCACAGAGGGGGAGGGGAGAGGGTCGATGGTTGCACGTGGTGTGTACCGTTCATCACCTGGACATTTTTATAGAGACATGCAGCTGCTCCCAGCAGCAGCAGAAACACATAACACATGTAGGGCTTTTATTTTTATAGACGGGGAAAAAGAGAAGATCTGAAACCAAAGAACGTCTTCCATATGGGAGATGTTTCCTGAAGTCAGACTCAGGTCAGGAGGAAGTTGTCATACAACCTTCCTTTGGCTTACGTTTAATTTTACTTTTAAAAACAACAGAGGTGAACAGCTCACTTGGGGGCGCGGCCAGGAACTTGAGATGCAGACTCTCCACCTCCTCGTCCACGGGCATGCTCAGTAGACCCCATCTCTGCCCTCGCCGCGTGGGCGCCATCTTCACACACACGTCCCTGTTGCCCGACGCTCGCACCCCGTCCAGTAGACTGGCCAACAGGGAGTCCCTGTCCACACACGTGTAAAATCATTTTAGTCAAAGTGTCACGTGCAACGTTGCAGGGAGAAGCCCTAGCATGAGCGTGTGCTTCATCTGCACCTCTCTGTGGAGGAGAACTTCCTGATCTGACCACGGATGAACTCCACTGTGAACACCTGAGGGTTGTCAACGTCACAGATCAGAGCAAAGACCTGGAGACAAAGGAGAAAAAAAAAATTAGATATGCAGAATTTCAGAAATTTTTGTTTACAGTTGTGGCTGATAAATACGCCTTATTAAAAATACATTTCTGGTATTTTCCTACCTATAAAGTCTTCCTACCCTAATTAACTTTGCATCAACACAAGGATTTCTCAAGTGCACCCAGCCTATAATTTTCTCCTACCAGACCGGTATACAAGGTTAGCATCTTTTGAGGTTATTGTCTTTACTGAGAAAATATTTCTTAATCAAATATAGTTACATTATTGATGATGGAATCCTAGCCATTCTATTGGTCTATTGTAGGTGGGTAGGTACTTAGACAGGTAGGCAAGAAGGTAGGCAGGATGCAGGTAGGTAGGAAGGACGAAGGACGGTAGGCAGGAAGATAGGCAGGGCGTAGGTAGGTAGGTGTAGGTAAGTTGGCAGGACGTAGGTAGGTAGGGTGAAGGTAGGTGGGCAGGACGTAGGTAGGTTGGTAGGACATAGGTAGGTTGGCAGGACGTAGGTCGGTAGGGTGTAGGTAGGTGGGCGGGACATAGGTAGGTGGGCAGAACGTAGGTAGGTAGGGTGTAGGTAGGTTGGCAGGACGTAGGTAGGTGGGCAGGACGTAGGTAGGTGGGCAGGACGTAGGTAGGTGGGCAGGATGTAGGTAGGTAGGGTGTAGGTAGGTGGGCAGGACGTAGGTAGGTTGGTAGGACGTAGGTAGGTGGGCAGGACGTAGGTAGGTAGGGTGTAGGTAGGTGGGCAGGACGTAGGTAGGTAGGGTGTAGGTAGGTTGGCAGGACGTAGGTAGGTGGGCAGGACGTAGGTAGGTGGGCAGGACGTAGGTAGGTAGGGTGTAGGTAGGTGGGCAGGACGTAGGTAGGTTGGCAGGACATAGGTAGGTTGGCGGGATGTAGATAGGTAGGGTGTAGGTAGGTGGGCAGGACGTAGGTGGTTCTTTTGTTGCTATAGGTATGGATCAAGTGGAAGTAACAGACAGATGGCGCCAAAAGGAGACATTATTTCTCTGCGGCCCGGCACCAATTCACCCACGGACCAGTATCGCCCCCCGGCCCAGTGGTTGGGAACCATTGAATTAGAGCATTTGAATGTGACTCAATGTTTGAGGTAATACAGCGTTGCAGTATCACCCTGTGCTGCCTCATGCAGTGCCCAGTAGGGGGCAGTTTTGTCGTGTTTACCTCTCCAAAGGGTTTGATGGTGACTATGTTGTAGGACGCTGGGTCTCTCTCCACCAGACATGTTTCTGTCAGGGCCAGGAGACGCTTCACAGGTTCCTGGACAAGAAAACCACGAGCACAATGTTCCAAAACGTCGAAGGTTGACGTGAAATATATCACTTTCTTATGTTTCTCGGTTGAAATGTTTGCATTTAGTCAAAGAGGAAATGGTCCATGGTTCTGACCGGGTGGCGAGGGGTGATCTTCTGTACCACGAACTCGGCCAAGGACGTGATGCTTTCGTCCGAGCTGTACTTCCCCAACCGGTCGGTCACGAACGCCTCGAAGGTCAGAGCCTCCTTCCTGAGCCGTAGTGTGATGCCGATGAAGTTCCCGGCGTGCTCGATGGCGCTGCGGATGATCTCTTCGCGGTGCTCCGAGGCAAAGAGATGCTAAGAGAAGTAAGCACAGTTAGAGTACAGTTGAGACAAAGACGGGGACACAAACACACACAGAGACACGTACCAGTCTGCTGAAGCCTCCGTAGATGACGCAGAATCCTCCCTGGTAATCCGAGAGCTCCACGAAACCTTCTACGTTACGATAGTCGTACGAACAAACCACTCTGTTGGTGTGGGGGTCGATCTGATCGATGCCACCTGGTGTCACCTCTAAGCTAACGCTCTTGCGAGTGTCGCTCCAGTGATGCTTATAACAGTTGTAACGCTGTTGAGGAGACACCTTCAGAAACCTTCTCACTCTGAACCATGTGACTGACTGTGGTACAGGTGGGAATACTCACCCTGCCGGTGATCTTTCCTTCTGAGAACTCTGTTCTGAATCTCTGTGAAAGGACAAAAAGACAGTTAATAAAAAGACCTGGTCTGTTGAAGCTCGGAGACAGAAAAGACGTTTCCAGAACGTCTGGTCACCAGTGCTTCTGTCAGCAGCTCTGTCCGATGCTCCGTGGAGAACTTGAGCGTTTCCGACTTCTTGCCGCTGCCTTTACGGAATGTGAGGTTGAACTCTGTTCCCTGTCCTTTTCCCACCGGGCCGATGCCACAGATGTCTCCATAAGGCCACTGTTGGACAGAGAAGAGGACGACGTCACACAAACACGGACATAGCTTGTCTTCTTCTCCTATTGGCTTGTCCCTTTTCTCAGGGGTTGCCAGAGTGAGTCAACAATTTCCATCTCCTTCTGTCTCCTACCTGGTACCATCTCTACGATTGTTCTTCTATCAACGTGTCTCCACTGTCCCTTCTCTGGTAAGTCACTAGAGGGCAGCATAGCAGCTCACGGAAAATGTTTCGAGAGATACACAATTAAGTCCGTATTCCGACAATTCCTACATCGGTACGACTTGACATCGGAAGTCAAAATAAGGGATTGGAAAGTATCGGCATCAGATATCGAAAAAAGGTTCCTGTCGGCAACTGATATTCAGTATGGACCAGTAGAAAAACAGCAATGTGGGGACACTTGGAGTACTCTTGCGTTTTTGGCCAAATATTATAGCTCCATCTCTAGGATCGTTCTTCTACCAACGTGTCTCCACTGTCCCTCCTCTGAACATGTCCAAACCATCTCAATCTGTCCTCTCCAGACCTTCCTGTCTGTGTTGTCCCTCTAATCCCCTCATTCCTGATCCTGTCCATCCTTGTCTCTCCTAAAGACAACCTTAGCAGCATCTCCACCTCCAGCTCTGTCTCCTGTCTTCTGCCTATTCCTAGTGTCTCTAATCCGTCCATCATGGCTGGTCTGGTGATAAGAGGGACAACACAGTCAGGAAGGTTTGGAGAAAAAAGAAGCTAGAGAAGACAGATTGAGATTGTTTGGACATGTTCAGAGGAGGGACAGCGGATACATTGGCAGAAGAATGATCCTAGGGATGGAGCTACCAGGTAGGAGAAAAAGAGGAGATTGATGGATGCAGAAGACGAAGACGTATGAAGACACTTGTTGCAGATTACTATGGTGAATGTATGATGGATTTTCGTTGGTTGGACAAAACCAAGAAGAGAACGTCCCACGGACATCTGTTTGTTACTGATAAGGACGGTGGAGACGACGCTGCTGTCCTCCTCCACCAGTCTGCGCTGGTACTGACCTGATTTGTTACTTCTAGTGTTGTGGGGTTGTAGGTGGTGATGCCATGAGTGCCCACTGAGAAGACACGCTTGTACCTGGAAGAAAAAGAGACAAGATGAGTCAGAACCTCCTTATCTACACCAACACTGGGGGTGGAGGTGGAGAACAGAGCATCACATGACACCGTCAGGGTGGATGACATCATCCCCCCAACTCTGATGATGATGTCACCAAACACTAACCACGCCAATTTCCACACCTCGTAACAAAATGTCTTTGACAGAAGGACAAGGTCCATTATAACACGGAGTTCATGGACCAATTATGGAGCGATTTGTCAAAGTACTGAGTCAAGACAATTGGACCAATGTGAAGTGATGGGGGGCGGGGCTTCAAGATGATGAAATTCCAGATTTTTGTTTTCCCACTTTCTCCGTATGTAAGGACTATGAAGGGGGACTTAAAAGGTCAACGTGTGATTCGCAACACATTCAGCAGGACATTCTGTCCATTCTTTAGCATGACATTTGTCATTTAAGGGTCTGAGACAGGGCCAACGTGGGACATTTTTGTGTCTTTTTTCTCATCTTTCTTCTAGGTTCTAACCATGTCTCCTTGTTGTGTTGTCTCACTGGACCATGAACCTGAGACCACTGCAGACCCTGACCTCCTACTGCACACATTTTCACCTTGGGGCTCAGTGCCAGAGCGTCTCAGGTGTCTCCCTTGTCAATTATTTATTCTCGTATTCAAACCTCTCACTTTAGTCAGAGGATTTCTGAAGCTTTAACCTTTTATGGAAGAAAACATCAACGTGTCATCGGTCAAACCTGGACAAAAAGACTCAAAATACACAAGAAAGACCGACTAAAAAAGACAAAACTACAGTCCGTCCCTCCAGATCTGTCTTTCCCCACACGTCAGTTAAGGCGATGATAAAACCCAGCAGTGCTGACTCATTTAAAAAGCTATCAGTATGGGGGTGGGGTGGGGGGCGGCGAGTGCTGTGTCCACTGCACAGCATCAGTCTCCACCACCGTCCATCAAGACTACTAGGAGGACGAGGCTCAGATGGAGAGACTAATGCTGTGCAGCCGTGGTTGAGTTACCAGAGTCAATGGACGGCCTTAATGGGGCTATTAGGGAGACAGGTATTGGTAATATGATCCCAACAGGCTGGCTGCCCCTACTGGAGGACATCCACTCTTCTGGACTCCAACCCAGCGTCCCTTTTATTGACTTAAGTGTGTCCTTTACCAGGAACATCTACAGCAGGAGCCAAAAATGAGCAGAAAACTGGTTGGAGGTAAAGAACGTCAACATGAACCATAAACACATTAGACACCAGGACTCAAACTTAGGCCTGGGGACCAAATATGGCCCGCAGTGTAATTATATTTGGTCCAGGGGTGGCACTGAAGACGGGCAAGCCAGGCAGTTGCTTGGAGCTCTGGCCACTCGGGGTTCTTGTCAAATTTTCTTTGGTGTGGGCACTGATAGGGTGGGGGCCTCAGTGTTGTCTTACTAGGAGCCCTAGCAATTAATATGGATATAGGTTATATTTACAGTTTATTTTTCAATAAATATTCAGTCTGGCCCGTGACTTCATGCCAGTTTTTAATTGAACCCACAGGGAAATTGAGTTTGACACCTCCACCTTAGGGCATACATGGGCAAACTAAGGCCCGGGGGCCAGATTTGGGCCGTCTAGCTACGTAAACCAGCCTGTCAAACTTGTTTGTAGAAAAAGGCAAAGAGTGTTTTGGCACTCGTGCCGTTATACATGACTTTTACACGTCATTCACCTTAGATGACAGGAACCTTGCTAACTGGGCCCCCGCGTCCGTGTTCTAGGACCAGTCGTGGCCTGAAAAAGATTGCCCGCCCCTGCACTAACTAATAAATGTACTTTCCAAGAACCTGAATGGGTTCTGGACATAATATAAGCCTATCATCGTTTCATACCGGGTTGGTTCCCAGACATCTGGCAGTGGTTTTTACGACATTGCTTAAGGTTTGCTAGGCGGAAAAAAGAGATAAAATAACACCCTCTAGGAATCTGTCTGTGTGGATGTTGCCTTCAACGCCTTCTAGATATTATCCACACGCTGTATTTCTGTTATAGGTCGCCCCGGTCTAAAAACTTGGGACCTATTTAGTCCCTAGTTTAGGACCCCGTTCTGTCTGGTAGTCTTTTGTAAGGAATCATCACGTTCCCCCAGGGATTTGAAGGCAGTTTCTTAAGGTTCTCAAGGTTTGTCCCTAAACCTGGGTACCACGTTGACAAAGTAGAAGGACTTGGATTTACAGAACGTGCTCGACAGCTAGCGCCAGTCGCACTCAGCTGAGATAAGGAAGTCATCAGACAATGGAAGCACCGAGTCAGGATGTCAGGAGGATTTTCCCAACAACAGAAGGCAGAGAAGAAGAGTTGAGGTTTAGTCTTACTGGTAAACTGATACAGAAATGAGAAAAGAGACAAAGACAGCAGCTGAAAAAGAAAGAAAATCTGACTTACTTTCCCCTCCAGGAGTGTTTGGTCGTGTAGAAACAGGCCAGGTCCTTGTTTTCTTTGACCACGTTCATCTTTTCACTAGGCCTAGGAACAAACACAGAAGACGTGTCTCAAGAAATACTCAAACTATTTCAATCGAAACATTTCGGCCTATTTGCGATAGACCCAAAAAACTTGATTCTAGGATGTGTTTAGCTGTCTAGAAGTCATTTTTTATTCATTTTTGTTGCTGCCATATGTATTTTATATTATTGTTCCTGTTTCGCTCACTTCTGCTTAATTATTATCCAATATTTTAGACTTAAGACCCTTTTTTTGTCTGATATTGTGTTATTTTTTAGAATTTTTGGCTCTCAGTTTTAGAACGCACCTTTTTAATTTTACTTTTTGTCTTTAAGTCACAAAAAGTTTCTGGTAAAGAAGTTGAAAGTTTTTTTTTTTTTTAACACACTGTCAAAAATATCCAAAAAGTTTAGTTGTGATCAACTGGAATTCTTCTTCTTCGTGGCGTTGAAAGACGTTTCATTCCTCAACTGAGGAACTTCAGTTTCTGGTTGATCTCTAGTAGTTTAGTAGTAGTAGAACATTGTCTTGTCAAATGTCCAGATGTGAATGGGAGTCGTTGTCACGCCCTACTAGAGTTCCTCAAACGTTCCTCAGTTGAGGAATGAAATGTCTTTCAATTCCAAGAAGAAGAAGAAGTCCAGTTGCTGACAACTGGACTTCTTGTCAGAGATGTGAGAACTGTGACCAAAAATGTGAAAGATTTCAGGGATTTCAAGCTGCAAAACAGAAAAACTCTTTGTTGAAACGTCACAAATTGATCAAACCTGCAGCGAGACCTTTAACAAGTCATGTGGTTTATGTAACACACCTCGCACTGCGGCGCCACACACTTCACACTGTTGTTGCACATTTTACAGTAGAGAGAGAGACTCTGACCAAGGCAACAGGAGCAACACAGCTGGTTCCTCCCATTCCTCTCACTATCAACCTGGCTGCGTCAAATCCACCATAACTTCACTCGTATCACAATCCGTGCAAAACTGGGAAAGCGTCCGATCAGCAAAATCAGAGAGGAACTAAAAGTTTTCAGACCAGCGTTGATATCAGGGACGACAACAACTCAGCTTAGTCAATAATGTCTGGGACAAATCCTGTGAAGTCTATTGATCACCTTCAAATAAACAGACCAGACAACTAAGTTAGTCGTTCCTATCAGTGTCATTTCATCTAAAACGATTGACTGACCAAGAAAAACGCAACAAAATCTCAGCGGAAACATGAATAAATTGAATATAAACTGAACGGACGGGAGATTCTTACGTCATATTTTGCTGTTGGCTGCACAGTAAGAAGGGGAACCTGAATCAGCACTCTGCCAGGATCCTGGAAATATCTGACTCCAGTTTTCCTTCCTTTCTGTGGGCAAATGAGGCTGGGACAGAAAAATAGCTTCACGTGACGGAATACGCCGTTCACCCAAGTGGACAATTGTCTGGTGTTCAAAGCGAGGTGGACACCAACGGCAACAATGGGGAACGAGGACAAGGGCGGCGTGAAGGTTCATGGAAACTGGCCTTTTGTGTCTCACCAATCACTGAACAATCAATCAATTCTAAAGCAGAAGCTCTGATGGAACACGGAAGGACGTTGCACGGAGCAGATTTTAGTGTATTCCTGTGATGGCAGCTTCCAGGACTGGGTCATGTGATCACCCCTCCTAACTCTTCCTGCCTGAGTCCAGATCAATAGCATATTATTCAAGGCCTGAGTTTGGGAAGAGAAAAGCACCGGGGTTTGGAGGACACATTTTTCATAAAACTGTGTCTTTCAAAGACATTGCAAATTTCCAACACAATTCCCCAGCGTTGCAGCAGATTCAGCTGAATCATCTGTCCCTGTCCAGCCTACAAGTGAAGGAGGACCCACAGGTCCAAGGGTTAACCTCTGACTCTGCGTTTATTACATCAGAATATAGTCAACACCAACACTTTTCACCGTTACGTGACGTCATCACGTATCGTCCAGCGGACGCTCCAGACCACACTGACCCAATAAAACCCGCGGTGACTCATCACACGTCACATGACGACCAGATTTGTGCAGTTTGACAGCAGGGCTGAAGTAAAGTTGACCAGGTCTGGTTGATGACATCAGGATAAGGTTGTTTTTTCATGAGTTACACGACAAAACTGAACGGTTACTTCGTATTTGCATGGGTTTAAAGTTCACCCTCGATGATGTCGTTGTTTTGACATTAACTCCTGCTCATCGTTGGCCTTTCGATCCTACTAGTGCTTAGACCAGACCTGGGCAAACTAAGGCCTGGGGGCCGGATGTGGCCCGTTTGGCGTTTTAATCCGGTCCGCCAAACTTTTATTATCATTATTCTTCTGCATTTTCCCTGCAAAGTCAACATTTCCCCAATAGATGGTCACTTTATCGGCATTATTCAATACTTTACTCATTTGCGTGATCTTAGTTCATGCAAATACTCAATCTTTCTGATCCTGATCTGGTCCATGACTCAAATTTAAGTACCAGCTGTGGCCCGCGAGCCAAAATAAAAGCCCAGGTCTGGCTTAGACCTTCAAAATAAACCATAACATTTGGAAAAAAGCCTTTCGATCCCATCCGCTGAGGTGCCCTGATCACCTTGGGTCCTGCCCTCGGTTCAAATCCCCCTACCGCCTAGTGTAGGTGACCCGAGCATGGCATCGCTGTGGTGTGAATCCCAATGTCACAACGACAAAAAAAGAGAAATTAAATCTTAATCTACTTTAGTAATCTGCTTAGACTGTCAAAATCATGCACAGCACTTTGAAGAAAGTGATTTCATCAGATTTGTTTCCTTTTTAACACATTCCCTGCTGTAAGGAGATGTTGCAACGTTGCATTCACCACTTTTATGAAGCAACCTCTTCACCAAGACAGGAACTTTTGACACTGACAGAGACTTCTCATATCCTGTGTGGCTACAGCCGAATAACAACACATTGACTTATATACAAACAGCCTTACAGAAGGTCAACAGAAGGTTCTATGAGTCTAGGACCAGAGTAAACCCCCCTCTGAAGGATAAAGACTGTGTTCCAATCTGTCAACATGGATCCATGACAAGCAGCATTAACGTTACCTGGCTCTCATGCAGCTAACGAGACTCTGCTTCATCGCAGCGGGCCTACGCGGTGCACAGTGTGGGCTGAAAAGAAGCGCGACACCACCCTTTCAAGTGATGTCCACCTCTCGGCCCCACCTCGTCTGAAACATCGATATGAGCAGACGCCCGTGTTATCGGTGTCTGTTTACCTAATGTGGAATAAATGGGGATCCAGTGTTTTCTTCTCGGCTAACTAGCCGACTACTCCGTAACGCTCAGGTTCGCGGACGGACGCTAGGCTAATTAGCATTCAGCGGATGCCAGCGGGTGGTTTTACCTGTAAAAACGTCAACGGGTGGTGTTCGAAGCCGTCCCTCAGCCCCCCACCCTCCTCTGAGTGCGGCCGCTGCTTCTCGGTTTACCCACTGTGATGCTCCGGTGTTCAGTTTGCGCCGTACTCCCCCCTCCGCCAGCGCTCAGGACGCTGCCATGTTCCTGCTTCCACAAGTGCACAACTGCGCATGCGTGGAAGCCTGCCTGTCATGCGGCTGTCAGCTGATTGGTTTGTCAGGACCCAGGATGACGTAGATAACTGACTCTGGATCAGTTCTTATGGCAGTTTTCACTCAGTTTGAATTCATAGATACAGTAGAAGCTGATCTAGAAGCAGTTTGTGTGTTAGCTCTCTCAGCGCCGGTTAATTATTACTTTCATTCGTTGAAAAACACAAAATAAGGTTTTAAAAAGACAATAGCGATATTATAGCTGAACTGTAACAACTGCCCTGAGCTTTAATAAAGGTAACGGATGAATTAAATTGGTTTCAATGAACCTACGAACTTTATTTGCGGGAAAAAACCCAAAAGGTGTTGAAACGGAAGCACAACGTCCAATGTTCCCTCTTTTAAACAATTTTTTCTAGTACAAAGACTATAGTTAGAAAGTGAACGAATCTACAATGGCTTAAAACCCGGGAATTCATCCATTATTATTCATTAATAGTCGTTATCTACTCAAGTTGATGATTCACATTTTAATGATACAATCAGACTGTCATGCCCTCTAGGGACAAATGTATGTACTGCATACGACAGTGCAGTAGAAATGAGTGGTTTTTGCTGTTTCCTCCTGAAATATTAAACCCGTTCATCATCTATGGGATGGAATAGTTTTAATATCGTTTGTTATTGGTTTTTATCACTGTTATGGTTCACTGGGTCTGCAGCCAATATTGATTCCCATAAACTCGCCGCACATTTTAAATCTGTGACAGTTTCCTGGAGCAGCTGCTGAAACCAAACCTCCATGACTAAACACAGCTGCTACATCACTGCTATGACACTATCCAACCAGCAGGTGTCAATTACTGGGTTGTTTATCCATAACTGAGTTGCTCAAATCACACCACACCACATTGTACATTCCTGCTGATACCTCAACCGGGATTAGAACCTGCCCATGAGGTAAACACAAGAGACACTGACTCCAGTTGACCAGCTCCTGATGTGCCCCACGCTCATGGTTCCTCTGGGAATCGAACCCAGGAGTCTCTAATCCTCAACCACCAGGGAAACAGCGAAACGACTCGGCGGGCCACATTTGGCCCCCGTGCCTCGAGTTTGACATCCAACTCCAACCTAGTAAGTCTAACTCTTAGCGAACTCACCTGGACTGAAGGTAAAGGGGAAACATCTTGGCCTCGGCGAGTGACTGATGCGGCACGGTGGAGTCGAGCGGGACAGCTCAGAGTGGGTCACACTGTGAGTAGCTGACCAATCATGCGCTGCCCGTTAGGCTAATTCAATTACAGCGTGAGGGGGCGGGGGAAGAGAGTTTCCTTCTTAACTCTCAGGACCCAACGTTAGAAAATTGATAATAATGTCATTTAGGCTTCAGTGAAAGGGAAGAAGAAAAACCAGCAACATTCTTTCATGAAGTTCATTCTCAGATCACGTGATCTGTGACGGGCACCACCTGGGGTCAGGACTCCAAGTAGAATCTCTGGGTGAAGGAAAACAAGGATCTTATTTATTTGCAGCTTTTTGCAATACTACAAGTTCAATCACTACACAGTGGTTGAAAACTGGTGGCCCAAACCTAGTGGACATTTTATGAACTTTCAGGCCAGATATAATGATTTTGCGGGCCAGATTTGGTCCACGGGTCTGAGTTTGATATTATTACTATTTGTGAGTAAATACTTGAAAAAAAACGATTTATTTTACTCAATAAACACCGGAACGTGTCACCGAGTGACCACAGACAACCGGAAAATACGATTTAGAAACTTTGCGCTAATGTTTTGATAATATTTCCCGGGTTTGGGGGATGTAGTTGTTTTCATTTTTTTCTCATATGGACACAATCTTTCATTTTTATCTAGAACAAACAAATATTATTTATTTCACCGAATGAACACCGACAACCGGAAGTTACGATTTAGACACGTTTCGCTAATGTTTCGATGAGCATGTTTTGTGTTTAAATACTGGTATAAATTCGATTTTTTAGACTGAAAGGGGACCGGAAATATGTCACCGAGTGCACACAGACAACCGGAAGTTACGATTGAGAAACTTTTCGCCCATGTTCAATAATATTTTCTGTATTCGTGGGATATTGTTGTTTAGTTTTTACTCATATGGACACAAACTTTCATATTTATCTAGAACAACCAAATATTATTTATTTCACCGAGTGAACACCGACAACCGGAAGTTACGATTGAAAAACGTTTCGCTCGTGTTTCGATGTGTGTAAATACTAGAATAAATTGGATTTATTAGAATGAAAGGGGTCCGGAAATGTGTCACTGAGTGAACACAGACGACCGGAAGTTAGGAGTTAGACATTTTTCACTCATGTTTTGCTAATAATTCCCGGGTTTGGAGGATTTCGTCGTTTATCCGAGGCGCATTTGAACGCACCAGGCGTAACCAAGGTGATGACGCTCTTCTCTGTTGTCAGGACATTCTCACGGCAAACAGGCAGCCGAGGGGCTAAGCTAAGCCGCGGTCTCATCTTATAGACAAGTTATAACCACGGACAGACCGGAAACCCGGGTTATCGTTTGACCACCGACCTGAGATAACTCTCCCACCGTCGGTGGCTCTGGTTGCTGCGAGGAACCGAAGACCTCAGACCGCTGAGAGAGTGAGGTTAGCCGGGTTAGCTGCTGCTCGGCCATCATGGTGAGTTACTGACGGGGACTCAGTCGATATGGGACAATGTGTCTAGTTATCTAGAAGGGTTGTTTAAGGTTTATTGGAAGGTTTTTGTGGATCTGGACTCAGGTCCGGAGGGTCTAAGGTTAAAATCCCCTGGCGGCCAAGTTAGGAAGGAAAGGAAAGAAGGAGTTAACTCCTTGTATCCATCACCACAGTGAATGGTGCTATGCTGAGTGGACCTCAATGGCAGTTGGTGGATTCAAACCTGGAACCCTCCAGGCCTGGTCCGCTTTCTTAACCACTGTTCCTTCTTAACTTTCTAATGTCTTTCTGGTCTGGTCCCTTCTTCTTCAGGTGTCTCCATCTTCTACTCTGACTCCAACTACCTCCATCAATCTCCTCTTTGTCTCCTACCTGGTAGCTCCATCTCTAGGACCACTGTCCCTTCTCTGGACATGTCCAAACCATCTCAATCTGTCTTCTTTATCTCCAAACCTTCTTGTCTGTGTTGTCCCTCTAATCATCTCATTCCTGATCCTTGTCTCTCCTAAGGAGAACCTCAGCATCATCCTTAACTCCTCCACCTCCTCCACCTCTATTCCATGTGTCTCTAATTCACAGAGTTTGGAATAATCCTAATCCCTAATCTGTGTCGTCCTGCAGGCAGAGTTTGGTTTCAACGAACATCATCAGAATGAGATCATCAACTACATGAGATTCGCTCGTTCCAAGCGAATCCTGAGGTTGAAGACCATCGACTCCTGCTTTGAGGAGCTCAAGGACAGCAGGTGACCCATGGTGACGAAGTCAACACTGTAACCGAATGACGACGTCCTCCATGGCTTTGATTCATGTCCAATTGTCCTTCCCTTCTCTCCTGAAGGCTGGTGGACGAGACCTTCACCGTGGACGAGGTGAGGGAGATGCTGGACGGGCTGCAGGTGGTGGTCAGGGGCGAGGTGGAGATGGAGCTGATCAACACCGCCCACACCAACGTCCTGCTGCTGCGGCAGCTCTTCTCGCAGGCGGAGAAGTTCTACCTACGGCTGCAGAGTGACATCTCAGAACTGGAGAACAGGTGGGACAGAGGACAGGAAGTGGAAAAGTACTGAATGAGAGTAACAAAATAAAGTTCCATGGAGCTCCTGGATCAGGCATGGGCAACCTACTGACTCATGGGCCGTCTCAATGATTTAATTTGGACAAATTTGGCGGGCCAGATCAGAGCTTCCCGGGCCACATTTGGCCCCCGGGCCTTACTTTGCCCATGCGTGTTCCAGATAGATAGCAGCCGATCTGCTCTTGTCTTGATGACATTATACCCGTTAAATATAATTAAAAACCAACAATCAATTTTGGTGAGCTGATATGCTGCCACCTAGTGGCTTTCCAGAACAAAAGACAGAAAGTAGTAGACAATCAAATGTCCACCAGTGATGGTGTCTCTTTGGCCCAGAGGACTAGTCTTTCTACTGTACATTATCTGCCTTCAGACTTGTGGGCGGGGACAGAGAGTAGCTCCTCCCTCTGACCACAGGCAGCAGATGTGATGACATGAAGTTTCAGAAGAAAAGATAAACACGATACTGATGAACACGTCGGAAGTCTTTTATCGCATAATTGAAACAAAAACAAAAAACAAATCTGCGTTTGTGACAACTCAGCCTTCACTCCAGCATTTCAGATCGTATGATAATTAAATCAGGGCAGAGGTTCTCAACTGGTGGGTCCCGGCCCAAAAGTGGGTCGCGGACCCTTTCTAAAGGGGTTGCAAACGGCTGGTCAAAAATCAGCTCAGTAACGTGAATCAGCTGTTGAGCATGTTTTTAATTTTAGAAAACCCTCTTATTTTGAAAGGCACACCCTGCTGTATAAAATGAGTATGTTAAAGAACATTTAGATTTTTTTTATTTTTAGAAAATAAATTTGTCGTGACTTAATGACCACAGGAAAATGTGGGTCCCAGAGTGAGAACCACTAAATTAGAGTATGTGTCCAACTCGAGGCCTGTGGCCCAAACGTGGCCCGTCAGGTCACATCCTGTGGTCCACAAAAGATTTTTATTTATTTTTTTTTTTATCTTTTAACCTTTTATTAAACAGCGCTGCAGCATCAATAAATAATAATTAATTGTAGAAATATCGATTAATGCATAATAATATACTTTTAATTACTTACTTTGGTGTACTCTGATCACTGAAAAAAAACAAAAAAACCTCTATGTACAGATGACGGAGCCTCAGGTTGAACTCCACTCCACTTCTCTGCTGACCTCAGGGACCTTTCGTTCTTTCGTTGGCAGTGTAACTCACGGTGGGCGGATTCTTTCTCTGCTTCATACGTGATAAAAGCGAGGAATACGCCCCACGTCAGGGTCTACGTGCCAAGAACTGCTCTTTAAAAACCACAACAAACTGATTTTCACCACAGGTTCACAGCTCGCTGCAGCAGAGCGGCACACACAGGGTTATTCTGATGTGAGAAGCAAAAAAGAAAACGAAATCTGTGTTTGAATTTGTTGAATTTCTCCTGATCAGCTGTTTTATTTCCCCAAAAAAACCCCAATTTTTTGTTTTTTTTCCAACACCAAACCCATATTTAACTTAACAACTAAAAACACATTAAATATTAGATTTTTTTTTATTCCAGTTACCATTATTAGCAAACGGATGCTTTCAGTCACGTTGCAAAAATGCAAATTCTTTAAAGCAACAACAAAAAACAAAAGGTGTGAAAGTTGACGGTAACCACAGAAAACAGAAGCCAGATTTAATCACGTGGCCAAATGTCATGAAACATGTCACTCTGGTTTGATTTTTTTTTTACAAGAGCAAAACAAAATACAAAAAAAGTTGAGAAAAAAAAACCCCAAAAATTTTAGCAAAAAAATATTGAATTCCATATAACAGTTATATGTCCTGAAATGTGAATTTCAGGACTTTCCCCCAAAAAGCCTAGATAATAAAGGAAATTATTTTACAATTCTTGAAATTTGATTTTGGTAAATTTATCGATGCATTTGAGTTGATTTTCTTCCTGAAAACAAAACAAAACACAAAAAAAATTTATTTTTGACAAAATATTTGCTGGTGTTCCAGTAGTTTCCTGGTGTTGAAATGTGTCCTTTTTCTTGAGGACTGTTGTTGGGGAAATATCCCAAGAGTCTCCAAAAGTCTTGCAAAAACTAAATTATTTTACAATTAACTCCATCCATCCATTCATCCACCTTCATCCCATAGGGGGCAGCATTCGGAGGAGGGATACCCAGACTTCCCTCTCCCTAGACACTTCCTCCCAAGGCGTTCCCAGGCCAGACAGGCTACATAGTCGCTCCAGCGTGTCCTGGGTCTTCCTCTGGGTCTCCTCTAAGTGGGACATGACCCAAACACCTCCTGTAGGAGGCATCCAAGCCACCGCAATTAACTCCTCTGGATGGGAAGGAGTAATGGCTCTACTCCGAGCTCCTCACCTTATCTCCTAGGGAGCGCCCCACCACCCTACGAAAGAAAGCTAATTTCTGTAAATTCCGCTAAGCTAATTTCCGAGTTCAATCCTTTTTACGCCAAAGTTTTTGAAATTTGCCGACATCACTGCAAAAAATATCTAAAGTAATAATGTGGTGAAATTGCCCTTTAATTTGGTAAATGTATGGATGCATTTGAGTTGATTTTCCTCCTGTCCCTCCGTCCCTGCAGGGAACTGTTGGAACAAGTGGCTGAATTTGAGAAGACCGACTTTAAAAGCACCAACAAGGTGAGAATGAAACCGTGTCACGTCTTCAAACGCGACACATTTACTGTAAAGAACGCCCACGTGAAACCTAGCGCTTCAACCCAGTGCAGTGACAGTAGCTCAGCTTGTCAGGTGAAATGTCCTGTGACGGGACGTGAGGTGAAGTCGAGTCGATCAGAGAGACATTTCTGGGTCCATCAAAAGAAAAAAATTGTCTTTAACTAATGGGGAGGCTACTAGAACCTTATTCCGTATCTTTAATTAAAAAAAAAAATGAAAATTTGAAAAAACTCTGTAATGGTTTGGGGCTGGATTTCAGTGATTCACTGGACGGTGTTTCTGTCCTGATGGCAGATCAACCAGGAGATGAGCAAACCCAAACTGGCGCCGCTGAACGAAGGCGGCGTCTCGGAACTTCTCAACAAGGTAAAATGCACGTCCCACATTGAGTTGGAATTATTCGGAAATTCCGTCCACTCCTCATAGAAACGCAGATCTACGTTGGACGTTTTTTTTTTCTCCAGGAGATTTCCAGACTACAGGAGGAAAACACCAAACTGAAAACAAGGCTCCGCACTTTAGAATCACAGGTGGAAAATAAACAAAATAACATTTATTTAAGTAGCTTTTGCGTTGGCGTAACTCTTTATTTTTTTTTTTGCTAGGCTATGAGCGCCCTGGACGAGAGCACGAAGACAAAACAAGCGCTGAAAGACCTGCAGAAGGTTCAAGGAGAACAACAGGTAGAGGACGGAATTAAATTTTACGATTTTCAGCTTCATTTCTGCATTTTTGATTTTTTTTATATTTTGATTAATGTGCCGTCTTGGGGATCTGCACTGGTGAGTGTCCAGATCATCAAAGTGTCCTGTCCTCCACCCGAATGTACACTGTGCCATTTGTAGTCTTTATCCAAATTGTGGCGTCCAATATCCTGTCCACGCTGTACGAGTGAATCTCACGGCTGAGCAGTTCTCACACTGTAGGATCTGGTGGTCAGGGTCAGGGTCAGGGTCAGGGTTGGACTGATCCCACTGGACCAACGTACTGGACACGTCTGAGTCCTGGGGCTGGAACTGGTTTTGGTGAAAGAGTCTGAGAAAGAGATTGGAACAGGATGGAGATAAAGACGAGGAAGAAGAAGAAGAAGAAAGAGGAGGAGGAAGTGGAAGAGGATGGAAGAAGGAAAGAACGAGGGAGAGGAAGGAAAGAGGAAGTAGGAAGGAAAGAAGGAAAAGGAAGGAAGAAGAAGAAGGAAGTAGGAGGAAGAGAAAGTAAAGAAGAAAGAGGGAAAAGGAAGGAAGAAGAGGAAAAAGGAAGGAGGAAGGAAGAAGATGATAAAGGAAGGATGGAAGTAGGAGGAAAAGGATGGGATAAGGAAAGAAGGAAAGAAGATAGATGAAGGAAGAGGAAGGAAAGAAGGAAGAGTAAGGAAGATGGAAAAAAGTGAGAGGAAGGAAGAAGGAAAAAGGAAGGAAGAAAGATGGGAGGAAGAGGATGGAAGAAGAAGAAGGAAGAGGAACTAGGAGGGGAAGAAAGGGAAATAAGGAGAATCGAAAAAGGAAGAAGGAAAGAAGTGAGAGGGAAGAAGGAAGAAGGAAAAAAGATAGATGAAGGAAGAGGAAGGAAAGAAGGAAGATGGAAAAAAGTGAGAGGAAGGAAGAAGGAAGGAAGACTGAAAGAAGTTGGAAAGAGGGAAGAAGGAAAGAAGATAGATAAGGGAAGAGGAAGGAAGATGGAAAAAAGGAAGAGGAAAGAAGTGAGAGGAATGAAAATGGACAGAAGGAAGTAGAAGATAGAAGGAAGTAAAGAAGGAAGAGGAAGGAAGATGGAAAGAAGGAAGAAGGAAAAAAGAAAGATAGAGGAACGGCTGGAAAATCGTGACAGAAGTCGCACAGTGTACGCTGAGCTTTAGAGACGTTGAACTTTTTCTTAGTAGCGTACGTTAGTAAAACATTAAAATATACTAAGGATCAACTTTAAGAAGGACTTTAAGAATGTCCTTCCTGTCCGTCCAAGTCTGCTGCTCAATCCCAGGAGATCAACAGTCTGGAGGACACGGTGGCAGCTCTGAAAGAAGACTACGAAAAGTCCCTCATCGTCAACGCCGCCTCCAAAAAGGACCTGCAGGAGAACCTGGTGTCGGCCAAACACGATCTGCTCAGGGTTCAGGAACAGCTGACCCTGGCCGAGAAGGTACGGCGTCATCGAGGTCCCGACCCAACGGGTGGGATCGGTACCGTGTTTACC
>JAFBJS010000199.1:202525-225336 GCA_016785265.1 Paraplagusia blochii | reverse complement strand
GTTTCTTCTTCTTGTTTCAGATACGAGCCCAGTGAATGAGTTCAGTCGGGAAAGAAAACGAAAAACGACGACAGAAATTCAACCAATCGGCCTCGACTTAGTAGACGTGTTTTTGAGTCGCCATGGCAACCCCAGGAATCTGGACCAAACGACAAATCAAGAGAGTGATGGAAACACACTTTATCGTAGATTTACGAAAAATAAGACGCTTTTTTAAAGTTAATTCTCTGATTATTTTGTCTCCTTTGACAATTTCCTTCTATGCAACCGCTGTAAACATCATGTCCCAAAAGCTCACTTTGACTTGACGAGTAAAGTGTGTGTCTTATTCCAATAGGTTAGTGTTATTTTCTTATTTTCTGTGGTTTTTAAACTCTGAAACAGTCGCCGATCAGATGGAAATTGGAAAGATCAGACTTTCCGTGAAGGTCTGGTCTGGTCTGGTCTGGTCTGGTCTAGAACTCTACTAACCTGCAGCTTTTCCGCCCGACGAGTCCCACATTGAACCAGCAAAGGTTTCAGTCCAACATTTGGAAACAGGAACTAACTCTGTATTTTTGTAATGTCCTGTAAATGAAAGTCGTAAAGATAAATATACACATGTAGATACACTACGTCACGTCACGATGGCGCTCTTGTAGAGTCCGCGCCATCCCATGATGTTACAGTGGACGTGTATTGGTTTGTATTGTGCAAATTATGGGGAAAATAAATCTAAAGTTGAACCATAAAAAAGGCCATCGTCATTTTTTCTTAAAACATTGTTACAGCCAACAAAGTGGTGCTAGCCTGGAAACGTGATATTTTGCCGATATTGTCCAAAAACTTTGCCGATACTGATATGTTGTCGCTTCTCTTTGTGATTCAAGCTAATTTGGCAAAACCCCAGGATCGTGTTATCGTATTGTCATTATCGGAGGAAAAAAAAACGATCTTACCGCTATCACGTAATCATACAAATGTCGGGCCAATCCTCTCTCGACCAGCTAGTATCAGATAATAAAAGAAAAATAAAATGAAATTTGAAGGCAAAACTGAAGAGCTGGAACTTCGGACTGTTAATGTCGCCCCCTGTAGGTAACGTAACTCAACTGTGCCAAACCATGACAACTGTTATCCGGAGGCACTTATTGCATCCTGGGTCAAGAGCACAGACTAAAGGTTGCTAGGGGAGTTGGGGCTTGATTTGGAGGCTAAATCCTGAGTCCATTTTACGGCCGGAGTTCTAGGGGGTAGAACAGAAACTCCGGGGACATGAGGTACCCGACTGAATGATTTAGTCCTGCAATAAAGGACATAAGGAATAAAGGTAAGATAAGAGAGAGATAGAGGACAGCAAGAAAAGACTCCATGTACCCCAGAAACCCCCGGGGCGGTATATCTAGGACTACATTTAGGACCCAAGGTCCAGCAACAAGCCTCACAGGAGGGTCTACGGCTATAAGGCAGTCGTGCAAACGTCATACGTACTTTTACGTTGTTGGTAAAAAAGTTTGGTTTTATACGGTGAACTGATCACATGACTGGGATGGTTCCATAACGTATCCAAATTACTGGCAGTTCCCTAACTAATGGGAAGCTGCTCCCTTCCCTCCATGGATTTTAGAAGTTGTAGAATATGTTTGTCACTCCTCTACAACGAGTATAAAGATGTAGTTCAACGCCAGGAAGTTGTTCAACATGCAGCTCCCAGCTGCTGGTTCACAACCAAAGGTTTGTGGTCATCTTTTTCTTTCACACGATTTGTTTCTCATAAAAACATCTTTGTAAACCCCAGAAGTCAGATAGCGGCAGAGAGAGACAGGAACACCCAGACGGGGAGTTTTGGTGCACTCTCAGCCCAGTCATGATCCAGGTCGAGGTTAGAACGCACGGTTTCCGGGCAGACGTGGTTTGGACCCTTTTGACTTGGGCTGCATCTCCTTCCTATTGGCCGAATCTGAGGGGTGACGAACCCCCGGGTTGTGACGGTCGGATTCGGCAGAGGATGCTGCAGACGTGTGGTGGTAAAAATCTCAGCAGGATGGCACACAGGAAGTGGTTTCGACGCTTCCCCGCTCCGCCACAGTGATAGTACTTTCCCAAAGAGTTGGACAACAGTTGATAGTTCCTTGTCAAGAGGCGTCACAAGGGTTTTTCTTGTTTTTGCTTTTTTTTTCTGTCGGATTTCTTCGGAATCTCGACAAATCTTTAACAATACTCACATGACAGGATTGAGATTGAGCACAACAACAGTTCCTCTTTTTCTTTTTCTTCGTTAGATCACGTCATTTTTTTGGTTGGGGAACAAATCAGCATGAATCACCTTCAGTCTGTCACATTAATCACCGAGGCCTCTGTTCAACCTCCTCTGGTTTAGTATTTCACTTGTGGCGTCGTTCCAGAAACAACAAGCAAAAGCCAAACCCTTCCCACCTGGACCCGTCAACCTTTCTATGCTAAACTACTGAAATCTGTAACACAGACCCTAACATAGTGTTTCTGAAACCATGGGGCGTGACCCCTCCCTGGCTCACGGTGAGGTACCATGAGGGTCCTCCCATGGAATATGGCAGGCTTAGCAGAAAAAGCAGATTTGAAAAGATCAAGGGTTCAAGGTTCACAAGGTGGAGGGGGCGGTGTGATACCACATCTGTCCCCAAGGGGGAGCAATGATAGAAACCAATTAAGAACAACTGCCCTGAGCCAACACATTAAAACTTCAACAAATCTTTGTCCCAAATGTCATCTGGTCATTTAGCCCTAGGCCGCAGGGGGACACAGAGGGACCATAGCATCTACTGGATGTTTATCTAGAAAAATGTAATGATCTTTTTATGACGGCGCAGTATTACTGACCTGTCCTTGTCGGGGAACCCTCCAGTAGAGGGTGGACACAAAAACCCCCATCTGCCAAACACTAACCCGCCCTTTAATCACTGTCCAGTCCCTCACCAGACTGATGTCAAGATAGTGGGGACTCAACAAATTCTCAGAATGACTTTATTTCTGCTGTGACGTCCCCTGAAGTGCATCATGATTCCAGTCACTCTGCAACTACGTGTCTGATCAGACCAGTGTCCCCTGATTGATATCAGTACCCGACTCATCATAGTGAAACCTGGTGTGCAGACTTTGACCAAAGTCAGACAGGTGCAGTGTTGCCTTCACAGTCCTTCCAAAAACCAAGGACGGGCAAGTTTTAGTCCTATATTACGCAGTCTTGGATTTGGCCAAGAGGCAATGCCTCTGTCATTGGCATGAAGGTCCAGGGATCATCTCGGTTAGGCCAGGTGGCCACCAGTGGACCCGCACCCTGGGGCAAGGTATGGCATAGAGACTGATGTCCCCGCAACCTTATGATGGATAAGAGACCTACTGAAACACCTAGCATTGATACAGCTAGGATTGGGAATGAGCCGCAGGAGGTTGGCCTGCCCCACAAGGGCAAGTGGCAAATAGCAGGCCCCCAAGGCACAGTGGATCACGACTGCCACCCAAACAAACTGCACCCTACTGACAAACTCAACCTAGCCTCTCGGAACCAAGTCCGTCCACTAGGAAACAAGACCTCCAATATATCACGTCACGTGACGACAGACAGACACGTAAGTAGACAGACTGATTGAGAGCCGTACCATCTATTTTGGTCTACAGACCCCTGTTCTCATGTTCTATCACGTATCTTCAGTTTCAGAGCTGAGGTGCTGTTTGTTTGACAGTTAAACCTCACCGTCTACCACTTTCTTCAACGACCTGTCCCCAGAAGAGAACATCTGTCATGACAAGAGCTCTCCTGGACCACAGTGTTGTCAAAACCGAAACTCGTCACCAGGGTTCTCGTGGCCACATGCAAGTTTCAGGTGATGGTTGTGAGTTGGAAAAAAACAAGTGTATAAACAGAGAATAACTAGATATCACACTTTTGGGAGACAGGGGGCGACACAGGTGTGAAATGTTGGTGTGAAACAGTCCTTGTGAAAAGGTGTGTTTGTCTCAATGGGCGTTATAAGACCACGACAGTGTCAACCCTGAGGACCACCAACAGTGAGCAGTGATTTGAAGACACATTTATGACAGAGAACAGAGACAAACAGGTCCCAGCACAGACGCCTCTTGGACATTAAAATGATCAGTTCAGTCTGCTTAGCAACGACAGACAATGTGGAGTCAACAGGACCCCCCCCCCCCCCCCCCCCCCGCCCCCCCCTGTGTATAAGAGACAGGGGTTCTCGTGGCCACATGCAAGTTTCAGGTGATGGTTGTGAGTTGGAAAAAAACAAGTGTATAAACAGAGAATAACTAGATATCACACTTTTGGGAGACAGGGGGCGACACAGGTGTGAAATGTTGGTGTGAAACAGTCCTTGTGAAAAGGTGTGTTTGTCTCAATGGACGTTATAAGACCACGACAGTGTCAACCCTGAGGACCACCAACAGTGAGCAGTGATTTGAAGACACATTTATGACAGAGAACAGAGAACAGAGACAAACTGGTCCCAGCACAGACGCCTCTTGGACATTAAAATGATCAGTTCAGTCTGCTTAGCAACGACAAACAATGTGGAGTCAACAGGCCCCCCCCCCCCCCACCCCAGGACACCTACCCCCCAACAGAGCATTAGCCACAGAAGAAGAAGAAGAAGAAAAAGAAAGAAGAGGATCATTGGTCCACAGCATGTAGTTCCAGAGTCAAGACAAAACTTCAGTAGACAGATAGGTATGTATGCCGGTAGATAGGAGGTTAGGGAGGTTGGTTGGTAGATAGGTAGTTAGGAACGTAGGTAGATAGGTAGGTAGGATTGTTGGTAGATAGGTAGTTAGGTAGGTAGGTTGGGTGATAAATAGGTAGTTAGGTAATTATGTAGGTAGTTAGGTAGGTTGGTTGGTTGGTAGATAAGTAGTTAGGAAAGTAGGTAGTTAGGTAGGTAGGTTGATTGGTAGATAGGGAGTTAGGTACGTATGTAGGTAGTTAGGTAGATTGGTCGGTAGACAGTTAGTTAGTTAGGTAGGTTGGTTGGTAGATAGGGAGTTAGCTAGGTAGGTTGGTGGGTCGGTATTTAGGTATGTAGAAAAAACGGGATAAGCTGAAAGAAGAAGGTATGTAGGTATGTTGGTGGGTTGGTTTTTGGTCTGTTGTTAGATAGGTATGTAGGTGGGTGGGCCGATTGATAGCTCAATAGATAGATAGATAGGTTGGTTGGTAGGTCGGTCTGTCAGTTGGTAGGTAGGTAGGTAGGTAGGGTGTTTCTTAGGTAGGTAGTTAGATAGGTTGATGTCAGTCAGTCCATAGTTTGGTAAGTAGGTTGTTTGGTTGGTCAGTCTGTTGGTAAATAGATAGATAGGTAGGTAGGTAGGTAGGTAGGGAGGTTTGAAGGTAGGTTCACTCACCTCCACAGACCACACAGTCTGACAGTGATTCCCTACATCAAACAGCATCAAGTGCCTCCTGCGGCGCTGGACTTTAATCCGACCTGGTTCTCAGTTTCATGCATCACTCGTCATCTGTGCAGTAAAGTGCTACAAAAATACACCCCCCCCCATCAGTACCACCCCCCCCACACCAGCCCCACTCTGATAGAAGCTTTCAGACCTGAAACTTAGTCAACTGTGGAAAAATGTGGGCGCATTGTAGTGTTTTTGAGAACCTGTTGGTCACGACCCACTGGGCATCGACTAAAGACTTGGAACCGACCCAGGGGGGTCCGTCAAGGCCACGTGACGTGTTGTCACGGGTTGTAAAAATAAGAGGAGTTGAGATGTGATGTGATGTGATGTGATGTTCCGTCTTTCTGTGCAGGCAGTAACAGCAGAATGTGACGTGATCACCGTCGTGGAGAGGAAGCTATAAAACCGTTGAGCATGAATGTAGACTCACTCTGTTGACGGGCAGCGACACAACGCAGTAACCACGACAACTCTCTTCACTGACGGTGAGGCAACCATCAAAGCAACTTTGTTCATCTTGTGTTTATTTATTTCAAATCAACTTCTTTTGTGTAAATTTTTTACATTTACATTTTTACATTTAATAACATTTTCTCTGTGGATTTTCTAGTCATTTCAGATTTTTCCAGAAAAGATGGAGGAGACATTCACGACCTTGGACAACAATTCCTACGACTACGAAAACGTAAGTTCTGGATCTGTCATGAAAAATCTAGGAGTTTACCAAAGAGGAAGTTTCATTCTCTTAGCAACAACAAACTGAGACGCGGCCGTATCTGCCGTGGCTGCCTGTACAGTAGGAACTGTATATGTCAGCAACCACAACATGAAATCAAAGACCAGCTAACAGATCGGAGACGTAAAAAACACAAAAATCGCAAAAAAATGTATTGTTAAAGTTACGGTAAAACAAATGAAGGGTTAAATTTGATCTGGGAATCGTAGAAGTAGCTTTAGCAAAAAGGGTATTTTGAAAAATTATGAGGAAAAAAGGCCAAAAAGTACGATAATTTGTTCAACAAGTAGATGGCACTGTTTTTTAAAATGTCCAAAAAGGGTTTAGTTGTCAACAACTGGACGTCTTCTTCTTGGAGACGTTTTGTTCCTCAACTGAGGAACTTCATCAGTTTCCAGTTGACGAGGGATGTCCCTGATGCTAATGAGCAGTTGTCCATCTGGACATAAAACTGATGAAGTTCCGTCAGTTCAGGAGTGAAACGTCTTTCAACTCCATGAAGAAGTCCACACCAAAACCCTTTGTGGATATCATGACCTGGGTCAGTTTCGGGCAAACTAAGGCCCGGGGGCCGGATGCGGCCCGTTTGGTGTTTTAATCCGGCCCGTCCAACTTGTCCAAATGATATCCTTTCACTGCAAAACCAGCATTTCCCCAAAAGATGGTCTCACGAGGCTCTTTATCGTCTTTATTCAATACTTTACTCATCGTTTATCTTAGCTTACGCAAATACGCAATCTTTCTGATGCTAATCTGACCCAAATTTTAGTACCACCTGTGGCCTGCGAGTCAAAATACTTGCCCAGGCCTCACCTGGATGAATGTGAATCTTCACTAAGACCAAACCAGGACGAGAGATAAAGGTTGAAACTAAACGTTGCAAAACAGAGCTTAGGTTGGGACGTGACCCATATTTTTTTTCTTTAAATGCAAAACCGTACGCTGAGATCCACGGAGAGATCATCTCAGCAGATATTTAAATGCCGCAGTCAAAGTCAGTTTTTCCACGCTGCCGTTTATCTCTGCTCCACATCTACACTCTGACGGCTCCACGGCGCCCCCAGATGATCTGCGGGGCCCCTTCTCCGCAGCCCCTCAGGATGGTTTAAGCCCCTGAGGCTTGGAAAGTAGCAGGAAGTTGTGCAGTTGTGTGGTTTCTCCTGCGCAGACAGAACACGTGCACCTGACACCAGTGGTTAGAGAACTTATGTCAAAGGCAGGACTCGACGTAAAGTCGGAGTCGATGCTCACACGCAACTTCTGAAACTGAGAAGGTCTCAGTGAGATCAGGGAAGCACCGACCAACGCTTTACCTAACCTCAGGCTTCTTCTGTTTTCAGTACTCCTACGACGAGGTCGACTACGGCACGGGTCCGACCGAAAACCCGGGGTTGTGCGACCGGACCAGTGCCTTGAGGTTTCGCAGTCAATATGAAGCGCCGCTCTTTTGGGTCATCTTCATCCTGGGCGCCGTGGGCAACCTGATGGTGGTCTGGATCTACACCACTGTCCGCAACCGCCTGAAAACCATGACGGACATGTACCTGTTGAACCTGGCGGTGGCCGACCTCCTCTTCCTCTGCATGCTGCCCTTCTGGGCCGTGGAAGCCACCAAGGGCTGGGACTTTGGCAACACCTTCTGCAAAATAGTGTATGCGGTTTACAAGATCAACTTCTTCAGCAGCATGTTCCTGCTCACCTGCATCAGCGTAGACCGCTACATCGTGATCGTGCAGGCCACCAAGGCCCAGAACCTGAAGAAGAAGAAACGGCTCTTCTACAGCAAACTGGCCTGCTTGGGAGTCTGGACCATCTCCATCCTCCTGGCACTACCTGAGTTCATCTTCGCTCAGGAGAAGACTTCAAACGGCAGGCAGATATGCACCATGTTGCTGTGGAGCAACGCCAACAACCAGATGAAGGTCCTGGCGTTTTCCTTGCAGATCTGCATGGGCTTCTTTCTTCCTCTGCTGGTCATGATCTTCTGCTACTCCATCATCATCCGCACGCTCCTGCAGGCCAAGAACTTTGAGAAGCACAAGGCCCTGCGCGTCATCTTCGCGGTGGTCTTGGCGTTCATCCTCTCCCAGCTCCCTCTCAACGTCCTGCTGATGGTGGAAGCGTTGGACGCCGCCAACGCCACCATCACCGACTGCGAGGTGTTGATCGCGATTGACAGGGCAGGACTGATCGCCAAGAGTCTGGCCTTCACTCACGCCTGCCTCAACCCCTTCCTGTACGTCTTCATCGGAGTTCGCTTCAGACAGGACCTGGTGAGGATGGTGAAGACGTGCAGCGGATCGGGAGGCCTCTTGAAATCCAGTGGAGTTCCCAAACGCCCCTCCATCATGTCGGACACAGACACCACCCCTGCCCTGTCCTTATAATCCTGCAGCCGACTCTTCAGGGTTCCATGGTTCTCCTTAATGCATTAAATAGAGAGATGGGTTGTAAATGTACAGCTAATGGGATTTAGCAACACCTAGTGGTAAGGCTACAAGGCCTGAAACAACACACTGGTCCAAAAGAAGTTGGTCCATTTGGTGCATATGTAGGGACACATTTCAAAAGTAAGACATTGTCTACCTACTAGCCTTTGGTGCCCTACATTTGCTAACTGACGAGGCGAGCGGAGGGAAGGCCTCACCTTATCCGAAACTCCCCAACTCTTTAGACCCAATGAAAGCCCACAAATGGGACGCTGTTTTAGGGCCACGTAGGGCCCCACGTAGGGCCATTAAGTGCTGTATGTATGTAGCCCAAATGGAGGTTTGGTCCAAATCCGAAAAGACATTTATTGGAGCGACGCCACCGTGGGACCTTGAGCCAAGACAAAAAAAGGGCTCCTAGCATAAAAACTGTCTAAATGTATATTTTTGTAATTATATTGATTGGTGTTTTTTACGTACGAGTTTTTTAGCTGCTGTGAGAAAAAAAAATGTGAGATTTGTTTCTCTGTCTTAGCCACAAATAAAAATCTGAAAAAAAATCTCAAGGTGAAGCTATTTTCATTTTTTTCGTCCTCACTGCACAAAACGTTTGCTGCAAAACAAATGACTCAGCACTTTCAGTTACAAACAATGACGCGGCTATCCATAAAGACGTCAACAAGTGTAAGCGTCCTGTGGGAAAGTATCGTGATCGTGCTTTCACTGGTGTAACGTTCACAATCTGCGGTTACGAACAGACCTGCGAACCTGGCACGTCTGGTCTGCAGAGTTTCTCGGTTTGACTCCGTATCCGTCTGCCGACTGTCTGTGCCATCGTTGACCTTGTTGCTGACAGACTCTGAACCTGGTCGCCGTATGGGTTCTCTTATGACTTTGCAGTTTCACAATGGATGTTTTTAAGCGGCGGCGGCGGAGGACGTTACACCACATTGGTCAAAAGTTTGTTCGCAGCTAAGAGTCTGGAAAGAGCTGACATCATTGAAAAAGGCATTCGGCCTAAAAGACCTCCCACAACAATCTAACGTGAATTAGAAACACTTAAAAATCTGCTGTAGTTTTTGTGGAGTTCCACAGGGTGGTATTCTAGGCCCCATATGTTTTTATTTTTTATAGATCCCCGTGGGTTGCAGGTTGCTCCGGTTTCATTCAGTTGTGTTTAGAGGCTGTGAAAATGTTGTTGTTGTGATAGTTTAGTTGAGCTGTTGCTTATCTGTAAAAGCGTTTCCTTTCGTCACCGCCCCCTCGCAACCTACTTTTACTGTTATTGCAACTTGAGATTTGTGCCGTTATCCTTCCTAGACGATGTACGTTATTATTATCTCTTCTTCAGGGCCTGAAGATGTCAACGTAGAAGATTCCCGAAGGTTGATTTGGATTTTGAGGTGAAAAGTTGAAGCAGAAACGATGCCAAACACAAACCTGAGACAACAAGCTTCACATCAGACGTGATCTTCAGCTCTGGATTGTTATTGTGGGCACTGAGGTCGGCCTCAGACATGTGCAGTCTGTACCTGCTGTGCTCAGGTGAGACCACAGCAGCTGTCTCTCCTTTCTTCACCGCGTCTCACCTCATCTGTCACGACAGGAAACCATCGGTGGAGTCAATAACAACACGTAGAGCAGGGGCCTCAGGAAGGACGGTGCCAGGAACCTTGGCAGATGTTTTTGATGAACCACTGAAAAACAGCTCTGGTTTATTCTCATGGCGCTGGTGTGAAGAGCTCACACGGGTTGCCAGTCGGCGGTTTTAAGCATATTTGAATAGAGAAATGAACCGTTATAGAAACAGTCGTTTCCCCAGGGCTTCAGACTTCCTAAAACCTCGAACCCTCCACTGTATGCAAAGTGTAATCTTTGTTTTTCCATTCACATTGTTGCCAGGAAATAAGAGATGAAGGTATTGTTTGGTGGTTGCTTCTGTCAGTTCTTTTCAGTTTTGCGTCCTTTTCCTCCTACCTCCCTGACTGATCATCCAAAACTAAAAAAACAACAACTCAAAAATGTGTTAAAAACTGACAAAAAAAATTTAAAAAAAATTCTTTTTTTTTTGATTTTTGGAAATTTTTTTTTTTAACTATTCTGCTTTTTTATTTGATCATTTTAGTCGATTTATTATCCTATATTTTTTAGCATTTTATTTTTTTTACTTACCTCATTTCCACTTCTGTTTTTTCTAAAGGTATTTGAGACCCATAAAATTGTCCTACCCATGCCTTAAGCGGTGTTTGCACATTTTATAGTCATCTGACACCCATAAAAACTTCCTGGACTCTGTCCTGTGCAGTGGTAATACATCTTTATATGCTCATACCAAATACCAAAACTCAACCAAAATAACTTGTGTAATCGTGTAAAAAAATTTACCAAAAAAAAAAACCATCAAATCAATTTTTTTGGATTTTTTTCCCACTATTCTGCTTTCTTATTTGATCATTTTATTTTTTTATTAATTCTATTTTCCTATATTTGCAGCATTTTTATTTTTTTTTACAAAAACATTAACATAATTTCCACTTCCCTTTTTATTGAACTCTTTAAAAATATTTAAACTATTTTTTTTTCTCGTTTTTTCACATTCACAATAAAAGCATGATGCAGTTTCCTTTCGCGTTGCGTCGTTTCCCCAGGGCTTCAGACTTCCTAAAACCTCGAACCCTCCACTGTATGCAAAGTGTAATCTTTGTTTTTCCATTCACATTGTTGCCAGGAAATAAGAGATGAAGGTATTGTTTGGTGGTTGCTTCTGTCAGTTCTTTTCAGTTTTGCACCCTTTTCCTTCTACCTCCCTGACTGATCATCCAAAACTAAAAAAAAACAACTCAAAAATGTGTTAAAAACTGACAAAAAAAATAAAAAATCCATCAAAAAAATTCATTTTTTTGGATTTTTGGAATTTTTTTTTCAACTATTCTGCTTTTTTATTTGATGATTTTAGTCTATTGATTATCCTATATTTTCAGCATTCTTATTTTTTTTTTACAAAAGCATTAACATCATTTCCACTTCTGTTTTTTCTAAAGGTATTTGAGACCCATAAAATTGTCCTACCCATGCCTTAAGCGGTGTTTGCACATTTTATAGTCATCCGACACCCATAAAAACTTCCTGGACTCTGTCCTATGCAGTGGTAATACATCTTTATATGCTCATACCAAATACCAGAATTCAACCAAAATAACTTGTGTAATCGTGTAAAAAAATTTACAAAAAAAAAAAAAAAAACATCAAATCAATTTTTTTTGGATTTTTTTCCCACTATTCTGCTTTCTTATTTGATCATTTTATTTTTTTATTAATTCTATTTTCCTATATTTGCAGCATTTTTATTTTTTTTTTACAAAAACATTAACATTATTTCCACTTCCCTTTTTATTGAACTCTTTAAAAATATTTAAACTATTTTTTTTTCTCGTTTTTTCACATTCACAATAAAAGCATGATGCAGTTTCCTTTCGCGTTGCTATTGGTTATTTTCACCACAAGGTGGCGCAACTTGATTAGCAGAGGAAGTCGGTGATTGTGGCGCCAGTTCCTGGTCCACCAGTCACACAGCAGAATGACAGTGACGCCATCTAGTGGCAGCTGCTGTAATAGAAATCATTTCTCTCCATTTAATATTTCAGGAGAAAACAACAACAACAAGGGGAGTTTATCATCACCATGGTTACAACAAATGTACAAAGATGTGAGGAGTAAATGTCGGGAGGGAAGTGAACGTCTCACAAGTGGAGCAGCACCTGTGCTGGGGGAGCAGCCCATCCATCTTCCCGCACAGGAGGGAATTGTGGGAGTGTGTGAGTTTGCACGTAAGGAGGAAAGCCAGATGAATGGAGAGTCTGAAGGACTTTATGACTAATAGGACTGGAGTGGGACGCATATGTGGGTTTACTGTCACCCCACGGTCCTGGGAGTCCAACCAAACATGTGTCGCCATGTTTTTTTACTTTGAAAAGTCATAAAACAAAAAAAAAAAATCGTAAAAAGAGTTCGGCTCCTTGTTAATATATACGTTGTGGTCGTTCCGACAAAAAAAAAATTAAAAAGTGTAAAAATAAATGAGAGAAAAGAACAAAAGGAGAATTTATCAACGCTTGAAGTCGGGCGGTTGCTTGGGGACCCGGCCACTAGGGGTCCCCAGGTCAAAAAAACATTTTTTGCTGCGTGCACACAGCGATATCTTACTTGTAGCCCCAAGAGACCCTTACACCAACCCTGTAAATCGTGTTTTAGGACCTGCCGTGAGAAACAGTAACGTAGAAGGTGAGATAGCTAGTGATATCATATATACACTCATTTTGCCGTGACTTTTCCCGGAATTGCGGAGATGTTACACATCTCCGCATGACATGTTAGTTTCTCTTTACCAAAGTTGCCGTAGTCCAAAACAGGTGTGAGTTTTTGTTGCTTAGTTTGCGAAATTCGTGCTGAAAAAGATACCGTGCCTTGCGTGACTTGCGTGCCGTTACGCCCCAACTTTTTACCCTTAATGGACCTTCCCCTACACTGTTGCTAACCTTATACTGACTCAATTACCCTATTAGGGAAGCGTTACGATGACGGAACCAATCAAGGGAAGGAACACGCATTGTATTAGCTACAGTTTGCTGTGTACGATCTCGTCTTGGGGAATACCGCCAGGTGTGCATTGTACGATTTGCCATGATTCTTCAGTCGGGCAACTATCGCTATTCGAACACGATTTTTGGGCCGTGGCACTCTTGTGGAACTCTTGTCGTATGGTGTAGACGGAGTTACGACAAACGATTAACACTTCACGATGCTAGGGTTTGCTGTGAGCATCTCCCACCGCCAACTTCTTCCAAGTCTTTCACTCGTACTGTGTGAGCAGGCTTCAAGCTAGCATTGATTGTTCATAAAGGAGAGAATAGCGTACAACATAATGAAAATATCGCAAGATGAGAGGGAACCCTTTCCCTTTCTTTGGACTAGACCGGCGTCTTCCTCCCGCGCCAGAGTCGGATAAAAGAAATGTAATGGAAGTGGGGACCTCCACATCCCCGGCCCAAAGAGGGAGCTCCTTATCGTCCCCCATCTGTCCCCCACAGCTAATATTTCACTTCAGCTCGCCGGCCCAGAGAATGAGAGACTTTTCCATTCCATGTCAGTCATTTCCAGGCCTGTGTGTTACCTGTGTGGTGATAAGTGTTTGACTGACTGGGAGTGTCGTTAGTCACTGTCCGGCTGCTGCTGACAGGCCACAGATTGACGCCGACGATGAGGAGGAGGAAGAGGAGGAGGAGGAGGAGGGGGGAGGTTTTCAGGGAGGACGAATGTCGACGGAGGAGAAACACGTTTATGCAAAAGATGATAACAAGTCAAACAGGCGGCCATGATGGATTAGGAAGATGAAACTGGACGAGAATATAAATGTGACACCCAAAAAAATCTTCCTACCCTCTGTCCTAGGCAGTGGTAACACATTTTTATAGACATCTTACACCCATAAAACCTTCCTACCCTCTGTCCTAAGCAATGCTAGCACATATCTATAGACATCTGACGCACATAAAATCTTCCTATCCCTGTACTATGCAGTGGTAGCACATTTCTATTGGCACATGACACCCATAAAATCTTCCTACCCTCTGTTCTTAGAAGTGGTAGCACATTTCCATCGGTATTTGACACCTATAAAATTTCCCTAAGGTGCAGTAGTACATTTCTATAGGCATCAGACATCCATGAATTCAGGCTTCCATGTCCTAAACAATGGTAGCACATTTCTATAGGCATCTGAGACCCATAAAATTGTCCTACCCTCTGTTCTTAGTAGTGGTAGTACAGTTCTCTAGGCATAGGACACCCATGAATTTGTCCAACCCTGTTCTAAGCAACGGTATAACATTTCTATAGGCATTTAAGACCCATAAAATTGTCCTACCCTCTGCCTTAAGGAGTGGTAGCACATTTTCTAGGTATTTGACACCCTTAAAATCATCCTTTCCCTGTCCTATGCAGTGGTAGCACATTTTTATAGGCATATGATACCCATATTATCTTCCTACTCTTGGTGCTTAGCAATGCTAGCACATTTTTATAGACATCTGATACCCATAAAAATGTCCTACCCTCTGCCTTAAGGAGTGCTAGCACATTTTATAGGTATTTGACACCCATAAAAATGTCCTACCCTCTGCCTTAGGAAGTGGTAGCACATTTTATAGGTATTTGACACCCATAAAATCTTTGTAGACTATAGAAGTGGGTCATATTTTGATACCTACTGGGAAAATTTTTAATGTGGACCACATTCTGTCAACTAAAAGAGAGCTGATCAAGTCTATGCTAACATCTCGATATCTGACCCATATCTTAACACCTGATATGATATAAGAGAAGAAGGTAAATATTTAACATCGACAGTGAAGCAGACGATGACAAAGACTCAGACAGAAGCTGCTCCGACTCCACCTCCACCTCCACCTCCGGTCGGGCTGAGGTTCATCCAGGGGGGAATGTGAGGGAAATCAGATGTTTCAGAAGTGAAATCCTCCAACTTGTGTTTTCACCTTTCTACCTTTTACCTCCTCCTCCAGAAACCAGGCAGCAAAGACGGATGAGCCGAGCGTTGCAACGGTTTCCAAAAGTGAACGCAGTCGGATTGCTGCTCCACCTGAGGAGCAAAAACAAAAGAGTCCTCTCTACCTGTAGGACGCTGGGAGTCGGCGCTTTGATCTGGACCAGAAAGAAAGAGTAGTTTGATGAAATATTGATGCTTTTTCTTAACTGAGTCCTGTGGGAGCTCAGCCCGTTCTCCAGATCCACCGTTCCACGGCTGGATGAGAACCGACTTGACTCTCGGCCTCAAAGACTCTAATTGGCTCTAATGGGTCTGATGATGGGGATGATGACCAATCAGCCGCGCTGCCCCGGCCTAATGGGCCTGAAATGGTCTGGGACTTGTTGTTGGTGTAAAGTTGCCCTATAATCAGTCGGAGGGGGAAGAAAAACACACACACAGGCAGACAGACAGGTACAAAGAGTGAGGACGACAGACAGACGGGTCTGTACCTGACTGAAATCTTTATCTGCTGCTGCTGGACCAGTACCAGTCTGACCTTGGAACACGGCTGCAACAACACCAACATTCAACACCTGACTTAAAGACTCATTGTTGCTATGACCAGGGCCGGATTAACGCTATCTAAGGCTAAATACCAGGATGAAGTTTTTTCCTACCCATAATATTTTCCAACCCGTAGACCTTTTTTCCAGCCATATCTAAAGTTTTATCCTACCCATATTTTTTCCAACCGTTTCAAAAATGTTAAGCCATATCTGAAGTTTTTTCCTACCCATTATATTTTTGCAGCTGTAGCAAAAATTTAACACCACAAGTGAAGTTTTTTACTGCCCATAATATTTAACTACCTGCACATTTTTAAGTACCCATATCTTAAGGTTTTAACATTTTAACATTTTAAAACCTGCTGCAAAATGTGTAACTATCTTTGAAGTTTTTTCCTACCTATAATATTTTCCCAGCCACAACAAAAATTTAAAGCCATATCTGAAGTATTTTCCTGCCTGTAATATTTTCCCACCTGATGCAAAAAATGTATGTTTATCTCTGAAGTTTTTTCCTACCCATAATATTTTCCCATCTGTAGCAAAATTTTATAGCCATATCTGAAGTTTTTTCTTACCCATTATATTTTTGCAGCCGTAGCAAAAATTTAACACCATAAGTAAAGTTTTTTACTGCCCATAATATTTAACTACCTGTACCCATATTTTTAGTACCCATATCTTGAGTTTTCTCATACCCATAAATTTTTAAAACCTGTTGCAAAATGTGTAACTATCTTTGAAGTTTTTTCCTACCTATAATATTTTCCCAACCACAACGAAAATTTAAAGCCATATCTGAAATTTTTTCCTGCCCGTAATATTTTCCAACCCGTAGCAAAAATTTATAGCCACATCTGAAGTTTTTTCCTACCCATAATATTTACCCATAATATTTTCCAATATTTTTTTTTGAAGATTTCACAAAGAGCACAGACTTAAACCAACAACCCACACCAGTCAGAAACAGACCAGTGTGAAGGAAGGCGGTTGATATACACTGGGCACCAGGTGAGACCAGTGAAACTAACGACGTAGACACAGGTGAGTGTGATCACACTGATGGACCAGGTGGACCAGTAGGACCAGGGACAGACTGTTGACTTTTATGGATTCTTGTAAAAAGGAAAATATATATACATATATACATACATATATGTGTATATTATATGTATATAATATATGTGTATATATCATATATATATACATATATATCAATACACACACAAACGTCTACAAATACACATATGTGTATATATGTATATATATAATTATATATACACACACTCTTATATATGTAGACATAGATGTGTATATATGTGTATATATGTATATATACAATATAAATATCCATACATATACATATATCTATATACACCTATATAAGCAAATACACATATATACATATATACACAGAGGTGCATATATGTATATATAAATATATATTATATATATATTAGAAGAAGAAGAGGAAGACACTCATATATTGACATATGTATATATATGTATATATATACACACACACTATTATATATATAGACATAGATGTGTATTTATGTGTATATGTATATATGTATATATATCATACAAATGTAAATATCCATACATATACACATATATGCATATACACACGAATATCTGTAAATATAAATATATATTTTATATATATAATAGATGAAGAAGACACTCATATATAGACATATGTGTATTTATGTGCATATATGTGTGTACACATATATGCACACTGATAGTTTCTTTGACATTTTTCTCTGGACGTGGGACGTCTCTCAGAGCAGCATAAACATTCCTTATCCAGACGTACGACTTTCTCTAATATTCGCAGGCTATGTTTGTTTTGGCAACGCGTTCTCCGCGCTGATGCTTTCTCACTGTTCAAACAGGAACGCCGACGGCCCGGTCCAGGCCGTGGAGAACCCGCTCCATGAGAACGCTGAGAAAGTTTTACTGCAGTTTTCAGTGAGAGTGACCCAAATACTGGAGCAACAATGGTCCCCACATGAGACGACGAAGACGAAGAAAGAAGACGGAATAATGATAAGTGCCTTGAGTGGTTTTGTCTGAAAGTCAAGCAACCAACGCCAACGTCCAATCAGAGAGGAGAAGAGTGTGAAAATGAGAAGGGGAGTTATCGCCTCCCTTACGCCCAGATATTCCACTTATGTGGAGAAAAAAAAAAAAAGCAGAATGATTATTACAACTTGAAGGAAGAGGCGAAGGAAAGGGGCCGGGGCGGTGGGGGAGTTGGAGGGATGGTGGGGGGCAGGGTTGTGTGGAGGAGCCAGGGGGCAGCAGATAGTCTGGGAAAGGTCTGGCGCTAAAGCGGAATTAACGTGCCTTTCCTTCGGAGTCCATTAGATAATCATATTCATGCCACACAAGGCTCCAAGACCCTCTCCGTTTCATTATTCCCTTTTAATCCGCCCTGATAAGGCGGCGCAGGCGACATGCTTTTATTATGTCGTCATTTAGAATCCACGTCGACCCCCGCGGGACGTTATCGTGGGGAAATTGCTTAAATAGCCCAAGTGGATGCAACGCAGCCGCCGTAGAGTTTATTATTTCTGACGGATTCAAAATAAACGCAAATATCCGCGCGCCTGATTATTGGGGGTCGAGGGTCTTATCAGTTAGTCGCACTAATGGCCTACTATAGGGGGAGGAGGAGGACGAGGTGGAGGAGGAGGCAGGGAGAACTGCGTTCCATCTCACATGTCCACTACAGGTACTAGAGGATAGCTATCTCTGAAGTTTTTTCCTGCCTATAATATGTTCCCACTCGTAGCAAAAGTGTATGGATATACCTGAAGTATTTTCCTACTCATAATATTTTCCCAACTCTCACAAAAAGTGTATAGATATATCTGAAGTATCTTCCTACCCATAATATTTTCCTACCCTCAGAAAAAATGTATAGCCATGTCTGTAGTATTTTCCTACACATAATATTTCCCCACCTATTGCAAAAAATGTATAGCTATCTATCGCTATAGCTAGCTAAGTTTTTTCCTACCCATAATGTTCTCTCACCCATAGTGAAAATTTATATACATATCTGATGTTTTTTCCTACCCATGATATTTTCCTACCCTCGGAAAAAATGTATAGCCATTTTCCTACACATAATATTTTACCACCTCTTGCAAAAAATGTATAGCTATCTCTGAAGTTTCTTCCTACCCATAATTTTTTCCCACCCGTAGCGAAAATTCAAAGCCATATCTGAAGATTATTCCCGCCCATAATATTTTTCAACCTGTAGCAAAAATTTCAAGACATTTCTGAAGTTTTTTCCTACCTATAATATTTTCCCATGCCTAGTGCAATTTGAAAGCCATATCTGAAGTATATTCCTGCTATATTATAACTACAATATAGTATTAACTATGTAACAAAGGAAATGAAAACTCATTAATTAAAAATAGGAAAATACTTTTCAATACATACAAAATACATAAAAAAACTAAATGTTAGTTCAAGTAGCGAATGAATGTTTTTTTTACAGTCAGGCTAATTCAATGAGCCTGGTATATTCATTTAATAAAGGCCTGTAGTAAAAACTCTTAAAGCAAATGTGAAAATATATCCATATGATGGTCAGGATTGTCCTCATCAGGAGGTCCAGAGATTTAGTCAAAATTTTTGTAAAAAGTTGAAAGAACAAACAAACAAACAAACAAAAATCACTTTAATTTCCAAACACTTCAACGAGAACCGTTTCCGTTGAGGAATTCCTTCCTTCAGTTTGGAATCTCTTTGACTCCAGGTCACCTCTTTTATGGACTGAGGACAAATGTTCTCTGAACCACAGAAGACAGGACGCGGCTGTGGACAGCTGTCCCTCCGTCAGCCTGCAGATCGTCCGGGGCGGTTTGGTGGTCTCACCCCGGGACCGCTGCCCCAGAACGGTGACGTTTGTCGGGGTTTGTTTGCTGCTGATTAACACACAGTTCCAGTGTCGCCTCACGCTGGACAGACCTGGAAGATAAGAATCAGCAACACCTTCAACTGACAGTGGAGATAAAGACAGTCAGAGGGGTGAGGTCAGGGGGGAGGAGAGGGGAGAGGAGGGCAGGGGTCTTCTTCTGTTTCTGGACTGAAGAGAAACTCCACAAAAAACCCACAACAGCAACAGACGGAAAGAAACTTCCAGACTCCGATCAGGAAGTTCAAAAGTTACTGCTAGAAATCAAACCCCTGACCTTCTAACTGTAAGGCAGGTTGTCCTCCTGATCCTGGTCTGACGGCCAGTTATAATACTTCAAGAGTACATAGCCACATGAGACAACAAAGTTCTTTTTTGGAAATACACACTGGTGGAAAAAACTATTTCAAAAAAAGTAAAATTTTACACATGTTTTACATAAATTTTACATTTTACAATTTTACATTATTTTGTAAAAACACATATTTGTATGTATTATTTACAAGAATTTTTAATTTAGAAACAAAATTCTTGACAGTTTCATGAGTCAGTTGTCATAATTTTCTGTGTCAAAGTCAACAAGTAACTTAATAATTTGTCAAAAACTGAACAAAAAAATATATAAATCATCATCATTATTATGTAATATAGTTATATATTAAAGAGTTAATATATTGTCAATATTTAACAATTCTAAGCTAAGTGTCCAAAATTTTTTTTTTATTTTCTAGCATCGTATTATCAAGAATGAAAATGTGTTACTGAGGTTTTGCACAAATAAAAAAAAATCCTGTTTTTGTCAACTAGTTGTAAAATTTACACTCAGAAGAGGAAACTTCAAACACTAACAAAGGCCGAGAAGAAAGTCCACGTCCAAACCCTGGACACGTCCGTAATCCCTGTTTCCTCCTGTATTTCAAATAATTTACTGCCAGAATGATCGGCAGAGTTGGGAGATATTTATTAAATCGGTGTCTGCGTTTCCGCAGAAGAAAGCTCGGCTTCATGGGTCAAATTTCCTGTCGGTCTTTTAGCGCCAACTAAAGTTGGAGACACTAATCAGATCCATAACTCACGTCAGGATCGTCCAACTGGCCAATAAAACACTACATTAGTCCAAGGAAGTCCGGCTTCTCCCGCATTAGGACGTTACGGCCTCCACCTGTAACTGAGCGCAGGTTAAAATGAGACGTGAAACTACCGTAATAAAACCTCTAGTCCACTACCACGCTCATGTCTACCACTGGGGGCACTGACGCCAACCTAATCATATTACAGCTAGCTAGTGTTGTACGGTTGAAATGCACAGCCCGCCACTGGAATATACACATACATACATATATATGCTGCAGAAATATAAACACACATATACACACATTTTGAAGTCCATATGCATGTACATACTTACATATACATATAAATATATATTTACATATATTTATATAAATGTGGTCCTATATAGTGTATATAAATATATGTATACATATACACGTACATATTCCATGAATCATGTATATCCATTACATATATGTACATATATAAATATATATACATACATACATAAATATATATGGCAGAAATATATAAACATACATAGACACACATCTAGAGATGCATGTGCATGTAAGTACTTACACATAAATGTATGCATATATAAATATATATTTACATATATTTATATATTGCACCCATATAATGTATATAAATATATGTATATACACTTATATATGTGTATACATATACACACATACATACATATTCCCTGATCCATCTATATCCATTACATACAGTATATGTACATAGATGTACACACACCTAAGTACATACATAAACATATATATAAATGTACATTCATAGACATACATATGTACATATATACAGACACTATCATCAGATCTGAGCTGTTTCAGAGATACGTAGCAGTCAAAAAGTTTTGAGACGACTGTAAACAAACATTTGTTTGTATTTACTACAGACGTCTGTGAAAATATAAACATTTTAGTAACAAAACGTCTACTCCACTACGACGCTCACGTCTACCACAGGGGGCACTAACGTCAACCTTAATGAAGTGGGACATTTTTCTAGACGCGTGTGAAGTGAAAAGAAGTCTAGAAACATTTTGGTTGTTTTTCATTTTAAGAAAACAAGACGAGCAGATGGGAAACATGAGCAGCAGCAGATGTTGCTCCGTCAAGTTGCAAAAGGATTTACGTAAAGTAAAAAAAAAAAAAAAAATGTAAAGCGCCTAGGGAAAAAAATCTGCTGTGAAGTGGCAACAAGTTTCACGGAGACCTGGGGGACAAAAAGTCTGAACAAAGACTGGGATGAACAGCAACTGGACTTGCACTCGCAGGGTTTCAGGCTCTAATCCTGCAGCTGCCGGGGAACCACTGAGCAGGGCATCGTCCCGGTGATGGGTTAGAGTACAGTGGTGTGGATTGCAATGATGATGTAGGTTTCCCTTCCAGAATAAACATCGGCTGAAAGACAATAAAAATCCCGTTGAAAAAACATTGACGTCAGGCGTTCTCAAAAGTGAGAACCCCTTGGTCTTTGTCCATGATCGGCGTCCAGAGATTGTCCTCTTTTTTTTCCCGTGTTGCCTTTTAGGAAACAGACACAGATGGGAAACATGAGCAGCAGCAGAAAAGCTGTGACAGGCAACAAAAAGCTCAGGCCTGGTGTCAAGCCACAGGCATCGCGGCCCAGTTTAGTACGAGTCCTAACCACGAGGCCGGCAGATGTCCCGTCACGGCTCCTCATCATAACAATCCCCGGGGAACTGTCTTCACTTCTCCAAAGGACATTTTTCTTTGTTGGAAAGCGATTGCAGATGAGAAAATATGTATTGTTACAGTTGAGACAAATGAAACCATCAAAACATGGAGCGGCTTTAGAAGAAGACGGTCGGTGCAGGCAGAGCCAAACAATTACAGACGATGTGGGAGTTGAAAACCCAGGCAAATGCGAGCGCCGAGTGTGTGAAGACGAATGTCCTTCATTAGAGGACGAGGGACAAACAGGGACATCAAAGTGACAGGGATTAAACGCTCGGGAAAACCTTCGTCAAAACACGAGGAAAATTGTACCGATACAGGAGAAATGATCGCATCCAGATTTGGGGGATTTGAGCGTCTGGTCACTTAAGGCCGGGAACTTTCTC
>JAFBJS010000199.1:72660-189363 GCA_016785265.1 Paraplagusia blochii | reverse complement strand
GGGTAGTAGTGGGGGGGGGGGGGGGCCACTTCTATCTGAGCAAATTGCTGCCCCAACCTTAAAGAACCCTCCTTTGAGAATGTAGCATTTGAAGACTAATCGTTTTTTCTCATGCAAAGCATGCTGTTTTAAGAGCCCGGGCCACGGAAAGAGAAGGGGGCTGTGTTTTAACAATACTCTGCAGGGAGTTAGGAACAGGGGTTTTTGGAGAGGAGGAGGTCGGGAGGGAGGGAGGTAGGGGACGGGGTTGTGGGTGGGGGGGACTGTTCCTCTCTCCTTTGCTCCTCAGACAAAGCCCAGTTCCTTTCAGAGTTGCGTTGGGGGTAGGGTGCGTGGGGAAAGAGGTGGGAACATCCAAAGAGTTGGAGTTCCTTGAAAGAGAGGGACTCCAGCCGTTTATAATGACAGTTTGTCATCGTGGCTCCTCCACCTTCCAGGGAGAACTCAGCGCCGGCCTCACAGTGACAGGCCCGGGAAAGAGAAGTGGCCCTGAGAAAATTTATAGGGAGGCAGAAATATTAACGTGTACACGGGGCCCTAAAACGGCTTTGGCCATTCCTGCCAGACGAGTGTTTTTATTAAGAGGAGTCGACATGCTTTGGAAATATATCTTATTCATGAAGAAAGCCAGGTTAGACTTCCCAAAGAATTCATTATATCCTCCCCAGTTGCGGCTTTGTGGGTTGCAGCCGTTCCTCGGAGGACGTGGAGCGTGGAGCGCGACATTGTAAAGCCTCCCTCAGTGGGCATCGCGCGGGGAAGGGCTCCATTTGTCAAAGGTGCCCGAGTCTTTTTCCCTCCTCAACACTTTCCCGGCTCAGCCTCAAACTCATTGTCTGAACCCAGGCAGGACATTAGTCACCGCAACGCCACGGGAGCCTGCAGGCCTCAGGAGCAGAACTCCAGAGCCCGGGTCTGGGACGGAGGGGAGAGGGAGTCGAGGGTCGAAGGGGAGTGTGACGGCAAAGGTGAGAGAGGAGCAGGAGAGGGAGGAGGTGGGGAAGGCGGTGGGGGAGATGGGAGTGCAGAGTATGTGTGTGGGGTTTAGAGGGAGTGGAGTCGGCGGCTCTACCTCGGGGCTCAGTGTGTAAGCTCCTGTCCACCCCCCAAAGCTGCTTTCACAAAGAGATTTACAAGACAGGTCTCTGGTGTGCGCTGCTACCTCGCATTATGAGTGAGTGTGTAAATGTGTGTCCGTGCCGTCCTGAAACGGACTGCGCCGCGTCCCCAAAGTCCCGCCTTTCTCACTTGCATCACCTCCGCAAGAGAGACTAATTTTGGGATCGGCGCAGGTCAGATTCAGGACATCCCCAGTGGAGCGGTGCGAATAACCTGCTCCCATTGGTGGCGCTAGTGTGTACCGGTACGAGTGTGAATGTATCGCACAGATTCACACGTACAAGAGGATCCTGTTAGCTTTCGGAATTATTTATAAAGCCCGGCTTTTGTGTGGTGCTCTAAGTCCCTGTCTCCTCCCATTACTGCCTATGACTCTACCTGGGCCTCAGACGCTCCCTTACCCTCCACCTCACCCCACATCCTCACCCCACATCCTCACCCATTCTTGCTTGAGAAAATCAGTCGAGCTTTAAGGTTTCATCCTTTTTCTTCTTTTTAAAAACACATTTCACATCTGGGGGGGCGTTCCGATTGCCGGGTGGTTAGGGCGTGTACCTCATGGTGAGGCAGTACGCCTCGAGCCATTGGGTCACTGGTTCAAACCCAGGCCTGAATGTCTTTCAAGGAATGTCCTTTTCCCCGTTTCCTGTTTCTGGACCTCAGAATAATTTCACACTGCTCTGTGGGTTTGGCTGCGTCGGAGTTGGAGTTCTCTGATGGTGCATTAAAAGTCGAAGCACTAGGACGCACCACGGCTGATCGTGATTGGTTGCTAACGGCCGCCTGGAATGGGGTCTCTGACCAGAGACATCTGTGATGTCATCAGTCCAACTGTAGGGAAGTCTTTTTCAATCCCACTCTCTGGTGAAGTCAAGGGTATTTTTTTTGTGAATTCTTCAGTGAACTTGACCTTTTTTTGCATTACTGCCCCCTCCTGGCCACTTTTTTCCTGCAGTATATCTTACTTTTCACAAGTTGCAGTCTAAGGATTGATGTCTTTCCATTAGAAACACTGATTCCAGACTTTTTTGTAATTACTGACATACCGCATAACTCATCGTGTTTCCGACCTCCAATGGGGAGGGGGACACTACCGGGCCTGGGCCCTCATCTTGATTGAGATTTAACTTTCACAATCTTGTTTCTTTGCCGTAAAGATCCAGGCTGGATTTCCCGGGAGAACCACTCGTCTCCAGATATGTCTCCGTTGAAGGGTTCCCAACAGTTCAGCTCACAGTATGTGGAGACAAACCCAGCGTCTCCTCGTCAGAGGAGACACACAGAGTCGTGCAGACCCATCCTCATATGGCCTTGATTACCCTGTAATCCAGGAAAGTTTTTTCTTTTTTTCTCCCTCCTTTTTTTTCCCCTTCTTCCCCCTGCCTGACTTGCACGGACGGAGCGGGGGTGAAGGTTGTAGCGTGTTTGAGATGGTTTATGTTAATGTTGCTTTTATTGAAACAAGCTGGGATGTGATTATAGTCCTGCTCCGCACATATAAACCGGTGAAGTGCTCCAGTTTCTACCATCTCCCTCTGGCATTTAGATCAATGCAAACCAACTAACGCGGGGTAATAAGCCATTAGTGCGCACATTGTTGGGGGAGATTTACATACATCGAGCGGCTGATGTGATAAACTGGGTTCCGTGTCCTGGAGGTAGGAGTTATTGTGTGTGTGAGTGATTAGCCAAACCGGTGTGTGTGTGTGTGTGTGTGTGTGTGTGTGTGTGTGTGAGAAGCATCGCAGCGTGATCTCCTCCCCGCCACGACCGGCCCTGTGTGATAGGTGCCAGATTGCAGAGCTGAGAACCAGGTTGTCTGTGCCTGTCAGGAGAGCGGCGCGGTGGTGGAGGCAGCGGGAGGAGGAGGTGACGGAGTGGTGGGCAGGGTGGATGTGAGGATGATTACAGTACACTGTTCCTCTGATCTGATTCATCGCTAACTGTCTCTCCTGCAAAGGGTGAACTTATTATCCCTGTCTCCACTTCCACGCCGGAGCCAGCTGCTCTCCATGCTTCCCAATTAACCCCAGGCACCCGTCAAATGTTCCAATTAAGGCCGCCGCCGCCTCCTCCTTCTCCACCTTTTCCTTCTCCTTATGAATTCATTTGACTGCACTCTCCGGCCCTGCTGCGGTCCGGGCCGGGGTGAGTGAGAGGGTGAGCGGCGAGCGAGTGCCGAGGACAGAGGTTTGTTTAGGAGGTGTCCCTAAGCGATGGTGTTGCACATTTATCCCAGGCGGGGCAGCAAACAGCTGAATCCGGTAAATACGCCCAGATGTTTGGCTCCAGTGGGCCTGAGGGGGCTGCGACTTTAATGACAGTCTTCTTTCTCTTTCTTGGTGCCAGGGTTTTTGAAGGGGAGGGGAGGGTTAGTGATGGTATGCTTTGGAGTTTATGGGAATTTTTTTTTTTTTTATACGCTACACACTTAATCATGACATCTCACGCCTCGTGCAGTGATCAGAGACTTGTTTTTAAAAACAACTATCTGGTAGCAATTTACATTTGCGAGAACAAGTTTGAGAAAACAACGCAACGGTCAAGAACTTACCCCATGAATATCTTCTTCTCTGGTCTGGTCTCTCCACTCTGTCTCCTACCTGGTAGCCCCTTCTCTAGGATCATTCCTCTACCGATGTGTATCCACTGTCCCTCCTCTGAACAAGAATATCTGTAATTTAGAAAGTGCAGTGGCCTCTACGGGATCGGACGCCTTGCTAGCCCTGATTTCCCAATTACGAATGTTCTGGAACCACTATTCAGTCTTCTGTCCAAAGGTCGGTCCCCAACCCAGGACTTCAGAATACCTATATTAGTCCTGAGGTCTGAAGATTTGCTGAACCGAATTCTAAAGAAAAGTGAAATTACTTTGGCAAACTTTTTGTCCAGGGCAAAAAATCCGCTTTAAACACTTCATGCTAGGGACGTTTCACAAACTTTTTCCCTCATATTTTTGTGTAGATTTGTAAGAGAGCATCACATTTTTTTGGTTAGGTGACTAAAAATGATGAGTTTTTTTAAATAAGGTGAACTCAGAGTGACTTTCACAGTGGATTCAACTCTACGCCGACGACTGTCCGATTCTTAGATTCCTCGATTTCTGTCTCTGAACTGAGAGTTTCCTCTCAACTCAGCCTTTCAAACTCCAAAATATTCAGCTGTGAGCTTTTGATGCATCACTACCTGATAAGCAACGCTGTGTGTGTGTGTGTGTGTGTGTAGTGCAGGCGTTGCCAATCCCCCTGAGACTCTGTGTGTGTGTGTGTGTGCTGCAGCAGAGGGATGGGGGGGCCGTGAGGCTGATATGAAAGTGAAGGGAGAGAGTTGTCTCCTCGACGCTGCCGTTGGGGGAGCCGTCAGGGAACCAAAAGTCTCCTGGACTCCCTCTGAGCCGGGGCTGTCTTTGATCTGACGCCTCCTCTCTGGTACGCTGACTCCATATTGTTCTCTTCAACACACACTCACGGACCTGGAGCAAGAAGTACTTTTTTTTTTACGCAGTCCTCACCGAAAATCATATTGCCACGATTGCCGTTACTAAATTATCGCCTCGTCCCATTACCCTACGTTAGCTAGGGTCACTGCGCCGATGACTGCGTGATTCATGGACTCTTGTTAGTTTAAGACCCGTGCAGCCCCCTGTTCATTAGGTACTTGTCGTGTCTCCCCTCCGTCAGCTGTTGTCCATCACTGACATGTCGAATTAAGTCGGCGGCGCTGATAGAGTGACCTTATTCCAGAGGATTCTTCATCCCGTCTGATGAAGGATAAGGGCGAGAAGCGAGAAGATGCAACGGAATAATCTGCCTCTGCATCTCTGGAATGTGTGACCCGGTGTTACCCTTCTGGAACGGTTCCCGTCCAACACAGGAAGTCCAGCATTAAAGATCAGACTCTTTTTCATTTTCCTTTTGCTTTCCCTCCTTTTTTTTCTCCGGCGTTCTTCTGACTCACTCTGGTATATTTCAGGACAGCTTCATTCAGCATTCCTTCACAACCCCCTCCTCCACCCACCCCCCCACTCTTATTTACTTCCAGTCTGGCTCTGTTTTGGTCCGGCTTCATCACGGCACAACCAAACACAGAGACAACTTCATCACATCCAATTTTCACACCTTTAATTCGGTTTAAATGGCGCGGCCGCGAGGGCCCGGCCGGGAATTAATAAGAGCCAATAAAGCTCGCCGCTGGGGCATCAAGGCCGGTCTTTAAGTAAACATTATGACTTCTTGAGGGGGGGGGACTCAGGGGCAGCACTTGATGAATTGTGGCGGGGCTCGGGAAGGGCTAATTTCTCACTTAGCCGTCCTGATGGGCCTACCTAATAGGCCTTGCTCTGCCTGGCTGATTGTCTGCTGGCTTTATTATTGTGTATTATCGCGCTGCCCCCTGGCTGTTGTTAGCGTTCGGGCCCCGGAGACGCCGGGTTCTGTCATTAATCACAGCGCAGCACTGAGTCACTCTGCTTCAACACTTATCCCGGTGACACGGTGGAATGAAGTGAAGGAGTAGTGGAAGAAAGGAGATCTGGAGAGGGGCGGGGGCCAACACAGGGACGCAAGAATGAGAAATTAGGATCCTTAAATACTCCAACACTCTAATCTGATCTAAACTGTTTTCATTGAACTAAGTTACAATTTCCACCGATGATAGAAACTCTTAATAACTTTGTTAAGTTTTGTTGAGTGACTCGGTCTCAACTTAGTGACTCGGGTGTCATTGTAATTTGGTCCTGTGTCGATGAAGATTCTCAAGTCATGGTCAAGGTTCAAGAGTTTCTTTAGGCAACTTTAACAACTTAGTCTTCAGGTGCAGATGAAATCCCCGGAAAAGAAACCCCAGCAAGACGTGGTTGCTAGTTGGATAGCACCCAGGTTTAGTCACCCAGGTCAGTGTCAGGGTTGATGCGTTCTGTCAAGACTTGGGACTCGAGAGAAGATTCTCGTCCACCAGCCTAACTACACCTTCCAACCTTTCTTGCTGTACCTGGCCCTGTAACAGACTGGAAAACTCTCCAGGGTCCAACCTTGTCCTCGATTATTTCCTGATGACTTCAGGCAACCCTGAAGAATGACACTAGTCACATTATGTCGAGTCACAGGCAGCGGCAGGGCCCCGATGTTGCCGCAGATGTACCGTCTCACAGTTCCCTTCAAATAGAGCTGCTCTTTGTCGCACTTTTGTGTCTGAGGCTCTGAGGATGAGAGGAGCACGTTCTCCACTCCCCTGAGCGGAGCGTGAAGACCTTCTGTTGGAGCCGGAGCTGCTGCCTCTGCGCTCACCCAGGACCATCTATCTGCTTGATCCTGGCAGAGAGAGAGGGAGGAAAGAGAGAGTAAGGTGTGTGTGAGGCTTTCATCAGTACAGGAATTTCTCTCCCTCCACTCAACTCCTCCCTGGGGTTTCCCCCGGTTCTCAGTGTTCCTCACGCAGCGGCACCGCACTCGCATGCTGAAAGGTGTGCGCAGCACCTGGAGCATCTCCACTCCTGAGCACATCATCATCTTCACACGGCAGCGATGCTCCTGCCTTGGCAGCAGTATCCCTCCCGTTCTCTCTCTCATGCGCTGCTTCCTCGCCACGTTAAGGATGGATGTTGTCGCGCTCGGGCTGCGGCGTCACGCAGGGCGCCTTCCAAAGCCTGCCTGTGAAGAATGCCTCCACAAACACAAGAGTGTTTTTACTGGAGATGAGAGGCCCCGCTGACAGGATGCAGACCCCGTTCCCCTGCGCTTTACAGTACGTGCCATGTGCAGGGGCCACTTGAGTGGAAAAATTAGCCGTAGATTATGTGGCGGCGGCTGCTGCGGGAGTCTGTAATCTGTCTAATGAACTGCCTCTCGGGGTCATGTGCGGATACTGTACAAACAAAGTTTACAATCAAGTCAGGATGTTGTTGTAATCACGTGAAGTTTAGTCCTGGCAGGTTCAACAAGTCCAGATATTTATGCCAGTCTGGTCCACGGTCTGTCCAGATGCTCAACAGAGGCCTTATTTAGTCCGTCACCAGGGGTTTTAGAATCCAGTGCCACGTTGTGGACCCCCACAATCCCCCACCCCTCCTAACCATGTAAACCTGAGCCCTTGTGCAACGTGTAACGTTTGATTGACTTTTGACGTTTTCAATACTTTCTGGAGTATTTTTGCTTTTTTTTTGTTTCTCGTTCTTGTGGCTCTTATCCATCCCGGTGAATGCTAGCTACCTCCGTATGTTGTTTAGAAATAATCGTACTCTGACATAAGCAAACATCGGCTAACAATTTGAATTTGAAATGATTTCATATTCTCCTCTCTGTGACTCACAAAGCAGGCCTGGGAAATTATTTTGACGCACGGGCCACAGGTGGTGCTAAAACCTGAGTCTGGGGCAGTTGGTGGCCTTAAGGAAGTGGACTTGGGTCCGTCGCCGGTTCGTATCCCCCACCACCAAGTTACCGCTGCGGTGCCCTGAGCATGGTCCCCCTACACCCCGTAGGCGCTGGCCCTGCTCACTACGGTGTTGGGTTAAAATAAAAAAAAGACTATCTATCTTGGAAGTACTAGCTTAGCAGGAATAAGGCGGAAGGATAATGATAATATAAATGTTTAATTTGGACAAGTTTGGCGGGCTGGATGAAAAAATGCCACACGGGCCACAATTGGCCCCCGGGCCTTAGTTTGGTCAGGTCTGGAAATAAGGGGATGAACAAAAGGGACATAATTGGCGCAAATTTTTGCTAATGCTCCTGGTATTTTACCAAATGAATCAGTATTTTATAGCATTTTTATTGTGTTTGACGACATTAGAAAAAAAAAACACAGTCAAACCAAAGCTCTACTTCTGGTCCCGTATGGGACGGGAGTGGACCAGGTGGGAGAGCGGTGTCTAAGTGGGCCACTGCAGCAGTGAAAGTGCCTGCATTATCCATTGTCTGTGTCTCCACAGCCCTGACACAAGTGGCTCACCACAAATGCAAAGTCAAACTATATAAATAAACAAACTAATAAGCTGTGGGCTGTGGGGAAACGGCTCCGCTTCTCCACCGTGCCTCCACCACCACCACCGCCGCCACTGCCGCCGCCGCCGCCTTTATTTGGCTCTTATCTGCTGCGCAAAAGAGGCGTCGTGTAAGCGTTACGATTACATCGTGTGGGTTTGTTACCTAGGAATGTAAGATGCACTGTGTTCAATCTGCTGTGCGACGCACGGGGTCCCTCGCCGGCCCCCCCAAAGCATCTTAAGTGGAGGGGTCTGAGGGAGCGAGACGCATGCAGGGATAATCTTATTAGCGCCATTGAAAGCTGCTGATGGGGCCGTGTTTGTGCTCTGTTTGTCCTTGACAAAAAAACAGATAAACACACCTCATTTGCACAGAGGTTTGTAAAGAGGAGCAGCCAAATAGTTGGGGAATAGAATAATACGACGCCGACGGAGCCGCTGGTGTCAAGGTAAATATAGATTATTAACAGAACTGGGGCAGGAGGCGCCGTGAACTGGGGAGCGGCCCCCTCCTCAGGCACCACTGATACAACCAGGACCCCGTCCACTGTACACCGTTCACCACCGCAGAGTCTGAGTGCGAGACAATAGTGATTAAGTCAATTTCACACTCATAGATAAGACCGAGCAAGTTTAAAACCTAATTAAAGGGATCCCAACTTCTGGTCTGTGGACCGAATTGGGTCCGTAGAACATTACATAGCCGGCCACTTTGAAAGAAATAATGATGAACTTGTGGGGACGGAGCTTTGCTCAGTGATTCAGATTCAGATTCAGATTCAGATCCTTTTATTGCCATTGTGCAAAAGAAACACATAGGAATTTTACTTGGTGTTCCAGTGTACAGAAAACACAACCGGACATACATGAAACAGACAATGTGAAAAAAAAAAAAAAAAGTGGACTTCAATGGTGACTTGGCAGCTGGTGGATTTGAACCGGAGACCCTCTGAACACAAGTCAAGGTTAAGGAACCTAACCACTAAGTTGCTGCTAGGCCCTAAATTAGCGGTGACAAACTTTTTACCTATGACCCACTAAAAGGTTCAAAGAGATCTGGATTTCAGAGTTCTGGGGGTGGTGGTGTGTCTTGAAGACAGACCACTTGAAGACCATAAAAATTCATAAAAACCGTTTAAGGGACTGCCACCCAAATCGAACGACACCATGCCGTGAGGCTTTGGGAGCCTACTTGAATTAGGGGGATTCAAAACCTGCAGCCTTGCGGACCTTCCTTAACTGCTAGGCCGCCACTGCTGTCCGATCCGATGTTGGAAGTAAATTTTGTGGTTCACAACAGAAAATTAAAGATTTACCCTCAGTTCCCAATCATTTGATCAAAGTTCCACTAGTTGGGTTCCTGGTACCAACAGTGGATGGTTCTTTTAAAGAAAGGATCTAGAAACTATGTTGCAAAGCAGAGGAATGTTGCTTCAAGGACACTGAGCAAATGTCAGAAATCCTAAAAGTCAAACCAGTTGACTGTGTTGGGTTTAAAGCCTCCCCCTCTTGCAGTAGATACCCTTTGGGGGTCGGTGTTTGTAGCATGTGTTGGTACCAGAACTGGAATTCTTTTGTTTCCCATCATTTCTGACCCGTGGCTACGGTTTCTCCACTGGTACCATGTTTTTCAGGCCTCCCCAATAAACAGTCCTCTTGGAGGCCAACATGGCTCGGGGCCTGGAGTAGAAACAGTAGGATGCATTAATGTGATTCATTTCAGGATAATTTCTAACATAAAAGATTGAATAAATCAGAGCGACATCTTCTGCCGGCCCCATGCAAAGATATTGAAACCAGGTTTTTATTGAAAAGGGTTCCAGCGCAGAAAGGGAACCATGATGTGTGTGTTCAAATCTTGGATTTGATACATATACATGTGTGTGTGTGTGTGTGTGGGTTTGTGTATGTGTGTGGCTGACTGTGACTAATTCCAGCAAAACGGCCTTAACTTGAGGGGCTGCTCCCCATCAGCTGTGGGCCAGACTTAGTGCCATCTGGGCACAATGCTGGACTTCTGCTGGTGAATAGGAGCCGCGGCCACCAAATCCTAAATCCCCACTCTCCTCCTTCCCACCCCCCCTCTACTCTGCCTTTGCCTCTCCCAGGGCCGGGGGCAGCCTGTAAGTGCTGCGTTGAACACAACATAGAAAATCCAAAGTGTGTGGTTTCCTCAGAGAGTCATTCAGTCTGGGCACACCTCCTCGGGAGGTATACTCGAGCCAGGGACAGACCCCTTCCCCAAAAACGAGTGGTTCCGCCGTCTCCTACAGGGTGCCTCATCCCCTCACTGACCCCCGGCCAATACAAACACATGAAGGCCAAGTCAGACATCCCTCGGTCCAGCCAGTCAGCCAGTTGCTAATGTTGCTGCAGGACTGGTGACTCCTCCTCCTCCTTCTTTCTCCATCGGCTCTCAGTGTTTTAGTTGTTCCAGCTGTGCAGGAGGCCTTAATGTTGTTGGCAAAGCTGTGAAACGTGCTAAAACACACAGGAAAACATGTGCAGGCATGCAGCCCTACACACACAGTCTCACCCTCGGCCCTTTCTCCATTCATTTTCTCCCCCTCTCATCCCACTCCTGCCCACAATCTGCCTCAATCGTCTCCATCTCCCATCTCTCCTCGTCCCCTCTAACTCGTTGCGCTGCGCTGCGTTGATAAGCCTAAGATAGCAGATCTCGGTGGTCGCTGATGTAATGATGATGAATGCCGCGGTACTGCCAGCACCTCCCGCTCCGTCCCCCCTAGGGGGCCCCTCGACACTGAACGGCCGACCTTAATGAAATGAGCAGGAATACAGTACCCCTCCTGTCTGGGAGTGGAGCGTTGCCAAATCTAAGAAGACACTTCAAGAGTTTATAAAGAAATGTTCGCCTACAGTTTTTCCCCCATCGGAATGCAGTAAAAAGCGCAAGCTAACACCTTGTTGTTTCATTAGCGCGACTTTATAGAGACCTAGCCTCTAAATAGCAGCTTTTTTTGATGCTGTTAGCAACTTCTTAAGCTTGCATGAAGGGGAAAAAAAGAAAGATCAGATTTAAAGGCAAAAGTTTATTTTAGTGTCACCGCTTTGATGTGCACAATTGCCAGATGACTTTCAACTCCCTGCCTCTGCCGGCAAAGGCATATAATTTATGCTAAATTGATTTGCCTAATGTGCTTATATAACGAGAATGTTTTTTTTTCCTCTTCTCTAAGCGAACGGTTTGAATTGTGGTATTTTAAACCCGTTTAATCGCCTGCTTCACTGTGTGCATGGATTACAGTGAGAACAAGAGGAGATGAAACATCTCACTTCTCCAGTTCGGAATCTCCGAGATATTTTACAGGGACAGGAAATGAACATTAATTAAGGCTAACGACAGTAGTCGTAGTTCTGTGGCCTTGTTTGGGCCCAGGTCAGAAAAAAATTCACCTCTGTTTTCATTAATCAGTCCAGTCATGAAAATAGATACATATTGAGTACCTGATGTACAACTGTATACATGAGATTAGCAATAAGTACATATGTCATGTGTACCCTGGGGGGCAAGGGAGCATAGGGTCTCCCTAGTGATGTCCCCAGTCTTAGATATTAGCTAATCATTCCTATCGTAAAATGACTGTTGTTCTAAAAGTAACGGGGGACGTTACTAGAGGACTGGGACATGTTTTGACAGAGGGGCAGATGAGGACAGTTTTCAAGAAAGCATTCACCAAACTTTAATGAAACTCCCCAAAAGTGAAAGAAATTTTGACGGGGACTTGTCTTCAGGGCTTAGATGAGGCTGTGAAACCCAGAATGTAGCCTCAAACGTAGAGTTCTGGCTATGACATACCAAAATAAAAGTTTGTTTTCCTTAGTCGAGGCTCATTTTGTCCAACTCACATAAACAGAACGAACAGTGAAGAAAACACCGAGACCTTTCCTCCCACTTGCTGATGTCCCGTGTCAGTGGGATAGGGCGCAAACGAGCAACACCAAAGGCGAAGGCAGTCCAGAGAGGAACATCTGCAGGATTGGGTGTGGGCGTCCAGGTCAGAGGGATTATGGGTGAAAAGGTCCTGCTTTTAATTGCTGCTTTGGAACTGTGGCCTGGCTGGTGGAGCACAAAAGGCCCGTCAGACACGCTTCAGTGGCTTGGACTTGTGAATATTTCCCTAACCAGTGGAATGCCCCACTTTTCTCCCCACCTCCCTTACAAAACCCCGGGTTCCCGACACTCATTCACTGCACTTTCACAGAGAGTTCTCGTCGGCCCTAACTCACCTGAAGACATTAACTCCACACCGACGAGAGTTGGGAGTCAAAACAGCTTACAACATACTTAGCTGCACCTGCTAGCTGCTAGTCTTAGAAGATTTGGAGTCCCCGGTTAGAATTCTCTGTCTGGGTCTGGAAAAATCACTTGGTCCCAGTCCAGACTGTCTGCCAGACGTTTGGGAACAAACATGGCGCTGCGTCAGGATTGGTTCTTATCAACTACAAGTCGAAGTTGTAACTATGATCGCCATCTCAAAGAAATCTGGCTTCAGCTCACTGAAACACTGTCACGCTTGTCTGGGCGCAAATCGTCGGGTTGAAGTGAAGTGTTTTCCCAAAGTGGACTAGTTGAACCAGAGATGTTGGGAATTCTCACCTGGTTCAGTTCTTCAATATTGTTAAATAACGATAGTTAAGGTACAGGAGTAGTCAAACAAAGTCTTCTCACAAAAGGACTAATGATTGGTCACTGAATACAGCTCTGGGTCACATGGTCCTGAAGAATGAAAAGAAGAAACATGTAGATGTTGAACCTCGAATTCACCCCAAACTCCAGTTTTTAATCCAAAACCACTATAATGAAGCAAATTCTTAGTCTGATTATTCCGTCAAGACAGAAACACAAGGAGGATAGTTCCCTTTCTCGCAAGGTTCCCTCATACAATCACACTAATATCCTGCCAAAGACATTGATCTTATCTAATTGGTGCTAGCAAGAGTTAGCTGTAGGCTACTGTCCATATGAACCGACTCTTTGATTGTCTTTGTTGTCCTCAAGTCATCGGAACGAAGCGAGGGCACTTTCAGCCAGCAGAGATACCGCAGAGTTTCCTCTAATCACGGAATAAAAGTGAAACGTCAAAAGAAAAGTTGCCTCTGATCCCGTTTGTGCGAGGAATCCGACAAATACGCAGTTGCAGACGTATGCTCACTGCACATACCCTAACAATTAACTCTCTGGTACCGCAGAGAGCCCACAGAAATGAAAGCATCTCCGCTATCGAATGCACACGGCGGTGATTTGAGATGATATCTGTGCAAGTAGGACAAAAACGTCTTTGGTTGTAGACGATGGCTACACATGTATGCATGTGGGAGTGATTAGAGGACAAGTTCTAGTTTAATTCTGTTTTGATTGGTAGGGGAGTAATTGCATTGTTGTCCCCCCCCGTCCACCCCGGTTTTCTTTTTTTCCCTTCTCCATAAGCCTGCAATTGCTTACAGATGTTGTTGCCGGGTCAGAATGGATGACAGACTAGGGTTTTTCAGGAGGTTGGGAAAAAAAACAAACAAAGCGCACAGTGTTTGTCTGAAGTTTACCCCTCACCACTTCCCCCTTGCCTTCCCCTCCTTGGGGAGTTGGTAAAAATCTGCCTCCCACTCCTCCTCCCCCTCCTATGCCTCTGCCTCCCCACCGGTCTTAACTTGTAGTTTTAGCGGCCATGGCTTCTGTTTGTGTTAGGCTGCACTGGCGGCCTCCGTGTCCTTGCGTGTTTATAGGGCGGGGGGTCAATCAAAAAGCTCAGGTAGGGAATTAGCTGCTCTTTAATAGAAAGAAAATGTCAGGTCAGACTAAATATTTCCAGGAATTACGGCGCCTAAGTAGAGGCTGCGTATGGGAGCAAAAGACGTGGCTCCTGTACTTTGTGTAAACGCCGGGACGCGGTGTATCACCATGTTTTCTCCATAATCAGACACCTCCGTGACCCAGATAGACTGCTGTTTGGAGACGTCCTCTGAGGTGCTGAACTGAGCAGCATGTCTGCCAGACTGTTGGCTGAACCCCTTCTAAACCCACAGACAGTATTAACTTAAACCACCTCTATTCTTTGAAAGAAAAATTGCCCGGCACCATGATATTCCCAAAAGGCCCTTCAAACAACGCTTGTTTTTTTTCTCTCCTCTTCTTCTTCTTCTTCTTTTTTTTTCTTCCAGGACTGTGAACGTTTCTCTTTCTCTCTCTCTCTGGTATCCCCTCAAGGTTTCTCCTCTCTCTCTGGAAATACTATATTCTGATATATATAAATTATACAGTGGGTATGCGCTGCTTTATAGAGTTGTTATTTAAGTCAGACGTTCGGAGTGACACAGCAGATATGAGTACATTTCAGTGGGTGGACAGGATAACAGCCGATACTCATGAGCAGATCAGAGCCCAGCAGGTTTGAGTTAAAATAAATCAGGGAGAGCTGCTGGATTAACCCCGGGTCTGCTCTGGGCAGTGTAAAAAAAAAGACGATTGGATCTGAAGTTTTCCTCACAAGGTTCCCACTGTGGAAAGCTTGTCTTGAGGCAGTCTGTTGATAAAAAAAAAAGTCCGACGTATGACAGGGGAAGCCCGAAAACAAATGATTACAGAACTAAGACGCCCTCATCTATGTCTGGGCAGCAAGGATTGGCCCAAAGATCTGGGATAGTGACTGAATATAAAGTGGGAAGTAACGCTATTCTTCTACGCTGATCCGTCCTTGTTGATCCAACCCTAGCTTCATTGAATTCTTCGTCTTTGTCTCCAGGTGTCTCGTCTCCATGAGGTGCTGAGGAATGAGCCATCGCCATGGAAAACCAAACCCAGGCCAATTCAGCAGCTGAGAAGAAGAAGAGGGTGGAGACCATCGTGGCGACCAAGGGCTCATCTGTGCGCAATGACATTAGCGAGAAGGCGGTGGCTTCCAGCACGACGTCAAATGGTACGTATGGGCCACACCTAAGGGAATGACCCTCATGGGATTAACAAAGTTTTCTTCTTCATGAATTCTTGATGGTATTTTTAGCAAAGACTGGGAGTGACGTCCTAATCGTTAGCTTAGACGTCATTGGCACCTACAACCTAATCAGATGAAATTGCGCCCCCTTTCAACTAGTGGGTTGCAACCCACATTTGGGTCATGCCCTGCCAGTAGAGAACCACTACCCCATAGCATCACGTTTTTTGTTATCAGTTACAAGCTGCAAGTGACCCCGCCCCCCAAAAAACAAACTCAGAGGAGCCACAACTGACATGACAAATAATCCTTAGAAACTTTCAGTTTCTATTTGTTCTTCTCGTAGGTCTTAGTTGTTGTAACCCGATGTCCATTTGTTATATATGGTCTAACATACGGTCGGAACCCGGTGACCTCTCTTGATGGGTTCCAGGCTCCTATGTTCTGGCTACAATGCGTCTCCTTCTGTCTTTCAACATATCTGAGCGTCTGGTCGGCTAATCTACTCTGGGACTTTTTTTTTCTGTACCCAAGATCCCTCTGCTTCCAAGGGGGGAAGAAAAAAAACCTCGCCAAGTGTCAGAAACATGATTTAAGGACGCGGAGACTCACAGATCCGTTCCTTTGACTGTTTACTTTTACCCCCATTCTCATGCTTCACATCTGACACTGACTGGTAGCAGGACTCTGGCATGTTTACATAGCAATGTCTTTAACACATGCTATTAAAAGTGGCGCAGAGCTCACAGTTCATTAGATTCTTGTCTTTATTCAGACGCCCGGAATTGGGAATAGTAGGAGACAGTGGTATACATTTTTTTTTCTTCTTACTGGAAGCTCGCGAGTGTCGGGCTTGAGTCAAAACAAAACCAGAGTTGAGATCACCACGGTCTACGCTGCAGCTGTGCTCATTAGTAGAGAGAGGATTTTTTTTGGAAAGCGTTTGTGGACGGAAGGTTGGCTCACGCATGAGCTGGAGCCGGTGGCCTGACAGAGACTTCTGCGCCGACCTCGGACGCTCCACCCCGCCCCGACCCTGCTGAATGTGCCGTTGTCAAATATGATCACAGAGAGAGTGTGAACAAGAGACAAACAGCCCAGGGAAGGGTGAATAAGCTGTTGTGACTGGGTCCCCATATGGGAGTTATCACAGGAAGTGGGCAAGGTAATGCATCCCTAAGCGTCTCTGGATCGTTCACTCTTAGTCATTCCCAGATGGCCAGTGTCGGTTTATTTATTAAAGAGGCAGCACAGAAAAATGTTAGCTGTAGATAAGGCACGGCTGCAATTTGGCTGCTTGATTGTGTATTTTTTTCCGGGGTAATGTTCTGGTAATTACATCTCTTAACGGCCCGAGATATGTCTCCGGAATGCCTCGGAGTCTCCGACTCTGACTCCACTTTAAGGAGTGTCGCGCTGCCTTAAATACAGTTGACTCGTAATTCACTTTACAATATGACCCAACGATACTTATCTGCAATGCGAAGATCCCCTTTAGGTCCCGATCGGCCTCTCGGAATCATAAGATAGCTTACAGATTCTTTGTGTGGTTATAATTACGGCGCATTCCCAAGTCTCCCCCAGAACTCATAACCTCTTATCAGGTGTAACTCTACACTAGCCTCAACTTTAACCCCCGTTGCCCTTGCCTCGCTGCCTCCATCCAAACAAAAGGTAATTGTGAGCAGCTGTGGAACCCTAGTGGCGAAATATTTCCCCCCGTCAAGCAGAGTAGTCGCCCCCTGATCTCAGCAGAAACTCCACTGTGGCAACAACGTTGTATGAAAATGAGTTGCGAAAAAGTTTTTTAAAAAGTAAGTGTGTGGAACAGGTGTTGGAGTTACAACAAAGTTGTCAAAACTCAGGAGCAACATGTCCAACTAGTCCTCCCTAGCAATGGTTCAGATACTTTTGTCAAGTACTGTTGAGATCGGCAGGTATTCGTAAAGTTTATATCAAATCTGAGAACAAATTATAGCTCACCATTGATAGGTAACGGTTAGCCAAAAATAAAAGCTTAGGTTATTGAAACAAAGACATTAATAACAAAGTTAAAACAACTTTTAGATTCGTAGCTAATAATTAAAGTTTTGATGAAACTTGCTCAGTTTTCAGTAAGTTTTGTCTTAGTTGAGGAGCCGTAGAGTAATTATCAAGTCCTGCCAGAACGTTCCCACATGCTCGGCTAAATGGTGGCTTCATCCTGTGTGCCATTCATCGGGGTGCCCCCCCCCCAGCCTGTCCACCGCCCTCCTCCCACTGACAGCTCAAAAGAGCCGACTGTGCCACAACAATGCTCTGATTGGTGCTCTTTAGGAGGGTTTTTGGGGGGAGGAGGTTGGAAGTGGGGGCAGAGAGGGGTCCTCCCCACCTCTCCCACCCTCATCATTCGGCAGGCAGGTGGACCACAAAGTCCTCTGATTCTTTTGTCCCCAGGTCCCAGGCCGCAGGGAAAAAAAGATGTCCATGCTCCTTGGCCAGAGAAATCCTGTCCTCATGGGACATCTACAACAGGGATAGGGGTTCAGGAGATGAAGTTTGAAGAGAGGTTTCTGGTTGGTCGGATGGCTGGGGTGACGTGGGTTTTTAAGGGGTAGAGGGAGTTGGTAACAGGATGAGATTGCAAAACTCGGGAGGACTTGGACTGAACCACATTGGACTGGACTGGTCTGGTCTGGCCCGGTCCAGAATTATGTATTAAAGCTGTTTTTGCAGCTAATGTCTTACGGCATCAGAACTGGTCCTTGTCAGGTGACGGTGCGAGAACCAAGAAAAATCCCGGAGCAAACGGTGAATGTCTTTAAAAAAAAAAAGAAAGACTTTGACGCTTAGGAAGGGAAAAAGAAATTGGAGAGAGGAGAAAGGATGATAAAGGAAGAAAAGGGCTGAGATAGAGGAGGAGTGAGGGGCCGCCTCCTTTTTAAGCAGCCATTTAAATGATCAACAGTAAATAGAAGGGAATGTCATCTGACAGAAATAAAGTTCCCGTTAACAGCGGGGATGGAAAGTAATTTACAGATACGCTGTCCCCGCCATCTTTGTGCCTCCCAGATAAGGTTTCATTTCAGAAACGGATAGGAGACATTTTCACTTACGGGCCCCCATTCTGGGACACCTGTGATAACAGCTTGTGGACCCCTAATTGAAAATGGGTTTCAAAATGGATTTTCACTTTTCTTCCTGCCTCACCCCCCCTCCTCCTCCTTTCTCATGACGAGCACCCCCCGTCCCCCAACCCCTCCGCCTCCTTACTCGCCTTCCCCTCTCCACCTCCATCAACACGAGCTCCATCCCTTGTTTCCTTGGCGTTCCCTTGACGTCGGCAGAGAGGTAATATTGGAAATACACGCAGGGAGAAGGGAAAAGAGAAGGCGGGAGGAGGAGGGAAGGAAGGAAGTAAGTGGGGGGGGTGAAATGGAGTGTTGGTGAGGGATCATCCCTCAGCTGGTGTCACAGCTATGACAGCAGCATGATCCGTCTTATTAATGAAATCATTGATCACTTGATGGGCCTCATAATCAACTCCTGCTCCACGGTGTCCTCCTCCTCGTTTACTCCTCCCTCCTCATGTTGCCACTTCTGCCTCATACTGAGTAATTGTTTTGGTCTGGCTTGAACCGGACATTTCTTACGGGATCGGATACATGCACCGGGTCAAAAAGTTTTAAGACACCTTGAGAAAATAACGCCACCTTACTACCTGGTGTAGCGTTACGTCTGTGAAGGAATTCTCCGTAGGATTCAGGAGGCACCGAGTCACTACCTGATGCTTCTACCTCACCTCTGAGTTCAACAGGTGTTAGGTTTACTTCAACTTTATACATACTTTAAGGCAGTGGTACCCAACCACTGGGCCGGGGACCGGTACTGGTACATGGGTGAATTGGTGCCAGGCCACAGAGAAATGTTTTTTTTTAGCGCCATCTGGCTTCAACTTCCACTTGATCCAAACCCATATCAACAACAGAACTGACCAATAGAATGGTCAAAAACAATAAACTCAGTCATTGATACCAGATTCTAACCTTGTATACCGGTCTGGTAGGAGAAAATTATAGGCTGGGAGCACTTGAGAGATCCTTGTTATTTAAGGTAGGAAGATTTTATAGGTAGGAAAATATTTCAGAAGACTGGAAATTAAATTTTAATAAGGGGTATTTATCTGCCACAACTTTACGGCCAATCCGTAAAAAGTACCTGACATGTAACTGGTCCGTGGCGTGATCTTATGGTTGCGCAAATGGTGTTTGTTTTTTGCTAGTGAGCAGTAAGGTATGCCAAAGGTTTTGCAATCCTAGAAAACTGATTATCTTACTTGGTAAAAGAAAAACTAGACTAGTAGTCTACTACTGGTGCTGTAAGATTTCATTTTGGAGTCTTAGTCAGACTGATCTCATAAGGTGATGAGTCACCAGGTGATGTGAGGCCGAGCTGAAGTCACAGTTCAAGCCTTCGTACCAGGTGAACTTCTGAACCTCTGTGCTTGAACTTTTAAACCCATACTTAGTGACGCGGACGTGAAGGTTTGTTGTACAGCTGGACACAGGGTTGAGCAACAACTGCCATGTGACTTATCTCTGAATGACGAATGGCTGACCTCTTACAGACTAACGTCCCATAGGCTCCTGGCCAAGGACCTTCACTGTAGACTCATGCGTCAGCATCAGGACGACGTTGAGAGGAACCAGGTTGCTGGTTCATTTTAAGAGATCTTGCCGCAGTGTATGACAATTCCTCAAAGGTGATCTCAGCCATCTGTATTTGTGCAGTATGTATTTCATGGGGACCAGAGGAGGAAGTAGGGGCCCCTCTGTGTTGCCCTGCTCTGGTGGCTAATGAGAGAGGACTGATGGGGGGATAAGGGACCTCAGGGGAGCCCGGGCTGGCCCACAGGTCAAAAAGCACAATGGAGGAGGCGTTATAGAGTCTGACACACAACCCCACACAGAAAAACTGGGCTTTAGCGTCCAAAGGGCCCTGAACGCCACATCAATAATACATATAAATGCAACTTATCCAATAAGCAGACGCCGAAAATGTCTCCTTTTTCATTTTGAAATACGCCGTGTCTTTAGATACCCTACATCCACGGCCTCCACTGGTGAACCACAGCCGTTTCATGGACCTCTGCACTGAAGTCAATTTCCTGCAGCAGCGGGGGGCAGGCTTTTGGAAGAGCCACCGCACAGGGGCCCGAGGTGCAGGATTAGCTTAGCCTCGCTGCTAATCAGGGCGGAGGGGAACCTCGGCTGCTCAGCCCAGTCCAGCCAAGTCTGGCTTCGACTGTCTGGCATATTTTCCTTCTGCCTGGAGCTTCTCGGCTCCTTTGGTCTGGATGTTGCCTCCTCTTCTGGTCTTGGGCTGATGGTGGAGGAGCTGCCAGAACTGAGCAATCATGGTGCTGCATTCTTCTGTTTGAGTCATCGCACATCCGACTTGTTACAGCAAACCTCCTATCTCCTCATCTGTTTTAGGTTGTTGTTTGGGAGGACAATCCAGTCAGGTTGAAGTCTTAAACAAATAAGGTTTTCAAGCCAGGAGATGAGATCGACAGTAAAAATGTCAAAGTCACGATTTCTATATTGACAACAGTTGACTTTATAAGAACCTGGGCCACAGATACCTCCCGTGGCCCGTGGTCCATTCATGGTATTTATCATCCATAATGTGGCCCAAGTTTTCTTTTGACCTTATGTTGGTCCAGACAAGTTTGTTATGGTGGACACTAAGACACTATGGTCCTGGGGCGCTGAGGTGCCCTGAGCATGGCACCGTCCCCACTCACAGCTCCCTCCCCAGCGATGTTCACGTTCAAATGGGACCCATCCCACAGTTTGAGAACCCCTGAGTCCAGTTAAGCTAGCAATCTCATAATTAGTTTTGTGGCCCAATGAAAAAACAGCCACAAAAGAAGGAAGACAAATAATATTTTCAACCAAATAACTAGTATTATTTTCCTTTTAGGGGGCGGGGATTTAGTTTTTGTTTGTTTAAACAATTAGCGTTAGCCTCAACTCAGTCTCTGGGTTTTAATGCATCGACCAAACAATTCCCTCAGTGTCATTACAGCTAATGTGCTGTGAGAGTTCACACTGACCACAACAAAGGGCCCTGCACAAGAAAGCTGTGGTCATTTTCACTGACATGCTGGGTCTCAGAATGGCCTGAGAGTCTGGGGGCAGAGACCAGACCCTGAACAAACAGCCAGTCCCTTAAATACTCATCAGTGTACCCTGCGTGAGCAGATCTGGGAACAGGAGCCGGATCCCGGCCCTGCTGAGTCCAGACAGCGTGGTGACCGACAGGTACAGGTGTGACCCAGAACCCCCGTCAGGCCATAAACCAATGAAGTGAGGGAACAGTAGTTGATTATTCCAGCGCTCTGTCCATTTGTCGTCAGGCATGAGTGGCCTCCCTCCTGCCAGGAGGAACAAAGCAGGAGTGTCCTCACCCTGCCAGGAGGAGTTATAGCGCTGTCTTTTTATCTGTTTTGTTTGTTCGTTCACGCTTCCTAACCACAGTTTGGTTCCCGGCTGAAAGGAAGAATGAAGTGGCAGCTATTGGTTGTTGTCCCCAGAGTGGGACCAGTCGAGTGGCAGGAGAGGCAGTTTGTTTTTGACTCAACAAAGTACCTGATATTTATGAATAAGAGGAGCAGATGTTGGTCCAGATTAGATTAGATGAGATAGAACGTTACTAATCCTTCCAGAGTTTCCTTCAGGAAATTAAGGTTTAAAAATTGCTCTTTTAACTTGGTCTCAACAAACCAAGGTCTCATAAAAACCATTTGGAGTTCAGTGAAGTATTTCAAGATCTGTAGTTCCACGCTGCCGTCAGCTCTGTGCAGTGAACTCACTGGATCAAATCAAGACATGCTTTCGGGTTTCAGGAGAGCGAAAAAAGGCCTTATACCCCTTAATCTCCCTCCCCTGACCTCCACACCTCTTGGGCCTTGTCTCTCGCTCTTCTCCCTGCTCCCCCACGTCCCTCCCCACCCGTCTTTCTCTCTCATAGTGAGAAAGGGGAGCTAGGATCAAAGACCCTAAACCACGGTAGTGACTTCTAGTGATTGATTGGAAGCAGAGGTTGAGAAGCTGCAGTGCTCTTCCCACCCTCTGATGCTGCGCACGCACACTACCAGGACCCTCTTAAAGAGCTCAGACTTTAAGTGCAAAAAAGCGTTGCCCAGATTGGCAGACGGCATCCAGATACACACCCGCGCCGAAACTGCTTGGCCCGGTTTTTGTGCTGCCTCTTCCTTCTGGAGGACAACAGGGTGTCGGTTGATAAGAACCGTTTGTTGTCTTACTGGGAACTGGGGGAGAGACACCGTAATCCACACCCCCCCTCGCCCTGCTGTGCTTGCAGGGTTGGAAGAAGAGAGCAGAGGAGAGGAGTAGGAATTGATTTTCAGAGTGAGGGCATGCGGAGAATTGAACTCAGATGTGGAGCAGAGACAGGGTTTGAAAGAAACATTCTACTTGCGGGGGGAAACAAAGCGGAGGGGCTGTGCAATTTGAACTTGAGCAAGGCCTCGCTAATGTTAATCAATTGCATAGCTGTCTTTCACCACTCTCCCTCCCTGTCGCCGCGGCCTGCGCCTCCTCCTTCGTCTCCCCTCGTCCCGAGTACGGCTCAGCCGGGAGGCCTCTTGACAAGCGAGTGCTCCTGTGAAGGCATTTTAATAGACCGTGGCCATTCAGTGGCTCGGAGATTAATGCTCCCACATGCATGCTTTTTGCACGGAGACGCTAGTATCCCGCAACACACCTTCACTCGCTCCGTCCCTCCTGCGCTGCATGATCTCACCTGGAGCTGTGAGTCTAATGATGTTAGGAGTGTGGGCCTCGCAGCGACAGCTCCAGTCCCAGGGAGATGTGTCTCCTGTCAGACAGACAGGCTCCACCGAGGGAAGCAGGCTAGTGTTAGTGGTGGTGCGGTGGGGGGCGTCTTCTTCTCCACTGGAGCAAAGCCAGAAGTTAAAGTGCAATTCTCTGATGTTCTTTTTTTCTCTATCCTTTCTTGTATCTACAAAGTGATTGAGCACTTTTTTTTGGGAGGTTGTCATGAAGTATCTCATTACACTCCTCATCCGTCCACATGTTTACAGACATGCATACGACTGTAAACGTTCTGCCAGGCAGACACGCAGACACTTTATATCTCATTTTTGCTCCGACACTCTCACTAAAACTGGAGGACGGGGTTGTCCTTGTTATTAACTGTTTGGCAGCCTCATGACTTCATCTTCTTTGCTGTCAGAGGCGGCCCACATTACGTCTCCGCCCGGCTCAATGGGCTCTTTGTTCTGGTTTTGGCTCTGGAGCGGCTCAGCATGGGGCTGCGTGAGTCCAACAGTCCCACTGCGGCTCCGGAGAGAGGGAGGGAGACAGGCAGGGAGGGAGATGGATGGATGGATGGATGGATGGATGGATGAAGGTAGGGGATGAAGTGCTCCAGTCCGGGAAGAGGGTGAAGGGAGATGCTGGGAGTTTGAGGAGACTTGAGGGAAAACATGAGAAAAGTGAGGGATGACAGAAGGAAACCAGGAGTGATTAGCCGGGGAAGGTAGAGCGAGAGAGTGAGAGGCAGAAGGTGTAAGCTGTCAGGAGGTACCACAGAAAAACTACATGCAACGGGTGATTCCTGAAGCAGAAAAGGTTCTTCCTCCTTACGATTCTACACACTTTCAGCCCAGCGGTTCATTCAGTTTGAATAGCAGATCATTGAGGCGGCGTGTCAGCTGATCTGCCACAGCCATCCTCATGTGGAATGTGGGATTAACGGCAAGGTAATGTGGAGATTAGGAGGAGGGGGCGGGCGAGGCAGGAGCAGGAGGATTCCGATGGCGGGTAAAAGTGACAGGAGAGGTCATACATGAGGGGAGCTCATTACTGCGAGCGGACGGGGGTACGAAGATGAGAGGGCAGAGTGTTGAGGCAGAAGATATGAGGAGGAAAGCGCAGAGTTGAAAGATCAGGGGAATTAGACCAGGGGTCCGATAAAAGAATGTTCGAATCTCATAGGATTAGCCTCTGCCGTCTGCAGAGTTGTCAGGTTCTAACTGGACGCTCCGGTGACTCTTGGCTTTATTCATGTCGTAGAATAGAAGAGACTGACGTCGTCATTCAGACGACCGCCGACAGTCAACATCAGAATGAAATTCAGCTGCCGAGGCTCAAAATAGTGCAACAAGTATGTAGAGAACGTGAGATGATTCTCAAGAGGTTCCCTTTGTCAGTTTGGAAATGAGACACTCTGTCTCCCGCAAATGTGTTTACACAACTAATGAGAAACAGCAATTGACATCAGCGGGCCAATGGTTTTCTCCAGATGTAGTAAGAGAAACATCTCAGTAACGCGGTTGGAAGTGTTGACGGGGCTCAAACGTGTCGTTATGAATGTTGTGGATCGCAATCGAGGCGCTAGAGCCGTCTTCTCTACCACGCTTTAGTTCTTCTAAAGTTTCCTTTGTATATTTCAAAAACATCAATCAATCTTTCAAATTTTATTCATATAGTCCACAGGGCTTAACAGGGTTGGTAACGTCCTTAGACCCTCAGCCAGGGTCAGGAAAATCTACAGAGGGAAAAAAAACCCTTTAACAGGGAAAAGAAAACCGGTAGAAGCCTTAGGGAGAATCACAGGAGAGGGATCCACCCCCACAACAATGTAGGATTTGACATATATACTGTACATATATCTAACAAACACAGCTGAAGTAATGGTCGTTATAATGTCAGTAGTGATAGGGGTTTTGATCCTGGTCGTCCTAGTACTAGTCATCCTGCTCTGGTCATCTTAGTCTTGGTCGTCATAGTCCTGGTCATCCTAATCCTAGCTGTCCCAGTCCTGGTTGTCCAAGTTCTAGCATCGTAGTCCTAGTCGTCCGAGTCCTGGTCCTCCTAATCATTCTAGTCCTAGTCCTAGTCGTCCGAGTCCTGGTCCTCCTAATCATTCTAGTCCTAGTCCTGGTCGTCCTAGTCCTGGTCGTCCTACTCATTCTAGTCCTGTTTGTCCTAGTCCTGGTTGTCATAGTCCTGGTTGTCCCAGTTCTAGCATTATGGTCCTAGTCATCTGAGTTCTGGTCATCCGAGTCCTGGTTGTCCTAATCATTCTAGTCCTGGTTGTCCTAATCATTCTAGTCCTGGTTGTCCTTGTCATCCTAGTCCTGATCGTCTTAGCCCTGGTCGTCCTAATCATTCTAGTCTTCTTTGTCCTAGTCCTTGTCATCCTAATCATTCTAGTCCTGGTCGTCCTAACCATTCTAGTCCTGGTCGTCCCAACCATTCTTGTCCTGGTCGTCCTAGTCCTGGCATCGACCCATTCACCAGCAAAAACATCAACCTGCCAAAAAAATCTGGAGCTCTGTTGCTCCCAGGGACTTCTTGCTATCACTGACATAAAATGAGGAGGACGACCAAATGTGGGAGCTATCAGTCTGGATTGTGTGTTTTTTTTCCCCTTATCAGAAGCAGCTATTTTTGGCATGTGAAGCTCTTTCTTTGCTGCTTGATACCAATGTGTTACTGGGTGAATCAGCCACAGGGCCGTGTTTCCTCTGGCGCTCCAGACGTCAATATTTTTGCCAAATCATATTTCCACACTGAAGAATCACAGATCGTGATACGGTTCCATCCAGTCTCTGCCCGGTCCCGACTTGTTGACATAGAGACACGACTGCGCCACATATTAATGTGCGCCGCGGCAGCTTTACCTTGTAAGATGTCAGGCAAGCCTTCAGCTAGCACCCAATGTAGTGCTTTCCTTGGCATTAGCTGCACTCGCGTCCCATAAAGTGTCCCTTTCTTGAGCGTCTGGCGGTCGAGTCTGTTTGACAAACACAGCAGCTCCTCTAATCGGCGCAGCTTTCCCTGCCGGCTGCAGACACCGTGATGAAGGCCTCCGAGTCTCACCTGCGCCTCAGCGCCAGGCGAAGGTCTGAATTACAACCTGTTATTTTTTAAAGCAAGCATTCTTACTCACGGCCCGTGCGTGTTTATGGTTAACCAGCGAGGGTCAGGTTTGACGTTGCGTAGCCAGTAAGCCTGTAATGACGGTAGGATTCTGGAAAGCAAACACAGATTTATAGGTTTATAAAAGCTTCTTTGTGATGTGGGAACCGATGGGGAAAAAAGTCAGTGAGGGAAAATGAGCAAATGTTATTTCTAATGTGCCAAACTCTACGGGCATTGGCTGTGTTTTTTTAACACCAGGTGGACGTGTCTCGCCCAGGGAGCAGGTCGAAGACCTCGTTTGATTCGTGTTATTTTTACGGCGTTTGGCTTGTAGATTGGGATTCTGATTGTCACGCTCTCCGGTAAAAACGTCTAATTTATCCAAATGTGACGGCTTAGCAAAAGTAAGCATTACCAGCTGCAGCTTCAAAGGAGCCGGGCTTGCTGTTCATTTAACCCAGATCCGTCACAGTGGTGTGTAGCCCGGGATTCAACCTGTAATGTAGACGTTCAACAGAGAGGGAGGCACCAGACTGAGACTAATGTAGAATTATTGATGCAAATTTACTCCCCACCTGTAAGATGTCACCGGTTACCAACTCCTCTGGATTGGAATAGACTTGGCAGCCGTGCCATTTGGAATGAATGCAGCATTAAACGATTGGCCTGCAGGGGGCGGTGAAATGAATTAGGATCTAAGGTTTCCTACGATCGGAGCAGGCTCTGTTGCTGAGTGGTCTTTTCCAGGGATGGAAATTTGTTTGACTTCTTGGCCATGATGGCTACGAAATTTGACCTGAGGCCTGGTCAAAAGTTCTATGCAATCTATGTCTACAATTTTCTAATTCACATGTTGAGAAGAATCCCTTGGAGCCGTCTCCATCCTCTGGGGTCAGTGTATAGGACTCTTGGGGTAGGAAACTCCTTCCTTTCCTCAGTACGTCTTCCTTACTGAGCCACAATTGGCCCTAAAATTGGACATGGGGGCGGAGTCAAGAGGAGATAGACGGATCGTTTGTCGGAAATAAGACAAATGGCAACTAAATGTCATGTCCGTCCGTCCGTTTTCATTCAGCAGTCTCCACAGCTGCCACCCAAATCACATTGCACCCCCACTGGGAGTCAACTGCCCTAACAGGGATTCAAACTTGAACCCTGGAGTTTCACACCAAAGACATGGACATTGCCTTTGGGCCAAAGTGAAGGCCTTATATGTATCATGCATATAGACTATTTAATTTGGACAAGGTTGATGGGCCAAATTAGGAAACTCAACGGGCCACATCTGGCCCCCGGGCCTTAGTTTGCTCATGTCTGCTTTACGGCTTCCCATTGGTTCACATGTCAGTCTTGGTCTCGAAAGTTATTCTACTTTCATCAATCTCAAACCAGATCTGAACGGATCTGTGCGCAACCTCCTCCCGATACTGGAGGCGATCCAGACCAGAGGATGACCGTCCACATCCTCTTTTCCAGCGCCGGTATCTCCTCTTTCAGCCTGGGCATGAGTGGGACTCGTTCACCAAGCAACAGGTCCAAGTCGAGTGACCTTCCTTGCTAAGGGATTACGGGAAGGATCTGGGTCACGGCCATGTGGTGCGAGGTGGCTCCGGTCCAGATCTGTTGAGATATAAATCATGTAGCACATGATATGGATGGACGGAGGGCTTAGGCAGGTGTGGGAGTGAATGAGTGTGAATTACACTGACTGACTCAAACACCCACCATCCTAATCACGGGGGGGAGAGAGAGAGAGACAGGGAGAGAGTCTGCCCTGGACTCAGACGCAACATTCATTGATAAAGTGCTTAGCAGCAGGAAAATTAATGAATCCGGCCTGACTGGAGGAGAGGGGTTTGCGGTGGGAGAGGAGGAGGAGGTGATGGAGGACTGTTGGGGTTGATAGGCTGAGTGTGTGTGTGTGTTTGGCAGCGTAATCCTGTTCCAGCTAAATGGCTGATCCCTCTCATTCCTCAGATATCAAATGTCAAAAGTTAAATTAGCCTGCTAGCCACAGATAGGAGTTAACATGGTTGAAAATGAGGGCGAAGGGTGGGAGGGCAGCGCGGCGCGACCCCCTATGGGAGACGTCGGGCAGGTGCCTTTGAAGTGTCTAATTATCCAGTTGTGACTAAGTGCCAGCTAACGATCTTAATGAGTGTCTCGGACGAGGCTATAAAACCGTAGAAAAACGTGCGTTTGGAAGCCTGTAAAAACACACCGCGAGGAGGAGGGGGCGGGGACAGGCTGCATGTAAAATCCCAACTAATAAAAACGCTTACTGGCAGAAAGGTATGATATCACCATAAGGTGGAGACACTCACACTGGCAGTTTGGACTGGGATTCGATGAGCTTGATATTACAGTATTGTTTTTTTTTCTGTATTCCATTCCCAACTGTTGGCTCTGGGACTCTTTGCGTTGGCCGGGTGTCCGTTTTTCTTGGCGCGCGCCTCCTAATCTGAGTGCCACAGACTTGGTCCGAATCACCCTAGTGTCAGGAGTGGGATTCCAGAGCTGGAGCCCGACTGGAAAACTGGCCTCGGGCAGCGGCGCGATGGACTGTGTGCACAAATTCACCTTGAAAACCTCTATCCCCTGTTTTTCAGCGCTAGCATACAATCACTTTTTATTGTTGCGGAGAGCAGAGTAAATGGCCAACAGGCTCTGGCTGATCGTAGGCGACTTGAGCGTGTCTGAAGAAATGCTAATACAGTAGCACGGAGCCAATCACAGCTCTAAATGCTTTCCTTTTGCCCTGAGGCCAAATCCATCTTCGTGGTGTTTGAATGCCCGACGCTCTGCCCTGAGAGTTGGTCAAAAAGCATCAGTGGTCAGGTTTTCACTTCCTTCTCTGCAATGTTCGTCACCACCTCACAATATGCTCCTGATGAAATGGTAGCAGGGGTTTCAGGCTGCTCTACGGTGGGCCTCTACCCCCAGAGTGTAAATAGGGGGTATCTGGGGGCAGCCGGGGGCTTGGCATGACACAACCCTGCTGTGAGCCTGATTTGAAGGGAGCACAGGGAAAAATGGGAAAGAACCAGGCAAGCTTTGATTTGCCCCTCCCCTGCCTGAGGGCCTGGAGGCTGGAACGGCGAGATGTGGAGTTCGGGGTGCGTCCCAGCAGACCCCCAGCGGCAGAGAACCGGGCTGGGACTAAGGGCCGCTGAGTTTGGATGCCTGTGCAAATTGAGATGTGGGAGCCGCTCGAATTTGCCGGGATGAATATTGAAAAGGGCGTTTGTGTGCGGCTGTGTGGGAAATGAGGAGCTGACAACAGACTGTGAACCCCGGCATGGAAGAGCCTGGTTCTCCAGAGCCCCCCAACGTCTGTGGTTTCACAGTGAGTTGGGGGTAGTAACTGCTTCTTAAGGTGGTTGTAGGTCAGTGGGTTCGACTGTAAATACGAGGCAGGAAACACAAATTGACCTGTCTCCACGAGTGCCACCCAAATCACACTACGCCTTCAGAAGGGAGTCAGTAGCCATAAAAAACTTGTGAAATAAAGTTTACGTATAAAAACCTCCTATTTGGTCCTGGTAATCTGCATTAGTCCTCTATGACCTTCTCACAATCCGAAGCTGAACTGTGTTGTTGAAACAGGCCCTGAGCTGCGTGCACCGCTGAGCTCATTAGCCAAGAAGTTGATCAAGAAAAATACCTCTCACAATTGGCTGTAATCCTCCTCACCCTTGTCTTGATGGCGCTCTCTTTGCCTTCCTTTCTTTCACTCTCTCTTGTCTTTCACTCTGTGCTAATCGTGAATGATTTCCTTCAGTCTTCAGCTCCAGCTCCAGCGCCGGTGAATCAGGTACATAATCCTAAGCTGCTTGGAGAGGTGCTCTTATTAAACTGCAGCCAGCTGCTGGAATTTTTCTTCCCTCTCTCATTGTTAATTGGGGAGTCTCCAGTCTTTTCCCCAGAGTTGATTTGCAAGAGAAAGAAAAAAAGGAGCAAGAGATTATTGCACAGGAGGAGAGGGGCTTTGAAGGAGTGTTTGTGATTCCGCCGTATATCCTCCACTTCTCTCCTCCTTGTTCGGTCTCCAGCCAGATTCTGTTTGTGCCTCAGACGAGGGCATTTGGAGAAGTTTGAAGGTGGGACACAGCATATGTCGGGCTTTGGCTCCGAGGTGCAACAAAACATTCCTCTGATGTGAAGGGGGTGAAAGAGGAGGTGTTGGCGCGGTGGCCCTCATGTCCCGGCTTCAGACGCTCGACGTGTGAATGAGTTCAGTGATTGAGGGTCAAGGATGGAGCGGGAGGTTGAGGAACTGGTCGTTAACCCGTTAGCATCTCGATGTTGTGATGATTTGAATAATGCTAAATTGTTTTAGTGCGTTTAACATTTAAACGGTCAAAATCTGACGAAACATTTGACGAAAGAAAAAGTACGTTACGCTAAAGTAAATATGTTAACAAAATAATTGGTTCTCTTTGGTAGATCTTGCAAGAATGGGTTGCATCACCAAAAAAAATATAGCATCTAAAGCTAAAAATATAAATTAGTCAAAACATCAAAAGTTTGCAAACAAATTCCGATTAAAGATCAGCAATTTAGTTGGCATAGCTAAAATTGACAATAAGGATTAGAAAAGGTTTTCATTAAAGTTACAGGAAGTCGTAATGGTGTGAATATAGTTTTGACAACTTCTTGAATTTCCCCAGAATGAAGTTGATAAAAATAGGAAATAAACAAAGACCAACTTGGGATTCTTAACTTTTTATTTCCTTTTTTTAGCCAGACTTCTTCGCCTATAGCTATTTTTGGTGCAACTCCAAACTCTTGAGAAAAACTGGCCTCGTTCCCTCTCTCATTATCTCCGTTGAACTTTTATTACCTATTTCTTTTTCCTTTGCGTCTCTACTCGCTCTTATACGACCGTATTTAAGGCATTGCTTAGAGTTGTCTCTGAAGGTATTCAACAATAGCGGGGCCATGGGGGGGGGGCTGGACTTGAGGATTTAATGAGTCGGTTGCTGGGGGTGGAAGGCAAGTGGGGGAGAGCCAGTGGATTGGCAGAGAGAGGAGAGGGGTGAGGAAGTGAGGCTGGAAGAATGCGGGAATGGAGCAGCAGGTACCATTATAGTAGTGGAGAAAGCTCCTGAAATACTAGAGCTGGGGCGTGCGCTCTGATCAGGATGGCAGTGAGCACAATTACCTTCTTTTCAAATCCTTCAGTGACACTGCAGGAGGAAGGCGGACTTTGAAAGTTGAAAGGCAGGAGCTCGCTTTCAACCTCAAACGCCAAGCAGGAAAGGGCTCTGAAATTTGTTCAGTGCTCCCCATCCACCATTAGCTTGTTTCTTCCTCTCGCCTCCAGGCATTTAAGCGCTTTTTTGAAAAGATGTTAAGAAATTCAATCACCATAGAGAGAGAGCGAGAGCAGGATGGTTCTTTTTCGGTGTTTTTCTGAGAGAGGCATGCTTTCCTCTGGTCCACAGAGGACCGGCCTGCTGCTTTTGTGTTGGGCTGAATAGACCTGCAAACTGGTGTGGACGACTGGATGCGGCAACCATGGGAAAAGAGGAAATAAAAGCGGAATAAAAAATGAAAGGGCGGGCAGGGGGTGGAGGGAGATGGTGGAGGGGAACAGGTCTGCTGGGCGGATGGTCAGAGTTAGGGAAGTGTTGCGAGAGCTGAACTTTTTCAAAGTTGCCCGTGTTTACCTGTGTCGGCTGCGTCTTTCTTTCCCCACTTTTTGACAGATGCTTGACGTGCTGCGAGGAGACAAAAGCTCCTGTAGCCGAGACGAGGGGAGAACCTTCACACTCCAGACGGCTGCTGCTCCTCCACTGGTCGGAGGAGTCAATTGACCCTTGTGCTGCTGAGTGTTTGTTTAACCATTTAAGGTGCTATGAAGTCAAGTAATGAAGCCCCTAACGGTGGTATATAGTGGAATGATGAACCCCCCCTGTGTCAGCTCTCCATGGTGACAGGAGGTGGGGGCTGGTGGGGCCGTGACACCGCTGTGATTGAACTGTTAGCCGCTTGACCTCCTCCGGAGGAGGGAGTCATGTGTGAATAGGAGTGGGGGAGGAACACTTGAGGAGGAGGTGGGACAGAAATAGAGAAAGATTTGACAAAAAAAAGTTAAAAGTGCGAATCCTGTTTTTTGATATTCTCATTTTTATAGAATAAGGGGACCATACATCTTGGCTTTTTTTTTCAGTGGACAAAGCTGCTGAATGTGCATGGACTTGTTTATTTGATACATTAGCATAAACCACTCCAAAGTAGTTTGCGAGTTAGCCTGAACTATGTGCGTATAGTGGCCCATTAGCCCTGGTCTAGCGCTCTAGTGTGGGCACCAACTGTGGGCCACTAGACTTTTTTTATCTTTTGACTCTAGGGCCCAAGAAAAAGTAATTTTTAGGCTCAGGGTCGGAAGATTAGCAAAAAGGCCACAAACTATTTAGTCCACATACGTTGACTACATTTTCCATTTACATGGACATTTGACTCGCGTCCAATAAATCTGGGTCCTATGAAGACGGCATTTCCCACATCTGTATTCTGTCAGACATGTCGGTACTTTACGCAAAACACTTCAACAACCTCGAGGTTCCCCTTCAAACCCGACCGGTCCGACTTTGTGAAAGTCCAGTGATGAATCTATTTCCCAAACATCAAAAATCCATATTGGAGTTGGGGGGAAAAGAGCTCATAAATATTTAAGACACTTTTTAAACTTTCCCAGATGAAATGCTAGATTTTCTTGACGTGAAAGAGCTAAAAGGGCTCGGAGCCGAGCGGCTGCTCGACACGCAGCTACGTCGCAGCTCTGGCTCCCAGCACAGTTTACAATTTTCACTTCATTCCGCGACATGCGATGAACCCAATTCCAAAATCCCTTTATGTTAATATTGAGCTTTGCCGGCGCAGACCTATTAATCCAGCTTTAACCGTATAAGTGCCATTATTCCCGTAATAAGATCACTGGCTGTGCAGTATGGGATTAAATACTTATATCATAACTGACACTGTCATTTCCCGCAGATGAGAGACACTTGCCTCTCTGGCTGTCAGTTCCGCGTTAAGAATCCTTGAATCTGTTGCCAGTTCTGCGCCGGGGCAGCGCTGTGGCCCGGATGCAGGTAATGGATGTGGGAGAATGAGGGGAATGGAAATGGAAAACCGTGGGCTGCTGCTCCTCCTGTTCGTCTCTTCCAACCTCATTCTCCCTTCATTGTTTCTCCCTCTTAACCTCCCCCTTCACCGTGGCTCCTCTCGTCTCTTCAGTGAAGTGGATCAGTACTACAGTGGTGCTCATCACTGTTTAAGGTAGTGCTCTTTAATCTGGCCCGCTCTTCTGTTCCTAATTGGCAGTTGGATTGCAGTGCGTGGTAAGGGGGAGTCCCGCCTTTCTCTGCCGCTATTGGCAGCGGTACATCAGGTGTGACCAAGACAAGTGTGGTAAATAAGTCTAAACTGACATCATCCATTGCGGTTAGAGGAAGGGGACGGGATACTACCATAGTACCGTACATTGGTCCTAAGTATTGCTGTGATGCAAAAATTAGCATTTTTTCAGTTTTCAGCGAACCATGGGAGTTTCCTCAACAGTCTAGGCCAGGTATGGCTGTTTTTTTCTCGTGGGCCACACGTGGGCATGTATGCACAAAACAACTTTTATTTGGAGATGTTAGCCTGGCCGGATTACCAGGCTAAATGGCCCGCATCTGGCCCCCGGGCCTTAGTTTGCCCATGACTGATCTAGGCAAACAACAGCACTACTAAGGAGTGGCTAACCTGAAATTGTAGCTTCATTCAAAACTGTTTTTTTGAATCTAGTGTCACCCCAGTCCTTGGTTCCTAGTGTCTCTACGGTTGGACTCTGGATTCAGACCTGGTTGTTTATGGTTCAGACGTCTTCTGGACACTGGACTGTTTCTATAGACTTTATTTTGGGAGTCCTTTTAGGTGTTCACTGAATGACTCACTTTGCCACTAGAGGTCAGGCTCTTGTCCTCATGTGGTCAGCTCTTTATGGCAGCTACATTAAAGGGCCTTAAACCAAATGTGATTTTTGTACGAGTTTTGCACCAATGTGATCCTGAACTGAAGGTGAAATATCAAGATCAAACTCATCAGCACTTGTTTCAAGGACTAAGTGAAGAAGAAGTCCGGTCCTTCAGTCAAGTCCCGATTGAGTCTGTAAAGTATCACATCACAGAAGTGTCCAACTCCAGGTCAGAAGGTTGACCAACCCTCATCCCCTCATGTTCAGGGGGCAGTTCAAAGGTCCCGATCTTTCTGCCGAGGCTCAGCCCTTGAACTCAGATCCTTTTTTAACGGCCTTTACCCATAATTCCAGTGATGTCTTTCTCTCACTCTCTCCAGAGAGTTTGCCCTCAGACGTAGGGAGAGAAAGATTTAGTTTCAGAGCAGAGAGAGAGAGAGAGAGAGAGCAGAGGAGGGCAGAGTTGACACAAGCCATGCTGCTGCTTAATGGCCACTTAGGAATGTAGGCCTGCGTTTCCTCCTCCATGGGAATCGAATGCTTTTTTAGAAACATCAGCCGCACAGGAAGTGATGTCATCAGTTATTTTATTTTAGTATTTTTAAATCAGTTAAGTTTTTCCACCCGTCAGCCTGTGAACTCCCACATTTGGCACCACAGAAGGTAAAACCAGACTGGATTTAGTCCCTGTGCTGCTCAGTAGGGTCCAGGTGTACACCGCTGAGCCTCAGCTCCTCCTTTTGAAAGCTCACACTGCGTGGACTGAATCACTGACGAGGTTGGAAGCGGTTGTTTCTGAGTAAGAGATCAACAAGGTAGTGAAGGGTGGGTCTGCTCCAGTGATGGGCCACAAAAGCAGACTTGATCTAGCCCAAATATGGAACTAAATTCCAGGCTTTTGGTTGTCTGTGGTCGGTGTTGAAGACAAAGTTCCATGATGTCATAAAGTCATCTTTAAGATCCAATGTCTTTCTAGGCGACCTGGCCATGAGTTGTTTTATTGGGGGGTTCCTAACAAGGCCCAGAACCAAACCAATTTCTAACGGTACAACGGGTCTAAAGGCTTAAGTTGGGTTGGCTCCATTAAGAACGGGTCATTGGTCCAGTCCAAGCCGAATGAAATTTCCCCAAAACAGATACAATATGGATCAGGTCTCTTCACTGTGTAGCTGTGCGCGACGGGGTGTTGTAGAGAAGTGGCTAAGGTTCCTTTATAGATCTAACACCACTTATGTTGGCTTCTGGTTGTATTTTTCTCTTCTCACAGAAGATGAGAGTTCAGGAACACCGTACCATCGTGAGAGGCGTAACGCGATCAGCTCCCAGGCTCCAGCCAACGAGGAACCGTCCACTTCAACTGAGGAACGCCCCTCCCTGTTAAAGAAGGACCTGCATGGGTCCCTGCCCCATCTGGCTGATCACGCCCTGCCGTACCGTGGCACCCTGTTCGCCATGGACCGCAACGGCTACTTAGAGCCACACTATAGTAAGTCCACTAAGGCTGGGAAGTCAATTCATCGTGGAGATACTTAAGAAGTTGCAATGATTAGAGCACCCAGACACTGCTGTATGTTTAATTAGGTCCGGCACAATGTGTGTGTCTCTCCCTCACACACTGCACACACACACACACACACTTGTCTTGTGTTGTTCTGGGGAACTTAGTATGTGGAACGACCAGCATAGCTTCTTAATTCCCTCATTAGGGGCCTGTCTGAGCGCGGTACTGCGTTTTCTCTCATCAACACACACTTCAAAGCCCAGTTGCGGCGCCGATTGAGTCAAACTTCACCACTCTACCCCCCACACCCCTCTCCCTCCCCCAAACCTCTCTTCCCCTTCCTCTCTCTCTTTGGGACTCCAAGACTGTGAGAGAAAGGAGGTGGGAGAGTGTAGGGCTTGTGGGGAGCAGGAAGGTGGAAGAGTAAATGGAGAGGGGTGTAATGAAGAAGAAGGTTGAGAGATGGACGTGTAGATTGAGCTTTGGCCTGAGCAAGATCTTGAAGATAATTTGGAGTCGAAAAAAAAAGGCCAAAAAAGAGAGTAGTGGTAGAAAGAAGAGTAGATTTGAGTTTGTGTGAAGGTAGAAGAGGAAATAGATGATTGAGGAGGGAGAGACTGTTGGGGGGTCGTTGTAGGTGTTGATACCTTAGCTTCTGCAGCCAGAACCTGGATTCATTGTGATGGCTTATTTACTTTCTTTACCGCAGCCTGGAATTGTGATGGACAGATGGAGAGGGACGGAGTAATTTTAATCCCGTGGCTTTAATGAAAAGTCCAGCGGAGCCCGACGTTCTACTGTAGTTCCATTTACTCAGTCGCTTCATTAGCTCCTGCTCCCCAGGTGCCTGGGAGTCACCAAGGTGCCTCCTTAAAGGGGAAGGTTACCTAAAGCCAGGCAGTTGTGTTGTGGACAGGGCGCTCAGGGGCAAGGCATTACTGCCCATTACTTCCTGACCCAACTCAGCAACACTGCCACTTCTCATTTCATCTATGTTTGCGTGAGTGTCTATGTGTGGAGCACGGCTGGTTCCAGACCAGTGAAGCTATCAGGGGTTGGAGGGGCCACAGTGGGGCTCGGGGGGTCAGAGTCTGAAATAGAGAGTTCAAAAGCTGCAAGAGAAAAGTCAAAAGGGCCGTAGAGCATGGAGAGGATTTCTTTGTACGCCGGAGCAAAGGAGGCTCCAAGGCTGCAGTCTTAGGGAGCAGTGGGGAGGAGGTGTGGAAAATCGCACACCAGACAATATCTATAACTGACTGTTTATATTTAGTTTACAAAAAGTAATCTAATTAAATTATTGATCCTCCCAGATCCTCAACCACTGTTGAAACACTGGTAGGTTTGATAATCAGTGACTATCAATAAAAAAACACGAGTGACGGAGAGTTGATGGATCATTTGTCTTTCGAAACTAAATAAGAGGAAGGTGAATGTTTTTCGTTGACCCCCTCTGATGGTCGTCTGGTCCCAACTGCCCAGTGGAACCTGTGATGGGAGTGTGAAACACCTCCGCCTGGCCTCAGGTGTTGAGGACATGGCCGTGTCCCTTAAGGCGGCGGTCCCATTTTGTCTGATTGAACCCACTACCGGAGCTCAATCCCCCTGAGCTCCAGCGGTCTGGAGGTCAGCAGCAGAAGAGGGTTCCCCTAAACCCTCTGCTTCCCCTCCCTCCCTCCCTCGGCTGCTTTGAACCGCAGGCCTGTAGCATCTGTCGCCACCCCTGTGCCGGGAGGTATAAAGAGCCACTGGCTCCTGTTCTGGTTTCTGTTTCCAGCACACACGCTTCATTTCCCATTTCCACACACACCTTGGTCCAGCGGCGGCAGTTCCTCTCTATGAGGGCTTTGTCACCTCCTAAATTCATCCCAGGTGTGTGAGTGTGTGTGTCTGCGTCCGTGATGGAGAGGGGGCCCTGGGTCTTTGTGCTGCGCTTGCACAGTGCAGCGCGCCATGCAGCAGACAGCCAGGTAAATCCGATTACTCTTCGCGCCGCTGTGTGTCAGTGCTTAATGTGCCTAAATGCGATGGCACCTGCAGCCTGCCCACACCTGGCCGCCGTGCTACCAGAATGGCGGCGAAGCTGCGGGGGATGTGGGAGTTGAACAACAGGAAGAGGGGTAAAGCGAAGGGGGCGGGTTGTTGTCATCATCAGGGGTCTTCGCTCTGGCTTAATCTCACTATTCACCCAGACTTGTTGTCCCCCCTTTACTCACCCCCTAAACAACCCCTCTCCCATCTAGGGTCCTAAGACTGTGTTTACTCTACACCCACTTCAGCGCAGAATAGGAAGAGACGCTAAGGAAACATCGGCCTATTGTCGGCATTAGTTAATCGCGGTGTTGCCTGAGTCTTAGCCGATTTTCTTGGGCAAACACCGGATAAGGAGTCCATATCCTTCTTACCACAGCACTAATACACACAGCTTTGCTGTGGGATAAGGAAAACGCATTGAAATGAGGATTAATGAGAACAAAATTGTTGGTCGTTTTCTCTCTTTTTTTAAGATCGTAATTGTTTGGAAATTTGAATAGGATGTGCGGCGTTGACATCCGTTTGCATTGTATACCGATTAGCCGGTCAGCGGTCCAGCTGCAGCAACAGCGTCTTGGAAAAAAAAAATCTTCTTCCTTTAAGTGTTGTTTCTTAAACACTTCCTACTTAGTCTGACTAATCACGTCCTCAGAGGGACTTGAGGACTTCTTTGTCCACTTGTCTCATGAAAATAAAGTTCATGTTTAGGAAGAAACTGAGGATTTCCTTGGTTAAACTGCAAAGATATAAGATCATTCTTATGCGTGGTTGTCCTCCGCCGATCCCAGGATCCTAGCATTCTAAGGAATACTGCAGCGAAGGTGTGGTTCTCCTGGGAACTGTGAGTCCCAGTCTTCTGAGCCCGGCTAAAGTTGATGGCTACAAGAATAAAGTGTGTCGAGGACACTAGACCAGGACACAAAGCCAGGGCCTGAACCTGCTTCAGCGTTTTATGAAGTGATGTGGGGGGGTGGCATTGGGAGGGTGTTGAGGGGTATTTGGTCATATAGGTTGAACTCTAAACTGCTGTGGCCAGCTGATCTCAGGTCTACTGGGCTGTAGCACGCCAGCCTCTGCCCCGGCGTCAGTCTGTCTGCCTCGATATCAAAAATGCGGCTGACCACTGAACTGAATGAGCTCGCTGTCACCGGCGTGAACGTGATCTGCACAACAACGACCCGTAGCTCCCCGCAGTTAATTACAGTGCTTGGTCACTCGCTTCACACGGACCTTTTCCAGATGTCTTGAAAGAGTAGCAGGAGCAAAGCAAGAAGGGAGGAGAGATTAGAGAGAGTGAGGGTGTGTGTTTGGAAGGAAAAATGAAAGTAAACTTTCCGGCCTGGTGTCGCACGTGACCAGTAACTGGCTGTGATACAGGTTAACACCATCCCTTCCCCCCGTAAAGGCTGAAGAGCCTGGGGTGAGGAGTCAGTTGCCTGTTTCATGGGTAAGTGTTTGTCTTTGTGGTTGTTACAATATTGGCTTCTTCTGAGCGCGGTGGCACGGTGCAGCGTCCCAGCGGTGCACCAGCACAGAGAAGCCTGAGGCACACTGCAGGCCATGGAGAGGGATTCCTTCCATCCACCTCCTTTCATCAAGAAAGAACAACATGGCCCTGCGCTGCGTTGTGGCCCCTTGGACCAGCGCACCAGGGATAATCAGATGATCCCCTTTTATACAGCTTATTAGAGGCATCTCGTGCTGCACCCTCGGCCATAATTTCACATGCATGTGGCCCTTGGTGATTTAAAAGAGATTTAAGCAGAGTTTCAAGTGCTGGGAGAAGACACTTTTATACCGTCTTAAGGACGCGTGGTGCTCCTAGCAATAATGCCCGTTCCTATTAACAATGGCAAGATTAAGCGTAAAGAGGAATTAAGAATTTCCGAAGATCCTAAGACGTTAAAAGTCGGTGCTCAGCATTTTTTTTTCTTGTTATCAGTCAACAGCAACATCTGCCATTGTTTTTAACTTATTCCTCCGTCAAAGATCGGTTAATCACGCTAGTGACAGATGCAAGCAGCAACAATGGTACAATGAAATCAGGACGGCCCAATATTCTTTGGGGACCTTCTCGGCAAGATGTTAAAACCCTTATTCTTTATTGGTTTTGGTTGAAGGAAAGCAAAATATTTAGTTACAAAGTTGTTCTTAGGCCTTGGAATTTTTCTCTGCTATGATTTGCTCAAAATATCATTGCAAGTGCTGTGCAACATTACATAGTCTGGTTTTCTTAGACACTTCTGATTGTGGGGGTTAGTAAGAGTGGCTCAGTAAGAAGTGAATAAGTTACCAAACAGCCTGAACGACAAGGTCAGATCCCTGGAGACAAGGACTGTTTTGAATTATTGGCCATTCCTTGTTCCTGTCCCTGGAGGGCAGGGTTCTGGAGGGTTCTTCTTCCCATGTAGAGGGAAGCAGTTGACCACAGGGTAATTAAAATGTTTGTATCAGCCCCAGATATCACAGCCAGAACAAGAGGAGACTGAGAATCTGAGGCGGCAAAGTGAGACAGAGGGCTAGGAAAGAGGAGAGAGGATAGTAGGAGAAGAGAGGAGGGGGTTAACAAAGCATAAAATGAAGAGAGACATAAAAGAATGGGAGCTGAAGGAGGTCAGACCCATCACGAGCTTTAGTGTTGCCTTCAAAGATGCCTGGGACAGGTGGCAGCTCCAGACAATCTCACACCACAGAGCAGCATCCTCTCAAGAGGAGATAAGGGATTCCTGCATCCAGGCCCCCTCCTCCTCCGCCTCCTCCTCTTACTTCTCCTTCACTCAAACTCTCCACATCCCTTTTGCGCCCCACCACCTCCCGTTCTTCCCATCATCCTTGGTTCTCCCAGCCAGACCGCTTTGATGTGACTCAGTGTGAGCAGGCAGCTGCAGGCCACGGGGCTGCGGCATCGCCGCTGGGCCGCAGGGGCCCGGAGGACCGTTGGGAGCCGAATCAAGCGCGGCTCAATCAGTGGGGCTCTCCGGTGCGCCGCAACTTTCAGGTCTCATTAAAGTGCTCCGGCAGGGCTAATCCTCTTTAAGGTTTACACGGGCCCCAGTTTGTCTCCGTGCCCAGGCCGAGGCAACCCCCTGGGCGTCACCTGCGCGACAAAGACTCAAATCACCGTGACACAAGTTCACTCGCTCTGTTTCCTCTCTCCTTCTCTTGCTTCCTTTTTCTCCCGCTCCTCGGTTCGTCCTCCTCTGTGTATACCGTGTTTGTTCTGCTGCCCCGGTCCCTTGACGGCACGTCCGACTGATTGTTAGTCATTTAGGATTATTGGGGTGAGGACTGTTGACAGGGTTGCAGTAAATGGATTACAACTTTGTCCTTGTTTTGGGATGGTGGGAGAATAAATAGCGAAGGGAGATCAGAAGGATGTGAGCGGAATAAAGAGTGGGATTTATTGGAGAGAACTTGGAGGAGCATGTGAGGCTAAAATAAAAAGGAGAAGGTGAAAGAGAGGACAGAATGACATCAATGAAAAGAAAGACAGGGAGACTCACACGATTCCAGATGTTTCTTCACACTCTGGACCTAATTGGTCCATGAGCATCCAGCCCAGGTCTGGCCCAGGCACAGCACAGCAGTCGTTTGTCTGATTGCTGACACTGGGATTTGTCTTCTTTCCACAAACACACCATGTCCCCCATTAACCCAAATAATGGTCAGGTTCCTCCAGAGGCCGAACCTAACCCTGGACTTGGTTCTTGATACGCACAGGATTGTGAGAAAGCGAAGAAATGTGATTTTATGTTTCAATATCTATTAATCCTTACGGTTCTCCATCGATTTCCCAGCGTTTCGTGAACTCCTTCTAGCACCGCTGGAAATTCCAAACGCTGACACAAATTGTTTTGTGGCCAATCGTGAGCTCAACACTTTCTTACGGAACGATTTTTCCCAACATTGAAATTCCAGATTTGACTTTTTGGAGTCAAAAGGCAATTTTTAAAGTTTGTCTTGGACATGACCTAACGTTTGAAGGGGAACCTTTAAAGTGTCCTTTATGTTGAGCCTGAAATGATGAAGTGTCCAATGTTGCTGCCAAAACTTGAGTCAGTGATGGACCATCTCCAGTGGAGACACACGTAACTGGACTGACCAAAGATATTTCTTTACAATTTCCAAAGAATCACTATCAGCACCATAACCATCTATTGGCTAACACCTTTAACTGGGTCTTCCTAGCATAGATTTTCCACCCCATACCTGTAAACCATAAAAGTCCTCCACTGGTTAGATTTTCATTTAGGTCAAATCCGGGGCATTTTCTTCACCTTGAGTTGCCTCTCATTTCTGACCCCCGGTGTCCACCTTTTGTATTGTTATATTGCAGGTGCACAGGCCCCAAGGGTCACAAAGCGCTGACACAAGCCGATAGGACACTGTCCAACACATGGCTCACGTTTTTAAGGATGCAGGACTTTTAGTACAGATTGGGGTTAAAATAAAGGTATAGCCAGGAAAAGCAAAGAGGAGACTTTGAAGGTTGTGTCCAGTGCGGGGGGAAAAGAGAAATCGTACAAAAGATAAAATCCCCAAAGTCAACATTTGGTTTTAATCATCTGTTCAGTCTCTGACAGGTGTCACTGTTTGTCAGGCGGGAGAAAGACAGATGAGATACAGACGCAGAAAGTTGTAGAGCGCTTCGCTTTCTATAAATGTCTCCACAGCTGGATGGAAGGGTAAAGGGTGTGGGGGTTGAGGGTCAGAGCGTGTTTCTGCTCTCCAGCATGTTGAAGGAATTCTGTAAATGTAGGAGATAAATGTGGTCTCCATGGTGGGTAGGTGAACTTTCCGATGCACCCCTGAGATACAGGGAAGTGGATAAAAGGGAAACAATAACTGAAGGGATGACATGGAAAAAAAGGAATCCGTACACACCCTCACCGACTAAAGTAAGAGATGAAAGTGGTGTGCAGATCGTAGAGAACTTGATTGTCCTGTTGGGTCATCAGGGTATTTGTGCAACCTACGGAAAAGTGAAGGAATCTTAAAGGTTACAGCTTCATCATTACGGCATCCTGACGTGTTTGCCGAGCAAAAGTCATATTTCATATTTGGTTCTGTTTTTCATTCTTAGGATTTAAAGATGTAAATATTAGTTGCTGGCCATATCGACAGTTGTTTTTCAACCTGATTGAGCAACATATTTTGAGATACTAGATAGTGAGAAACTTACAAACTCACGATGACAATGCTCCCCATCTGGGATTCAACAAAAACGCGCTGTGGGCCGTTTTTGTCACTGGTCCACAGACCTAGAGTATCGGACCTTGATGTTTAAGCCCAGTAGCTCCTTCAAAAACAATCCCCTGCTCAACGTTTACTTGTGTAAAGTGATATCCTGCACCAACATCAAACCCTTGAGCAAATATGCATAGACTTGTAGGGCCTTGAAGAGCAGGAGTAGGAGGCGCGGGGGGTAAGGGTGGGGGTGGGCGGCACTGACCAACTTGTTCAGTCTAGACAAACAAATGACTTCTGACAGTGAGCAGAACTGGAATGTGCACCTGAGTGAAGAGTCTCCTCCCAGACACAGGACAGTTTCCTACCAAAGTACATCAATTTCTCTGCACAGACTTGTTAGCTAAGATTCAAGAAAACAGAGAAAAAGTGTGATGTTGTTCATCACATCGGTAGGGGTGTTCGAACTAGGGGCCTTAACCACTGGGCACCAACTGCCCAAATTCAGGAAATACTTAATTTCTCTCTTATTTGGGTGAAAATTATACAAAAAATATCATAAAGAAAGGCAGATTGATAGAGATTTTCCCAGTTTCCTGTTGTCGTTAACCTTCGCTTGTTCCGTAGCGTAAACAACATGTCGAGTCTGCGCAGCGAGAGCGTTTGACTAATTTACACAGTGGTAATTAAGCCATTAGACCTGAAACAATCTGGGACCCGTAATTAAGCGGAAAGCGCCAAAAGTCAACTGCAACTCCCATTGAGCCTAGCGCAACAGTCGCCCAAAGTGTTATTTACATGTCCAAACAGCTTGAGATCTCGCAGATCTGTGATGAGTCGCTGGTTGTGAGGGGATTCATCATGGTGGGGAGGTGGGGGAGACTGTTAGTTAAATGTTAGCTTACAGACTAGGCCGAGAAAAGTCACACTTTCGACACCCATCCAGGATATTTTTTACTAATGACAAGAAGCAGAACTCTTAGCTATACGACGCAAACATCCACCGAGAAAAGTCAAAAGACAGGTGACGGATTCCAACTTCTTCCTGCACGGTACAGTCATGGGCCTCGCTCCCACTGAGCTACGACTCAGGTTCCACATGTTCGTTCAGATATGCAAACAGCCAACGACATCAGTGCCTTCCATGGCGTTTGCAAAGACGCCGCTAAGAAGTAGTGTAAATGCGGGCCTCGCTACAGACGGGCGTGCCTCAGCAGTGAGATCATGAGACAGCGGGGGTTTAGGGAAGGAGGGTGGGGTGAGAGGTGGCATAATGAAATCTGGCAGTCGCAGTCTCAGCGCAGGATTCATATGTTCCACATTAGCGATTCACAACCCTCTGGAGCAGAGCCCCGGTCTCCGTTTTTCCTCACTACACCTTAGTCGCTTATGACAATCTGTCACTGACTCTTTGTGCTCCGGCTGCGGCGCGTCAATGAGACGCAGAGTGTTTACGGAGGAGCGGCCTCGTCCTCGGAATGCGGGTGATGCTCCATTAGAGCAAAGTCATTGAACCACGGAGCGGAGGAGGAGCCGCTCGAGTTCAACGGCCGTCATGAGACCGTCACGTCACGTGCCGCTATAACTTAGCAAATATCTTCCGTGGAAACACTTCAGCTTTAAGGAATCGAGGCTCCGATCTCTGATCGTCTGCCTTCGTTTGAAATCATCCAATAACAACAGGAGAAGGACAAAGCAATTAGCGTCCTGCCTTTAATGAAGGAGAATCTGGCGTTTGGTTCCGAGTGTGGCGTGTTTAGAGTGAATTAGAATTAATGAGGCTGGTCAAAGTTTGCCTCTAATTGCCCTTTCATGAGGAGCCATTGGTAATCGGGCTTTAATGACTTCCATGCCTTCCCCTGGAAGAATCAAACAGGGTAAAAGAATTCAAACCTGAAATTAATAATGTTGCCCTTAAGAGTTTCACTGGTATCATTAGGACCTGAGTGCCAAACCATTGAAGGAGTTCATTGTTCAGACCCCCCCATCACCCCTCCTTCCTCATATAATGAACACACCGAGGGCAAAAAAAAAATCTGCCTTACATTACAACTAATGGTGGATACTGTAACCATTAGTCAATAGTCCCCCCCTCCCCGAGATTCAACCCAGGGGCACGTCCTCTGCCATAGGACAACTTTAAGCTAGTTCTATGGCACCCTGAGCTAATCATACACCTTGAAGTTTCGCCTCCTATTGGCAACTCCTAGAGGAAATTCCCAATGTCCTGTTTTTTCATTAATTTATTTGTTCATCTCACTCCACTTATCCATTGCTGGGTCTCCGGGGCAGTAGTCTCCACCAAAATCACACCGCACCATACAGCAAGACCTCTTAAGGGGCACCTTCAGCGGCAACTTGGCATCCAACAGAATCAAACCTGAAGCCCTCCACACTCAGGTCTGCTTCTCCAACCGCTAGGCAATCACTGCCTGAAAAAACCTGCTTCGTTTAACCTTCAGCTCTTAAACTTTACAACGTTTAGACCAACGCGTGCCGAGCTCGTTGACATCGGCCTTGGTTATTGTTTGACTAAACCAGGACCCATAACGACTCTGTTTAAAATCAGATGTCAGTGATTTCACTTTTCCTGCGATTCTGCCGCGCAAAGGTAGAAACACGAGTGTTGGTGTCCGTGCCTCCCAGCTGTGTTTTCCTTATTACAAGACAAGAATGCCCGTGCATATCCAGAAGAGCAGGGGCAATTTAGTCCCAGTGTAAACACAGAGGAGTCCCTACAGGAAACACTGGAGATGAATTGCAGGATGGAGTCTCTACCATCCTCCCCCCGCCCGTTACTCCTTCACCCTCTGTTCTTTGCGACTGTATACATTCCCTCCAGTGACACCAAGCTGTTTGCCTTGCTAATGGAGAGCCGCGCCGGCGTAAAGGAGGTGGCAGACTTTATTTAGATAGCGCCGCGGTAAAGTAAACTTCAGAGTCAGATTTAAATAAACCTCGGCGGAACTGTTTGCCATGTGGCAAAGACACGGGCTGCAGGAGGAGGAGGAGGGAGTGAGGGGTAATGAAGTAGTGAAGAGAAAAAAAAAAAGAAAAAAAGTCCAGTCTGGACGCAGAGCTCCGCTGAGTGAGGAGCTCCAGAGACATAAACAAAGCACGGCTCTGGGTAATTCAATGAGTAGTGGCGGATGTGGGGATGAAGAGGTGGAGTCTATAAAAATGACTTCACAGTTTGTAATCTCCACTCCGAGCCCATGTTGCCCAACAGGACAGAGGTCAGCGTATAAAATTCCTGCGGTTGGAGCGGAGAATCAACAGCAGCCGCAACAACGTGAAGCCTCCACTCCCGACAACTCAAGCTGAAGGTTGATTTCCGACTCTGACAGGCCCGGGAAGCAGGGCTAGGGAGAGTAAACAAAGTAGAGTGGAGACCCAGACAAGCACCTCCTCATCTTCATTACATTCTCATCCATTCCTAGTTCCTTCCTTCGGCACAAAGTGAACTGAGCTCAAATCAAGTCATTAGGAGTAATCTATTAAGCAGGTAGCGACAGAGGGATTTTTGGGAGGGCTAAGGTGTGGGAAGGGTCTTTGAATCAACGTAGGCCTTCAAGTTTTTGGGAGCTTCAACCACTAAACTTTTGCTTTTGTTTCTGCGATCGCCTCCTCATCTGTTTGTTGTCAAACATGTCTTTATTAGGATGTGAGCTTTTCCAAGTTTCCAGGCAGGAGGTAAAAAAAAGAAAACCAACAACTATGAACCAAAGAACAGTTGTTACAAATTGAGAGACGAAACCATTAAGTAAAGCCGGCTGCCGGTGCCAACTCCCTAGTCCAAATGAAGCAGAGTGAGAGCAGCTGTATTTCTAACCTCACCATTGATTGCCCTCAGCTGTGGTCGACCACAGGTGAACCAAACAACAGCTGATTAGCAGAGAAAAACTGGTGTTGGTTGGACCAAAACCAGACCTTTCCTTTTTGGTCTTTCAGTCTAGAATCTGACTTTAGATGCGCTCCTGTCATAACAGCAGTCGAGGCCTGAAGGGCAATCCGGCGGCTCAACATGTCAGCACCAATTTGCCACTTATGAAGGAGTGCTACAACCTGTGAAGGACTGTGAAATTTTTACCCCCGAGCTGTGAAGCGAGCCTCCTAATGTCGCCGAGGACACTGAGGGTTTTTGACGTTTGATAGACGCCATTGTTCTGGTGCTGAATGTGACACAAACGGAGCAGAAAAGGCCTTTTAATTGAAGCCATGTTGGTCCAAACCCATCGGCCTAATGAAAGAATGAGTGATGAGGTAACCAGACCTGAGTGGCATCGGGGGGATCAACACCTGCTGGGAGTTTAACCAGCGTTGCAGCTGTGTACTGGTCTGATCCAGCAAATGTTGAAGCTGTCAAAGCTGCCCCCCACACCCCGTCCCACCAGCACCTTACACCCCCCGCCACCCCACCGTTTGACCATCTGCCCTCTTGGCAAAAGCCTTTAAATGTTTACAAGCAAAAACACATAGCTAGCAGCCTGGGAGAGACTTGTTGCGTGAAGGTATGCAGGTGCTGACACATGCTCTCGCCCCGGGGTAGTGATACACTGCTTGGCAATGGCCTCGGCAACAGGCGGTAAAATGACGTGTGTCCTGGCAGTGAGAATTTATTAGGGATGAATGTGAATAAAGGAATGATTAATTGGTCTCTTTGTGCTTCCCAAATCGCTGCCCGTCGGTGTGCGTTTCTGTCTGTGTGTGTCTCCTGGTCTAAGTGGACGCCCCCCCAACCCTCACCACTCCCCTTAACCCCCCCACCTACCGCCTCCTCCCAACACTTTTCGGTTTCACACCTCGACCCAGAAAGTAAAACCCCCATCCCGGCCTTTTCGTGCTGTAACCTGTCCAACAGTGGACTAACACTTGCAACACGAGATTCCTGCTTGAGTTTTAAGGACTGCGCTGTTGTCGAGTGCAGTTAAGGTGAGACGTAGAGTGCACGTCGTTGTGAATGCAAGCACAGCAGCTTGGATTTCAGGGGCAGAGACGAGAGATAAAGGCTGACATTATGCAAATGTTTCAGGTTTTTATCTGAATGGGGTTTTACTGAAGGGAAATCTCTCAGGATCGAGAGGGAAAAGGATGTTTTTGTTCTCTACATTTCAGTGCTTTCTCTTAAACATTATCCTTTGTACAAAACCACATTGTGTTTGGCGTGAACCCTGCCGGCTTTTTTTAGGGGAGTTGGTTTTATAGTGCTGTTTATTTCAAGTTATGTCAGTCTTGAGAGTCGGACTTCCTCGGCAAACATTTTAATGAGGTCTCATTTGGGTGGGTCTGCAGAAAGATAGGATCAGGCAGAGCTTTTCATGATCCTGTTTAGATTGGTCTTCATTTTTTTTTTTACTCAAATAACGTTTCCCAACTTCTGTCTCTGCAGCCGCACCGCAGTTCTTCCCGGCCTTCCATCCTCCCGTGCCAATCGACGACAGACATGCCCAGGGACGGTACATCTACGAGCCCTCGCCCGTGCCCCCGCTTCACGTGTAAGTCTCCCAGCACTCTGCATCACACTAGGGGGTGTCCTAACATTTCAGTTGAAACAGATCCGGACCAGGTATCTGAAAAATGCAAAGTCATAGTTTTCTTCAAACCGACAGGGAGAAACCATCCGATGTTCTCGCCGTTTTTATTTCTACAAATTCACCAGCGACCCAGACGTTCACGAGTGATCCTCACCCCCAACACAATACACTCCATCTGTCATTTCACCCTTGGTGATTTATAGAAGTAGTGAGTTGAGCTGCAGAAGATGATGGAGCAAAAATAAAACAATGGTCTCTGTTGTTCTGCCCCTGTCCTCTCCCACCCCCACCCTCTGTTTTGCTACACTGCAAAGAGTAAAACTTTGTCTCTGGGGTTTTCTCTGCTGCCTCTGGTGGGGCGTGGCTGGAATGAACCAATGTTATTGGATTTACTTGAAGGTACAAGTGCATCTTTGTCCACATCATTAGTGTCAGTGAAAGTACAGACAGCAGTTCCCATCTGACATGTAAACAAATGTTCGGAGACTTTATTTGGTATAAAGCTAGCATCACCTAAATAAGACACAAGGGAAGAAGAATTTTTTGGCGCATTTTACCACACTATCCCACACTTCTATCCCACTACCATTCATGTGCAGGACACCCAACAATCGGCAACTACCACCAAGTTAGGTATAAATAAATAAATAGGTATAGTTACTTTAGAAATACCATTTTTATGGGGGAGGGCCTTACAATTTTGGAACGTAGGATTTCGCCCTCAGACGAGGCGGTGGAACAGGAAATGACGTGAGGCCAACACTTAGGCCATTTGTGGACAAATAGCAAAAAGTAGCATTTTCCCTCCGTCCATTCCGAGCTACTCTCTCCGGTCATACCGACCAGGCTTTTTTGTTGTGACCCAGACTAAGGAGTGAGTCACGGCTGACTATACTTACAACGTCTATCAATCCATCTGCATGTCACGCATCAACAGTCGCCCGCCTGTTATTAGCTACGATACAAACCCCATTTTTGAAACTTACCTTCTGCCCTTGGGCTCGGAGCATCTTACTCATTCGGCTCATCCGTGGTCCTGGGCTGCATCGCTCCTCCCACTCCCCGGCATTTTTTTTTACAGGATCAAAGTCCACAGGGCCCTTTTTTACGTGCGCAACATGATCTGCGTGTCAGAGACGCACAAATGAACATGTGTCAGAGACATAGAAAGGAGAGCGGGGTTGAGGGGAGCCTGGGAGCGTGCCATTCTCATAAGAGCAGTGATCAAGCCCTGTCAAGAGCAGGAAGCACTGCCTCCACTGACATCCACCGTCTCTGACAGACAGACGGGCTCCTGACACTCCAACTGTATACAAGTCTGCCAAATATGAAGTTAGGTAAAAAGCCAGTGTCGTGCCCTGAAAGAGCGAGGTACGTTTTTATGTGCAGGGATTTTTTTTTTCTTTTATTGCGAGGTCTTGTATTTCCTCTGGAGAAACTCAACTGGACTTCAAAGCTTGTTCCGTCTTACTTTTAGCCAACCTTTTTTCTCTCTCTCTCTCTCACCCCTTCCTCGTCTCTTGCTCCTTTATTCCCGTCGTCATTTATATTCTCCGGGTCTAAACATTAAGTACGACCAGGAGATGCTTCCTCGTCCTTGTGCAGCCTGTTTCTTTCAACCTCAGACACGGAGGAAGCGATCAGCACGCGACGAGGACAAATTGGATGGAGCAGCTACTTGGGCCGCATTATGTTTGATATTCTTCATCATTATCAACTCCCCCCGCCTCCCTCTTTTGCTCAGCAGTCATATCTCTCCCTTGCTGATGTGCCACTAAGCGTAATGAATTTTTTATGTCCTCCCCACCTTCCCCACTTCTGGGCCCACCCCACCTCTCAACCCCGCGGAGCTGCAGCGGCGGAAGAGGAGGAGGAGGAGGTGTGCTAGGAAATAAAAAAAGGAGGTGATTGATGCCCCGTGTCACTGCAAACAAAATGGCAAATATAATTTAGCATTTAGCTTATGCAGAGATAATGGGGCGAACACGCAGCGCCAACACAGGCTTGAACAAACAACCTGGCTTGTTATCCGTCAGGAGCGCTTTGGTACATTAGGGAGCACAGGTTAGGAAGGAAGGAGGAGGGAGGAAATGAGAAAGGAGGTGACGGTGGCGGTGGAGGAACGACACGGGGACGGGGAATTGAATTAAGGCGGAGAAGTTGTTTGCACAGTGTCTTCAGTCACTCTGTCCGGACAGGAGTTATCTGTGCGCCGGGTTTGCTGTCATTGGAGACCGTGATACTTATGGCCCATTTATACCAGACATTAGGCATAGAGCTGTTTAATATGACACGTTAGGCCCAGGGATACTATTTGTCATTATTACAAGACAGCTTAGCAGCCTTGGTTACTAATATAAGGAGCGTGGCCCTCACTGTGGTGCATGGTATTTCCAGCCAGAGACAAGCAACCGATGCTAGGGATTTTGGAAGGGTTCTTCTCCAACAGAAATTTCAGATATAGGCAGGGCCGGATCTACATTTTCTGAGACCCTTTACATTGTGGCCCAATCATGGCAGGTGAACTGACTCATCAGCCACACAGAACCAATGTACAGTTTAAAGTAAATCGGTGCGGCCTTTAGACCAGGGTTACCCAAACCTTGGTCTTCCCAAAATCCACAAACCTTTGCCACCCAAGTCAGTAAAGATTATAAGTAAATTACAAAATAACACTTTTTGCGTTTTTTTACGACTTGCAATTTTATTCTTGTGGCCGTGCTCTGGTTTTTCCTTTGACCTGACACTTTTGCTTGTTTATAACTTAAAGTAGAGAAACAATTTAGTATAAGGTGACATACTGAGGGCCCCTTGTGGCGAGACCTGGTGACGCACCGCCTCTAGCCTAGTTTGTTAGTTCGTCCGTGGATATAGGAGAGGGTGTCTATATTTAAAATTGAATAATTGTAATGTGTTCTAAATTGGGTTTGTTTATTGTTAAAAATGTCTTCGATTAAACTTGAAGTTAAAATGTTGCTACATAAAGTATTCGATAGTTAAAGTAAACATATTGACAAAACTTGCCTAACACGACAAAACATTTGACCAAAGAGAGAAACTGTAAACTTGACAAAAACATAACTGTCAAGAAAAAACAAATATTAAAGTTAAAAAGTCTTAGGTAAAAAAAAGCCATTGGCTAGAGGCTAGGGTAAGCTAGTGTAAGCTAGCCACTTAATGTTCGAAAAACTACCCAGAGACGTAAATGATCGCAAACATCATGACAGTTAACAATTATAAGACGAGCCCAAAAAATAAACATTCCCACTTTAAATTGGTTAAAGTACACGTGTCCAAAACCCTGTTCTTGGCGACATCGTAACCCTATTTTAGGTCATACGAAAACCAAGGGACTGCGTTAGTCTAACGCTAATCTCTTTTCCTTGCCCTAAGACAAGCGTACATTCCGCTTTGTAACTCGCAGCAATCCAGAGTCTCCACCCTTCTTGAGCTTTTGCCCCGGGAACCTCTGGAATTGCCTGCCTGATTAAAAAAGCAGCACGAATTCCTGTGCGAGAAACCGACGCTCATCAGTTCAACATCTGGCCCCAACCACCTGATGGCAAATTGGATTTAATCGCATTCCCAGATTTTATTTAAACAACTTTTCGCCGCGGATACATTTTACGACCGTAGAGCCGCATACGAACAGGAAATCTGTGGAAGTGATGTATTCCGCGCGCTTACGTTGCTTGTAGCCGGGGCCGAGGAAATAGAGGCATTCAACGTGTAGCTGTCGCTGCGGGGAATCGGGGGACAGGAGCTGGCTTATGGAGAAATATGGAATTGTTTTAAGACAACTTTTCCTGGGTGAACAGAATTAATTGTTATTAGCCCTCTCAAAGATATGCCTAAGTACACAGGGACTATTATTGCAGTACTTCCCCATGCAGCCTCTCATTACGGCCTGTAATTACAGTTGGGTTGGCCCTGCGGCGCTTCCATCAATCCAGCCGGTTTCCCCCGCCACGCAGGCAGGCAGGCAGGCAGCTCACTACCGGGCATCGGTGGCCGGAGAAAAACACCGACAACTTGTTTCCTCTCCGCCCTACTACACGTGGCAAATGAGAGGGATCGCGTCCTATAGCCGTGAAGGATCTAATTGAAACATGTTTATTTATGGCCCCTGTTTTCCCGATGAGGAGCGGGCGTTAGTTGTGCAGCTAACGGGCTTCGGTAAATATGAGGCGGTGGAATTAAATTAAAAGCTCATAAAATGAAATATGCTCCGTATTAGCTGTTTGACACTTAATTTGCCTTCAAATGAGCAGAGGAAATCACAAATTAACTGTCCTTTGTTTCCCCCCCGCTCTTTACCTCACCTACCCCATTAGGCAAGGGTGAGCGCAATTACAGACAGAGGCTAATCGTTTAGTTTATGAATTCTTGCGGGGAAGGTACCGATGTGCCATTCAATATTACAGCCTGAGGGCAGGAGGGCGGAGGTGGTGGGAGGCGGTGGGGAAGCGTGGTGCCGTGTTGGGTCTGCCTTGCTCTACTGGAGATATTTATTCTCGGGGAGAAAATGCATTTTTTTTTCAAAATTCGCCAACCTTTTTCGGAGCGCAGTATTTGATGGGGAAAGACAGAAGACTGACAGAGAGACACTCGAGACGGACAGACATGACAGAGACTGGCAAAGATGATGCCTTCAAAGATATCCCCAGAGACCTCTCTGTCCAGAATCTGTCCAATGAGCAAGTACTACCCATGAGAAGAGCTCAAAAACTTCTGGAACTATACTAGAACAACCCAAAAACTTTTAGTTTCGAGGCCTTTGCTTTGGCTAAGAGTGGTCTCACCACCTGCAGGAAGGTTCATGACGGTCTGGCATGATGCAGTCTGATTCGGATGGTGTTCTTGGAGACTCCTGATTCCATGACCCGCTAACAGATACAGGGGTGAAGATGGATGTGTGTTATTTTTGCAAGAGGTTCCTGCACTGGTGTAGCGTAACTTCCTCTGAGCTTATCTTAAACTCTTAACTTGAGCTCCCGCATCCTTGGGTAGCTCTGTTGGCGCCCACGCCGGAGTGCCATCAAGCCCTGACATGCCGGAGCCCACTCTGTATCAACAGACTCCTCCCCAGCTCCACTCTCCAAATCTGATCCACTTCATCTGGGTCTGCTCTGATCCAGGGCCAGGGAAAGGGATCTTTGTCCAGAAGAAAGCAATTTTCCCTGCTCATGGAAGTTCCTCCTCCTCTGGAGGAGTTGTTTCCTGCCTAAAGAGACACAATGATCAGTGAAGAGCCCACTCTCCACGGGGGCTCCAGGCCCCTGTGCCATTGTGAGGGTCAGACTTTAGGGAGGGTGGGGGCCCAAAGGAAGAGCCAGTTTCTTTCACTCCATTCTTCCTCCCCATCTTTATTGCTTGACCACAGTACATAGCAAAACAAAAAAAGGCCTCTGATGCATCCCAGCGCCGGCTGCCGGTCACCGGGAGACGACTCGGAACAAACGGAGGCATTCGTCACAAGTCAATTATCAACCTAGGAGTTAACTGTGGTCTCCATGTGCCGTGACGGGGGCCACAAAACCCACAAAGCAATCTTATTGGATCAGGAGTTGACTGGCGGCCTTTTGAAGAGTCACTGTATGTGGATTTAGTGAAGTTTCAAGTCATGAAAGAGTTAATAAAGAAGGAAAACAATAGGAAACAAAACTTTTCCATAAAGTCCTACGGCACAATGGAGTTTGGCTGCTTAAAATGATTAGACTCAAGATTAAGCACAACTTGCAAAGAAAATCCGGGAACAAAAAATTTAAAAAAATTGTCAAATTAGGCGTAAATTAACAGGTTAAAGTTCAATCACAAAATCCAGCAGTTACTTGTTCCTATAATCTGAGATTATCTGAATTCTTGCCAGGATCATAAGAAAGACGACACGGCCATAACTCAAAGAGCGGCAGCAAAAAAAACAAACAGAGTTAATGACGCTTCGAAAAAACTACAAGTTAGCCCAAAATGACTTAAAGAAAATAATCCGAAGGAAAGCCATAAGTACAGGTTAGTTTTTAAACACATCTTTAAAATAATCAACCGTTCTGGGGGTCAGTGAACGCCTCCCTGGTTCACGGTCTGAGGGTCGAGGCTGCGCCGCGTTGACAGAGCGAAGCCGGAGCCGTTCACCCCCAGGGTTCCTCCAGAATATACCGCTGCAGTCAGGCCGCAGGGCCGCAGCTGAACAAACACTCTGAATGAAATAACCACACAGGCCTGGAGGACGGAAACACACCCTCCCTCACGGCGCCCCCTTCCTCCCCCCACCAGCAAAACTGCTCCCTGCCTCCGCTGTGACATAAAACTACAGAGCATGACTTCATTCAGCCGAAAAAAAAACACACCCTCTCTCCGAGGTTACAGTCAAATCACAATCTGTCCTCACGTTAGGTCAACAGGCTGCCCACAGAGGCTGGAGCTCCTCCTGAGAGTTGGTGCTCAACTGATGGTTCCCCTGACAGGAAGTGGCCCCTGAAAACCATGATGAAATCATATGTTCACATCTTGTGAAAAGTTTGCTTTTGCAAATTTTGGCCAAAGAAGTGAAATATGGTGCCAGAGTTCTTAAGTGTAAAGTGGTTGGGGTTTTTTTTTGCCTCAGTGCTGCCCCCTGCTTGTATTTTCTTTAGTGGCCAGCTTTAGATTTGCTTTAGAAAACTATTTACCATTTTCTTACTGCATATTTTAAACACATCAAAATATATTTTATTAGTAAAATTAATGTTTTTAAAAAGGGTTATATTAGGTTTGGGACACCTCAAGGTTTACTACTGGGCCACATTCTGTTTTTTCTCAATCAAAACTATTCACATCCACACCTGTAGTGAGTCTAGCGTGAACAGTTGACCTTCCAAACAGTGTTCAGGGCGACACATGATTGCGTGTCTTCTTGCCATAAGGGCGTTAGCGCAAACCACTCCTCCACCGCGCGGCACAGTCCCGTCAGACATACAGTCAAAACCGCTCTTCTTATTCATGCGCCGGCGACGTTCCGATTAGAATACGGTCTAGACTCCAGCGGGACGGGAATTCAGGCCATAAATTACATTAGGAATTGATGATCATTTCATAATCACATCTGATCATCTCTGTCCAGAATCGGACGCTGTCAGCGAGGACGCGCGGCACTGAGACGGAGGCCACTTTTTCATCCTCTGCTCCGACTGTCCAAAACCCATTGGCTGTGACTCCGTAGGTCACCCGTCTGCGGCGCAGTCACCGCTCTCTCCTCCTCCCGTCCCGTCTCCCCTCTGTCCCCCTCCACCCTTAATACTTCCTCTATGGAGAGAGTCGGAGGGGGGGACAGGCGGCCGTGCGGTTGCCCGCCTCATGATTAATGGTGTTTATTCTTGACAGAAGGCTCCTTTATTTATCTGCATTGCAGTTTGGCTGATACTATCAGTCACCTGAATGAAAAATATTCAGTCATACCAATTTTGCAGTATAATTGAGTAGAGTCACTTCCTTTCAGTGTTTTCCTTCCCTCTCCTCCCTGCCTCCCCCGCCCTCCCTCTATCTCGCAGCCTTATCATCACCGCAGTAATTTTCGCACCGCGTTGTTTGATATGGAGAGGCTGGCTTTAGCCGCATTTGACATAAAGCCTCTTCAATTTTCACCGGCGAGGAGCGAGGAAAGAAAGAAAGTTGTGCTGCACTCTGAAGAAGAGGAGGGAAAAAATATCTGACCTCTTTTTTTTTCTGAGGCAATTTCAGGATTTAGAGAGAAAGGAGATAAATGCCTTAGCAGAATTGCGGGTGGATGGAAGTTGGAGAATAAATAGACGCCAGATTCAGAACCCTGAACGGACAGCGTAATATCCAGTCTGGACGGAGTCGGGTGGGGATGATTTGAAGGCACCTGTGTGTTTTTCCGAGTGATGGATCCAGCAGGTCGAAGGGAGAAAAACAACTCTGGCGCAGCTGAGCTTTGACAAGGCCTGCAGAGGTTTTTGGGGGTTGAGTCATGACCTGCGGTGATGTGAAGAGACATGTTCCAAAACTCTCCCTACCAGGCTGAGATTACGTACGCTGAGCTGCCGCAGCTGCCGGGTTAACTGGACTCTTTTAGACTTTTTAATATCACGTGTATTTCTTTTTTAACTCTCATACTCCCTGAATGGGTTTGGACTCTGGTCCACAACGAAGCCAGAGGGTTTTTGACCATTTTAACAGATTTTAGAGCTAAAACTTCCATCTGTGCCTCGTTTGAGGGATATAAAAAGACAGAGTAGTGAAGACAAAAATTCCAAAATGGATGCTAGTTAACAGTAAAAGTCAGCCAAATGAAGCCTAAAAGATGAAAGAGACAAGTTTTTTTCAAGCACAAAGCTTAACACTGGGCCAAAATATTTACATAAAAAAAAATTGAAAAAAAAAATCTGAATGTTTGACAGCAACAGCCTGTAAAGTTAGTCAGGTCTACTATTTTACAAAAATGAAAATGTAAGAATTTTAGGGATTTTTTTGGAATAATCCTGTACAACAAAGATCCCCAAGCCAGAATTTGAACATCCACGTCTACAATCAGACCAATGATGTAAATGAAATCTTTTTTTTCACTTTCTATTTTTTGACTGTGTGAATGAGTCGGTGTAAAACACATCAGTTTGTTTGAGGTTCTTTTACACACAGTCATTTGCCTCCTCTTCATGTTTGAGATCTCAATTTGTGGCTCCCCCACGGAGCACAATGGAGGAGCAGGTCTGAGGGGAGGAGATAACAGGCAGGTGCCAACAGCTCCACACGCTGGCTGTGTGTGTGTGTGTGTGTGTGTGTAAGCTGCTTGTGAATTGAAGCATTCACACAACCACAAAGGACTTGTAAACAGTTACTGATAAATTCAACAATAGCTTCATTTACCGCATTCTTCGTCTAATATTGTCAAATACCATGTCATAAATATATCATATATACTGTAATAGCAACAAGACTGATGAAGACCTTGTAGTCACTGTAACCATTGGTCCACCGACCAATCGTATCACGTTTAGCAGCAATCGGCTTCAAGTCGAGCGACGGACGCTATGATACTTTTGCCAGATTTTTCAGTTTTGCAACAATCGGCGTTCAAGTCTGATATTTGGCTCGGTTTTACATTGTATTTCGATCCGTTTGGCTGAAGAAGTCATTTATGTTCACAAATTGACGATCCTCGAAATGTACAGCGCAAGCTAGGCCCAGTGTACGCCCGCCTTAAGCGGTACGTTGGAGTAACGTTGCAGATCAACGACACAAATCAAGGATGAAGGCGTAACGTTACCCAATAGCTGCAAAAGGTAAAAAGTACAAAGTGCTATTGGAAAAATCGTTGAACAAGTTCGGTACTTTAGTTGTGCGGTGTAACCTGTGAATCCTTACAACTGCTGCAACAGTTACGATGGGAGCAGCTCCGACCGTAAGGCTTTTACGGAGTGGCTGCTTGACGTTAATGGTGAAAGTCATGGGGAAACGGTTGGTTTTCTTTCTTCACCCATTGTGGAAACGTTGTCGACCGGTGGCGGGCGCGGAGATGGTGTTTGCAGGTCCCTGACTCAGCCGCTGCCCCACAGGCACCGCAATCTGCGCTGTAGCAGTGTATAAATGTGGAATTTCCATTACCGTGATCTCTGGGCTCCAGACCCCGCGATCCCACTCTGGGGGCCAGTTACAGCAAGTAACGAGACCAGGAGAACAGGGTCATAAATCCTCTCCCCAACTCTCCTCGTCCCTCCCCCTCATCCCTCCCTCCCTGGCTCTTTAGGGGTATTTTTTCTTTCCTACACCTTGACTTCTCCTCCCTCCCCGTTTCTACCTGGCCTGGTCAAACACCTGGTGAATGATTTTTGGTAAACGCAACCAGGAAAATAGTTGCCGACAGTTTTATGGTCCCCTCCTCCACCACTGTTTATTTATCTTCTACATCGGCAGACGTTCACACTGGCCTCACCAGTGAAAATGAATTCATATCACACAAAGAAATCCTTCTTCCTCTCAGCACTTTGTTAACCGGCTTATCAGATGTGGCGTCCATTACGTCTCCGATACGGAGGACGACTGGGCCTGACGGTGTTTGGGTTGGACGCCAGGAGCAAAACAGCAAAAGCTCCCATTACACTTCATTATACTTTTCTTATTTACTTTGGTCACTTGACTGCGGAGGTGTCCAACAGCAGTAATCTATCAAATGTTGAGCCAGTGCTTTTTGGAAAGACTTCAAGAAACATTTTAGATTCTCTTTCCTCAGCATTTCAAAGAAGGTAACATGAATAATAGAAAATTAGAAAAGTTTGATAAAAACTTTCTTAAAATCTTGTTTCTATTCTCCGAGGTAAAGCTACTATAGGTTCATGAAACCGAAGACGACTTAGGTAAGAAAAAGGAGAAAAACTTTGCTGAGGCTTTGGCCCAGAGTCAAAGACTCAAGGGTTGACCATTTTCGGCAAGTGCAAGGGTAGTTGGCTTCCAGTGGTTTGCCACCTAGAGGAAGGTGCGGTGTGTTGCAGTGAGTTGGGCGGCAGTCGTGCTTCGGGGGTGTTTTATTTGCTACAAGGACATAAAGTGGCAAAACTAGGCAGTGTCATCGGCAAATAATTTGTTGTGTCTTGGCTGAGGTAGGCAGGTAGGAAGGTAGGAGGCTCCCGTCAACTGTGAAACAGGGTTTTATTTACAAGGACGCTGAAGACCAAAAAAACTCACCGGCATACATACCAGTCAGGACCAAGGAGTACTAGCAGACCACAACTAGGCCTTTTTTTTTAAAGAGATTTTGTAAAAATTATCCAAAGATGGTTTTAATTTGATATAACTCCAAAATAAACATATTTTTGTTTTTGATCAGTTCCCTCCTCTTCCACAAATCGGTCAGTTTCCTCATCTTTAGTGTCCATTCCTGCCTGGAGTTCCGTCTTTGGCATTAATGGGTCCCTATACACATCAGAACCGTACACTGAAGCCCAGTATGTATTACTCCTCACTGTCCAATCACAGTAGAGTATCATTCCTTAAGGCGACAGTAACAGAAATGTTCAGGAGAGACGTTTTTAAGGTGCTAAAGTGCGCATTAAGGTCTGGACAGTACGCAAAATTACCAGACTCCAGATTTTGGTCACATTTCATCATTTATCGAAAAAAATATAACTCATTTTCTGATGTGGTGATGAGTTCATTAGATCTTTTATCTTATCAGGTTGCTTCACGTTTTGGAAACAGTTTCTGGGGATGGGAGGAAGGGGGTGTTGGTTTATCCAAAATATCCAGGCTTCTGTGTTTAAGCCTCCCAAAGCTTCATCAGGCTGGAGCTTGGCACCGCCACGCACTCACTCAGCTCCTTCATGATTAAATATCAAGGAACTGCACTTGACATTTTATTAGTCCAAGAAGATGGATGGAAGTGGGAGAATAAAGTAGGCTATGTCTGTTCACTCTGTGTCCAGCTTCTCTTTCCTTTCTTCCCCTCCTCTGTGAGAAGTGTGTATTAGGAAAAAAAAGGTGATGGATTTCACCGTGAGAAAGTGCAGAGAAGGAAACATTTATTTACGCGTCTGGTACCTGATGCTCCCGCTCTCTCCCGTCTGCCTCTCTGATTCCCTGCCTCCTTTATTTTCTACCGTCGGACCTCTGAAGGATTAAGCCTCTCCCGCGGTGTCTCTCCGACGTCTCGGAGAACGCATTGTTTGTTGATTTGCTCGGACTCATTTTCCGCAGTCCCAGCAGTGTGACGCCGGCGGTGGACTGAGGTGCAGCCCTGGGCCGCACTCATCCTCCTCCCCGCCGCCGCTCACCTGGGATGGTCCGCAGGCGCATGTGGACGTGCACGCTCATTACCTGACTTGTCAGGGCAGCGAAGGCGATGGGGCGTGGAACCCGAGCCGTGTTTGGCTGCAGGCGTTGAGGAAGAGTTAAAATAAAGGAGGAAAAAGGAAAAGCGGATTCACTTCCTCCTTGTTTTTAGAACTTTCACACCTCCGCACCCAGGAGGCCCTATGTTGTCTTGTGCGTAGCCCGGGGCACGCCAGAGGAACTCACAACACCGACTGGGAGAGCGCAGAGAAAAGTCCAGCTGCTCTGGTTCCAAACAACAGAAGCCACCAGGTGCTTAATTTGGAGCAAACAGAGATAAATGCATGGAACGTTAGCTTAGCACCAACAGTACCTGGTACCTCCGTATCCTGCGGCAGTCCATGTGGGTTAAGGACCGTTTAGTTCCTTCAGGAGGTTGAACAAAACTAGCCTATTAGTCAGGCTAGGGGTCTCATATCGGATGAAACACAATGAGACAATGTCCTCCAGCCATGACAGCCAATGAAACCAAAGGAATGTTGTAGATCTTCATTGATCCCAGATTTTGGAAATTCTTGCACAGCACATCTGCCTCAAGGTGGTGCTAAACGAGTGGCTCTCTCTGAGAATTGGACCATTGTGGGTCCCAGACACCACTTCACTATAGGAACAACTGGGGCACGCGTGGACAAACTAAAGCCCAGGGACCTGATGCTGCCCATACTGCTTTGTAACCCGGCCCACCACACCTTTCCAAATGATATAATTGGTTTGTATTCTTGATTTCCTCCGCAATACCCCTGTTTCCCTACAGATGGCATATAGAAAGCCATGTCATCTTTACGGAATTTATCTTCGTTCTCGTGAACGATCCATCTTCCTGCTTCTTACCCGGCTCGTGTTTCCAATCTTAGGACAAATTGTGGCCCACGAGACAAAAAAGTTGGCCCAGCCCCGCACTAGGGGTTGTGCGTGTACTACTTTAAGGTAGTAAAACAAAACAACTTCATTCTCTAAGAGGTGACTGAGACCTTCCACCAATACCAGCTACAGCCTCCAGGAGGGTGTCATCAGCATACCTGGTCATCCAACCTCAGAGTGGCTGAAATGATTCTCTAGGTTTCTGATCCAGGTGTCAATAGTTTTTTCCGACTAGTAGGTAGAAGTGAAAGTTGTAAAATTCCTTCGTCACGTTTGTTCTCAGATTCCAGGTTCCTTTAAACCACATGATGTGCACATCTTGCACATACTCGCTGCGATCCTTATCTCACTGGTGAAAAATTTAGATTTAATTGCAGCGGGGAATTTCTTTAAACACTCTTCTATAGAAATACCAGAGACAGAAAGAGAAAAGAAAACCACTCCTGCTGGGGCGCAGGAAAAACAAACTTTTTTCCAAAGGTAATTTGGAACCAGTAGCAACAAGCAGAGCAAAGTGGTGTGAGAGTCTTCTCTGATAAACCATAATCCCGTGAGTTTGCTTCAGCTTTGATCTAAAACCAGCAGCATTTTTCCGGAGTGACACACCTTCCCCAGGATTGTGACCTGTTCCAGAGGCCGAGGTTAAAAACAAGAGGCAGTGACACCTGGACCGGTTTATTATGACATGAGTCCGTCACACTGTCTGACTCCTGTTGATTCTCGTGTGTTATCACTCCCACATGCGGTAAGTGATACGTGTTCACGGGGATGTGGCGCCCAAACCTCTGCCAGGACAGGTGTCATCTCTGCTGTTTTTATGAGGGCGGCGTTAGTGTGATGGAAACACGGGAAGAGGGACAGAAAACAGAGGAGAAGAAGATGGTGGAAGCGAGGGGCAGATCTACTCTGCGAGGGCATGTGTGAGAACTGGGCCGTGCGGTGTCCAAGAATGTCTGGAACGCCTCCAGAAGTGTCCTGCGGAGAGGGGATCCTGCTTGATGTGACTGTGAATGGAAAGTCTCCTCTGAACCCACACAGGCTCTTTGATGTTGGGAGGGGGGGGGGGTCACGCGGAGCCCATACGGCTCTGAAGGGGAGTCAGTGGGGGACATAGTTACCTTGAACGCCTGGCAACCTCGCCCTGCCCTCCCAGACCTGTGGTCGGTTGAGGAGGAGAGTTAGGAGCTAAAGGGGAGGAAACTGAGACGCTTGAAACCCAGTGAAGGCCAAATGACAAGTTCCTTGCTTTTATTTATCACTAACAGGCTAAGTGCATTCCAACCCCAGGAGCAAGGCCATGGTGACTCCCATACACAAACCCAGGAGGGCTGGAGGACCGGGAAACTTTGAGCAGGCGCCCTCTCTGCCTGTCGGGATCCGTTCAACCAATCACAGAGGAGAAAACCTTGAGAAATCCTGCTATTTTCGAGTGTGTCCGACTTAGAAGTAATGACGATGCCGGAAAAAACAAAGTCTGGCTTCAAGCCGCAAACAACCACAGCACTTTTATTTGCTTCTCTGCATAAATTCAACTAAACGGGATCATAAATTAAATCAAACACAGGGTCAAAGGGTCCTGAAAATATATAAAACAGTACTTTTTATGGGTTGGGTCAGGGGTATCTCAACTGTTCTCTACCTTTAGGACCCGATCGTAAGTCGATCCCTTATACACCCTTAACTGCGACTTTGCTTCGCCTGTGCTTGCAGATGTCAGCACGTAAAAGCCGAGAGACTACAGATGGTGAAAAAAAGTTAGCCTGAAAAGTCACTGCGAGTCTTTGTGGTTTGCATCCGTCAAAGCCTGGGCTCTGGGCAACAGCTGAAAAAGCTCTTCTCCTCCACTGTAACTCACATCTGGCGAAGCCATCGTCCCCAAACCCCTGTGTGGACCACAAATGTCAAAGTCTTTTAGGCCGTCATACATGACAGTTTCTAAAAATGCACCACCGTTTGGCCTGAGAGTTCTCTGAGCGAGAATCCATGTTGGGATAAAAAAAGAGTGGAGAACATGCTCCAATAATCAAACCGGGAATGTGTTTGACAGGAATCGACGACTGAATCTCGGGATGAAGGGAAAAACAGGCAAAGTGTACGATCAAAGAAAGCATTAAAATGTGCGCTCCTCAGTCAACCGTCGTGTGGCAGTCACGCTACTGAAAGATTTATGATGTGGCAATCATGTGTCAGCGATTTTTATTTACGGCGCGCATCAAACCACTTTAAAAAAGACCTATTCATTTAAACTAAGAAGTGATCGGAAGATCGGCGTTGAAGGAACCCTGGTATTATAATAATTCAGCTAGAGACGTGAATGGAAGTCTTTGTGATGCCCAGAGTTTGATGAAGACCATTGAATCATTACCAAATCTGACTGTATCTACTCCCCCTCCACCCTCCCCTCCGTCTTTACTCTCTTTCCTGTCCTTTGACTCGGCTCCCATGGGTCTTTGATCTCATTGAAAAGGTTTGGAGCTTTAAAGTGCTGCGGTATCTGCTGTCAGGAACCCCTCTCTTCCTTCTCTCCGGTTTTGGTTTTCAGAGACGGCGGCAGACTTGTGCCATGGCTCGGTGGAGAATGTGGGCAGAGGGGAGAGGGGGGAGTGCGGGCGGGTTGACTATCAGGTGTGATACGGAGGTGAGAAGGTTGGTGAGGGTAGTGGGTTGGGTTGATGCTGTCAACATCATCCTGACAGATGCCTGATGGGACAGATGCCGGTGTCATCCAAAACCTTGCGTGAGAAGGAACGGGTCCATAAGGGTTTGACTTTGGTTTTAATCCTGCAAATCCTTTTAGAAGAACTCATCACCATGGCTGCGCACACCGTCACCAAACAACCTGCAGTCCTGGTGCAAATCATCCAGACTCCGGTTTCCACTCTTCTGTTCTGCACAAGAAAGGAAATTCACTTATACCAGCTCTGAAGTTTTATCCTTAAGTGGGTCAGTGCGTTGCTATACTCAGAAAACCTTAGTGGCAACCTGGCCTTGCAGAACCAAGTCCACTATCTTCAAGAGTTCACTATCTCCAAGTCCACTACTAGGTCGCCACTGTCGTCTTCACCTTTTCTTTGTTAAGCTGTTTTCTTTGTTGTATCTATACTTTCTACATACTAGCCTTTGTACGACACCATGTGTCTATTGGGGGCAACTGTTGCCCCTTTCCATCTTGTTGTTAACAGCAGGTGGTCAGATCCCATTATATTGATATCTAGTTGTGTGGTCAAGAGGGCACTTTTGACGGGCTGGGCTAGGAGTTTTGGTTCCCTTCACAAGGTCCAGCAACCAATCCCTCAAACCTTGGGCAAGTCCTTTACTCCATCACACCCCGGCCTCACTGATGGCTACTCAGATCGTTCTTGAAGAGGATTAGGAAAAGTTAAACAAACCATCGTACTTTTAACGACCACAGATCTACCGTTGGGCACCTCTGGTGTAAATCGAGTTAGAAGCTCATCAAGAGCAATCCTGTCCATCCGTCCATCTGTCCCCTTGGCCGTTGACGCTGCCAGCTGCTCACAGGCCTCACTTTTTTGTGCGATAATGTTTCAAATACAACTACGGACCTAAATCTCATTAACATTCACTCTCGTCTTTCTCCCCGGGCAGCAGGACAGCAGCAGATTAAAATATGATGGTCTGTGAAACTTCCACAGTTGCTGCGGTATTGAACTTGGAACCCGTTCTTGCGCCCCAGTGCGACGTTCAGAAGCCATCCAGAATGTCTCCGTTTCATTCCTTGCACGGCCATTTCACGCATGAGCTGGAGACGTTTTGCAAAAGGCGCAGTTCCTGTTTTAGCAGCGCCGCTGTGTCAATACCTCCCGCTCCGGCTGCCGCCGCACCACAATCATACCCTCTGTCCGCGATGAAGTTGTCGGCGTTGGCCATAAATGTGTGTTTCTACTGCAAATAACAGAAAGTCATAACTTACTACTGTTGATATAACCTTGGTCCCAACAACGTTTCAAGGCCTGTTTACATGAACATGCACACCCCTCCTTGAAACCTCAAAAACTTCATGTTTACACTTGGCCGGTGCGTGCACACACACACGTGCGTCCGGTGAAATGAGATGATGGTTTTAAAAATCCGCAGACCTCGCCGTGTAAACATGCGGCGTCCGAAGAAGCGCTGACAGAGAGAGGAAGAGAGAAGGAAAGGAGAGAGGTGAAGGAAATAGCTTCCATATGTCAAAGAAGGGTTTTTTTTTGGTGCCATGTTTGCCGGACACCTTCATGAGTAAATCGACTGAACCCTGCTGTGCGGATATTTGACACAAATCTCCAAAAGTGCAAAACTTTAGGACACGAGGCTCTGGCAACAAACGGTGCCCCCACAAGTGTAGATAGACCAGAGAAACACATTCCGGCACACACTGCTGGATGTGGAGTTACTTCCTTTCCTCACATTGATTAATGCACTCTGGCAGATGCTAAGACCATCACAGCCGGACTCGCAGGATCAGACCTCTCCTCGTGATTTTTCTCTCTCCACTGGTTCTTCGGGACCATCCATCTCCCCCGCTGTCCTCCTCAAATCCCCTCACACCTGGTGTTGGACCCCCTGAGACCTGCTCCTTTACTACTCCCTCTGTTTCAACCTATCTCATTCACAGCTCTGATGTTAACAACTTCTTTGATTAGTTTTGACAAATTCCGCTCCTAAATGTACATTTTTATCTGATATTTATGATACTAATACTAGCAACTAAATACTAGCAACTTTTTATACTAGGCGTCATTGTCCTTTCTGGTACAATAAGACGGGATGGTCAAAAGACTATTATGCCAACAGCGTCTGTCCTCCTCCACTGCCTAGTGTTCTTTCCATTCCCGGTGATTCCCGTTTGCCACTTCTGCTTCCTTCTTATTCGCTATGTTAATTGAGAAAACGAGGCAAAGTGCAGGCATTTAGCCAAGGTCGGCGCAAGAGCAGCAGCCCAAGAATGACAGGGTTAATCAGCGTCACCGCAGCCAGAGTGGGGAGTCTGGCTCTGTTCAACCAGACGTCTCGAGGAAAAAGTCCTAGCCGTGATTTTCTTTTTTTTTGTATAAGTGAATGAAATTTAAAACGTAGCTGCTGAAATATGTGTTCCATGTAGCTCCGTATTAGCCTGTCTGGAAGTTTAAAGATGTCTGACTTAGTCGGAAAGCCTAAAATATTGATGCAAAACTATTAAGACTTGGTCCACAATTGCTTGAATGGTAAAAGTTCTTGGAATGACCAAAAATATGCAAGAACGGTACAAAAATACCCCAAAAAACGAATGGTCAAAACAGCTAAAGCTAATAAATAGTTGGTAAAATGGTATTTCTAGCAAACAAGCTTTCAGTCTGTTTGTGTAACAGTGAAAATGTCAGGTGTAGGAAAGAGACCACGAAATAAGTGTGTATGTGCGCACGTACGTTCTCGTTGACATCAAAGCGGGCGTCAATCTTCTGTCGTCGTGCTGTGATGCACGCAAACGAGCCGTGCGATGGCGGCTCACCATCACATGACATGGCTTATCATCAACACACACACACCTGCCCTCAGTTTGGCTTGTAAGGTGTGGAGGAAGTGAAAACACTGGTGCGACAGGCGACGTGCAGAAACACACTCCTCACCAAAACAAAACAACAGTTGTGATGTGTTCACATACGCATCGTAAAAACGCAACACCTCTTTGTTTTCAACATCCAGCCCAAATGTGGCACAAACGTTTCTCAATACCTACAAATACAGTAACATTTTTACTCTGGACGTCCAATAATGACCTTTGCCAATATTGTCATTTTTATTTTTTCGATTGCGATATCAACCAATACAATTGCTTGCCTATGTTAGCCCCCAAAACCTAGGTAAGTGTCCCAGAGTCCCATGAGCAATTCGGGTAAATATGACAAAATCCAAGGCTTTGAGTTATTTAGATAGATATAAAATCTAACCCATATCAGGCAGATAGTATCGGCTGGACAACATTATCGGATATTCTTGCTTGATATTGGCTACTTGGATATTGTGGTGCAGGGGTGCAGGTCAGGGGTCAAATTGTGGTTGTTGTAAAAACCTTTGGACGCTCTGACCTACAACATCATCCAGACACGTTGTCTCACTCTTGGACACAGTCAACACTGTTAAAATCCTCTGTCGGCCCCTTTGGGTTAATTACAGATATGTTCCCGAAGACCAAAGTTTGCGAGTGTGTGTGTGCTCTGCTCCTCGGTGCTCATTATTGGCCCCGGCCTCGGCTCTTTCATTAAACTGAGGAACCGATGGGGTCGGCCGGTGGGGGACCAGGAGACGGGGTGGAGGTCGTAATTGGGCTGTTCCACTTCCCCTTTCTCAAGGTCAATATGAGACAGAGCGTGGCCCAGGTCTCTGACTGTCCTTCCTCAAAATCTCATTTTTCCCCCTCTTCCTCTCCTCCTCCTGGGCTCCTTTGTCACAGTGGACGTGTCCACCGGGGGCCACAGAGGAGAGCAGGGGCTAATTCAGTCTAATCGTCTCAGCCTCTTAACGTCTGGATGATGTGTGGATTTCCCCGGTGCTCAGGGGACGGCCTTTGTGCTGGAGGCCATCATTATGAACTTTCCTTGGCCTCTGAGCCAATTATGAGCCGAGGAGGAAATGAGTTCATCTACAGAGTGGTCTGGGAGAAGTTTCTCCGCTCCTTCGCTTTGTTTTTCAACTTTATTTCACACTGAAAAACAATCTCTCGTCAAACCGTTGACGGACTTATAGAACCTGCCATATTTGTTACATTTGAGAGATACAAGATGTAAGAGAATTATTTTTATTTCAGATATTTTTCAGTAGGCAAAATTTTGACTTATTTTAGGCAATTTGGCTAACATTTCTGTTGTATTTCCACACTTGTGGATGAACTTCATTTTTGCAATACTGTAATTTTGCCAAAATGTTTTCATCTTTGCCCATTCTTTAACCTTAAAGCCTGCCTAGGCAGTGGTGGCCTATTGGTTGAGGTAGTAGTTTTGGGTCCACAAGGCTTCCGGTTCTTGAATCCAGCAGTTGCCACTACTCTGAGCAGGGTTCCATCCAGACCCACATTACCTCCAGTGGGCTCATCACCCACAGGAAAGGCTTATGGCGACTACTACCCCGTGATCTGGTAACAGATAAGCAATACTAATACTAGCAATACGGGAACTTAAATTTTCAACTCAACAATCATACATAAAAACAAGATGCAGTGACAGGAAACAGTTGTCAGGTTTGCAATTGAATTTCCCATGGAACCTAAAGACTCCGGTATCCCAGGGATCGCAGGTTTGCCTTGTTTATGATCAGAACCATGACAATAGCTTTTCTGAGTATTTGCCTTAAGTGCGAGGCCTGTGTTGTCTCCTTGCAGCCAAAGCCGGTGGCACACTCCATTTAGGGCTAAATACCACCACGAGACTGACAGCACCATGGAGGATCCTCCTCCATGCCCACCACCGGGTGTGCTACACTTGGCCTGGATTGCCTCCGTGCAGGGGTGCTGTGCCTGGCACATTTCCACACGGGTTGATTGAGGGTGGGATTCAACATTGACTGATCACAGGCCCACATGTTTCAGGACCAATTTTTCCAAAGGCCCGTAGCACCATCCTGTGCATTTCTGCGGACGCTCTCAGCTCAAAGCCAAGTTTAAATCGGTCTAAACAGCAGTGTGGCGGTGCTGGTCTGGCCGGTGGCGGGCTGCCTTTAACGGTTCCCTCTGATTAAGACGCCGTGGTGAAAGCTGTCTTTGATCTGAGGAAATGTCTGCGTAGGGAGCAGTTGGAATGCAGCGCTGCGCTCTCTCTGTTTTGCAGATGGCAGCGGGGAGATAGTGTCCCAGCGAGTCCGACTGTAGCTGCGTTGACGACGCAGTAGTCGCCCGAGCTCGGGGCAGCAGAGCGCCCTTAATGAAACGTGCGTGACGTGACGTCAGCGGACGGAGACAAATGAGTCATTTTTGTTGGACCCGCAGCAGGAACGGCGACTTAATCAAGAGCTGCTCCACATGCGGAGATGTTAGTGTTCCACATGTGGTGAATTAGTCAGTCTGCCTACAGCAGTCACATCAGGATCAGCTCAGCTCTCAGGACTCACGTCAGGCTTTCAGTGGTTTCTGTATCGTTTTAACAACTAACCACAGAGAAAAACAGTTTTTATAGAGGAGGGGCGCCGATAAAAAGAATTATTTTATTGTTATTATAAAAAAAAAAATCAAACTATTCGACTATGTTTTCAAATCATCTGGATACGTTCCATTTTACCAAATAGATCATGTTGACTTGCGGGCCCAAATTTGGTCCTTAAATGGGACACTGGGTGCTATAGTTACAGTATGATTTAATTATATGAAATGGGCAAGTTTGGGGGACATATGACAAAGCCTAATGGGCTACATCTGGTCCCCAGGCCTTAGTTTGCCCATGGCTGCTATAGACAGTGCATAGAAGCCCCATCACAACTTGTGTCTTTCTTTATGTTTCCGCAGGCCTCCAGCACTGGCGGGGAGTCCGGCCTTCTCCGACATCTCCTTGATCCGGATCTCGCCCCAGCGGAACCCCTCAGTGGGGGCGGAGTCGCCCTTTCACCCTCCGCACCCCTACATTAACCCCTACATGGACTACATCCGCTCACTGCACAGCAGCCCTTCTATCTCCGTCCTGTCAGCCACCAGGGGCCTGAGCCCTGCAGACGGTAGAGTGAACAGACACCGACACACACACAAAAAAACACACCCTTAAAAATAATTGTTGGGATTGATCAGGGGGCTTCGATCGCTATTCGGAGGAAATCCTGATTGTGTGGATGGGTTTAATTCCTGCAGGAGGTCAGAGGAGGTTGGCCGAAGAGGAGACCAGATCCATCTCTATTAGGAGAAGGAGATGTTGCTGAGATGTTATCTGAGGGAGGTGCAGGGGAGTGTTTTATGAGAGCGGGTCGGAGGATGCTAAGCGGGGGCAGGGTGGAGTGGGGCGGTGCGGTGGAGTTGGGGGGGCTAATCCTTTTGATCTGTGAGTCATGTCAGAGACCTCTGGAGGATGCATCAGTGAGCGGCAGGGTCATGTACAGTTACAGGAGGTGGGAGAGGAGCAGAGGGGTTTGAGGGCAGGGGGGTTCAGAGCCAAGTTCAGGGTCTGTTGGAGGGTGGAGGAAGGGGAGGGGTAAGAGGAGGTAAGGAGTCCGTGTAAGGTGTCCTATATTGAGCGGGGTAAAGGCTAGCACACACTGTGCCATTTTGCCACGTTTTTTTAGTCGTGCAAGATTGAAGATGAGGCCTTTGCGTTGGATGAGAGACCATAGATGCAGAGGAGAAAAAGACAACAGGGGGCAGCGTGGTACAACTGACAGACGGACACGATAGCTGTTTGTTGCAGGGCCGGCAAATCGCAGTGTGCACTAGGCTTAACTCTTCAATTTTCCATCGGCAAAGAATTATCTCCAATTTCCCCCTAATTCCAGATTCACCCCCCGATCCTGTTTTCACTCCATGCAGCAGTGAATGAGCTTCTTAATGACTTCTTTAATGAATGAACCCGTCAGCTCTGCTGTTGTTACTCCTGTATTCCACTGCTCCACCTCCTTCAGTATGCAAATGTTTTTTTTTTCTCCTGGAAAAGTACATTTAAATAATGATGAATTAATTAACACAATCTAATGGAGATTTAGAGTGGGTGGGATTTAGTGCCACCCCTCTCGCTGCCACACATTCTGACTCCTCCTTCACTAAACTTTGCCTTCCGTGAGACGTCCGTCCCGGTCACCTGGTGGTTCGCCTCCTGCCTCCACCCCTTCTTCCATTCATGGCCCCAGGATGTGGAGTCGATGCCAGGGTTTCTGATTTAGAAATTCAGCAAAGCCCCTTTAATTTTCTGTGCATTGATAGAGGGGGTAAAAACGCTACATTACGGTTGAATGCAAAAGCTGGGGCGTAATAGAGGAGACAATTACGACGCTCCCTCCTTCCCGTGAAGACAAAATACCCAGATCTAATTCATTTGGGTTGGTTTTCTTACATTTATTCCACCGATCCTGGACGCCTCTTGCAGGCCTTGGGAGGAAATCCAGCCTTTATTTATTTCCTCTTTATTTCTCCGACTGAAGGGAGGGTAAAATAAGTCGTGCGGCACACTGTGGGTCTGATCTGATTCATGTTTGCATCCAAAACCTCAGTGTTAGCCTTGGTCTCCTCTGTCTTTGGTGTATTTGCATAAGGAAGCCCACTGTTTATTTTTAGGCCACGGTTTAAGGACTTACAGTGCACTATAACTAAGGGAGGGACTTGGAATAATAGGGGAAGAAAAGGAGAGGGTGATGCAGCGGCAGCAGCAGCAACGGAGGGTTGGCTGCATCATTACGTATGCAGATACATCTGTGCAGATTTAGGCCTTTTGTCTGGTTTCCCTTTTAGAGTTTCCAGGAGTCGTGGAGAAGGTTGCGTATCTGCAGGCTGCAGCGGCTCAGATGTGAATGATGCACAAACGGCATCTCTGGCAAACGATGTGTCGGCCCACATACTTTTACCTTCCTCTCTCACACAGACACACACTCGTGTGTATTTGGACATGAAGAGAAAAGGATGTTTAAGCGGCGCATTGTGAGACGAACGCCACGGAATACATCAAATGGAGTGGAACCGCTCAGTGCTCTTAATCCCAAATAAGGTCCCGGCGTTGAGGGGGAACTTCCTGTGCAACTTCCTGTGTCAGTGGCTGTTGAGTTAATATTTCCTCGCGAATACAAATAGCAAAACATATCAATCCTCTGCTACTGGACCAATAACTAAAGACTAGGCAAGACAGGGGGCAGAGCTTTAGGAGACACAACCGCACAGGAAGGTTTGGAGAAAAAAGTAGGGAAGCCAGATTGAGATGGTTTGGACATGTTCAGAAGAGGGACAGTGGACACACGATGGTAGAAGAATGTTCTTAGAGATGGAGCTACCAGGTAGGAGTCAAAGAGGTATCATTTGTAAAGGTTTGAGGTGCCTGGACTTTTGTTAGTCCTTCCCTGGACCAGGTAGTCAGTCAAGTTAAGCAAACTTTAGCAAAAAAATGTTTCAGCTCTCTTGGCTGTGATTTTTGGCTAACTCTGGGCCACCAGATGAGGAGATGGAGATAACACTGATGCTCATGAAGGCTCTAGAATCCCTAGTGAGAATCCCCACTTCAGGTGAAGCTCCCTGTGCAGCTGCTTCACGCAGCGTGATGTTGTTGTTAATGCGCTCATTACTGTTTGTGCTGAGCTGATTATCATCTAAAGTAAATGAAGGCAGCTTTTCTAAAGCGGCGCAGGTGCTCTTCCTGTCAACTTTTACTCACCGTCTCATATTTTTCCTCCCTCTTTCCCTCGCTCCCCATTTTCCCTCCATCCTCAATTGTCTTAAACATTCCCTCGGCTCTCTGGCCCTCATCCATCACCTCCTCTCTCCCTCTGACCTTCTTCTCCCTCCACACTGACCTGATTGTTCTCATTTCGCAGCCCCTCACACCGGCCTGACCACAGCTGAGTACTACCACCAGATGGCCTTGCTGGCAGGTCACCGCAGCCCCTACGCCGCTGACCTGATCCCGACGGTGGCGTCCACGGCTGGAGCCAGCAGTGCCCTGCACATGGAGTATCTCCAGGCCATGGAGAGTAAGTCTGCAGAGATCCTGGCAAAAAAAATTGGATTGTCCATAAAAGACTTACGAAACCAAAAATATAATCAGTTGACATATCACGATTCGTGTTCTCACAATGTACGATCCGATGGTTGGGTATGGTATCTACAGTGTGGCAGGTTGAGGGTCAAAATCCTGGGTAAATCCACCAGATCCCATCAATCGTGAGGTGCTAATCTCTTGCCCAGTAACCCAGGGTACGCCACGAGACTTGAGTCGCAAAAGTCAGGCCCGATCGCCGATTGGCGCAAAAATCGTGGCAGATTCCTACATTGTACGTTGGGGTTTTCTCCAAATTTATCCGTGCAGGTGAGGAGACACCTACCACATCCAAGCCCACTGGGAGCCCACTTTAAAATATTATGAGAGCATCCCTCCACATTACGGCATGGGTGGCCCCTGTGGGAATTCCACCCCAAAAGTGCACTTTTCTACCACAGCCTAATGCGTCTGCTTCTATATATAAATCAAACTACGCTGGAAGTTTATGCCAACGTTATTTAAATGAGCCGCCGTCTCGCTGCCGAGGACGGCGAGCGCAAAACACTTATGCTAATGAGTTATTTTAAAGTGTAAATAGAAAATTAAAGGCGCGGTGAATCTCGGAAAGGTCGCTCAGGCTCACCTCGCTTCCCTTTGATGGGGATTGGATTCCGTCAGGCGCACGTCGCTTTCATGGAAATCCGGGGGTGAAGACTCCCCACCCTCCCCGTCGGGCTCCCGTTCTTGCGTACAAACTAATTAAAACTATCCAAACTGGTGCGGGTATCGGAAAATGAATTGCTATTAAGTGGGAATTGCAATGTCCCTCCATTCATCATGGGCAGAAATCCCGGCTTCTTTGTCACTTTTTTAAAGATTAATAGGCTGAAACAAAACAATTAGCGGCTAAATTTAAGTGGAGATGAGACGCTAGGCGCTAAAGAAAGAAGAAAAAAAAGAGTCGCCCGTGATCATTGCCGGTAATAAGTCATCATGTTTCAACAATGTGTGTTCCCGACGCCTGAGACATTAACACTTTAAAGCCTGGTTGGAGAAGAAGACGTAGATACGAGGAGAGGGTTGAGGCTGATAATCTGGGCTGCTGCTGTTTGACTGGCTCTCACATCAGTGTAATTACCTTCTTAGTGAGGCGTGCTAATGAAACACTTGGCCTGTCCTATACTATTGCTGCTCTAATGGACTATTGTCTCTGTTCCCAGCCACTAATTAGTGCCACAGCTCTAATGCAGTCTTTTCTTCCTCCCACTCCGAGTTACATCACATTTTTTGACCTGGGTTAACATTTGAAATTTTTTTGTAACAAAAAAACCCTAAATACAAAAAGTACTTTTTTATTTATATAAAATAAAATTAACCTGTTTCTTTAAGCCAAAAGACCAGTTTGAAATGAGGCTATTTGCCAGCTAGTTAGCTTTTTTTTTTTTATTTTACCTTGGCCAAATTTACTCAATACATAGTCAAGTCTTGACCAGAAGAATTTGGCCTGATGTAGCCAAAAAATGCTGTACTGTACTGAAATGTACGCATGTACTCTCAAATCAGAAATAAGAAAGTTCAAAAAACGATAGTATCCTTTCAGCACAGATAATTATGTATCTGAAAATATATTTGGAATTTTATTCCGCCCCCAAATATTCCAGGTCTTGACTAACACGAGGGAAAAAGTCCTGTGCCGTCTCAGCCCTACATCCACCCCAGTGCCCCCCCTCGTGTCCTCCCCGGTGATGGCCTCCTTCTCAGGTGGCCCCCAGGTGTGTCGGCGAGGGTTCAAGCCGCAGTTTTGGACCCAGCTTGTATTACCGACACCGTCGTTCCAGCCTGTCTGAACCCAGCGTGGCCACCAAAATTAATGAGGGGATGCCTAAGCAGCCATTGCATCCATAAATCAAGAGGAAATTAGAGGGACAGTCCTGCTACCATCCAGGACGCTCCTCTCTCTGTCTCCCAGCTCGGACGATTTATCATTTGGGCTGTGCATTAATAAATACCACTCCCATGAGGCTTTGCTCTGGCGGGATGTGATGGACCTGCTTCCCGGCAATAAACTGCCTTCTCTGAGAGGGGCCTTATTCTTGGTGTCAATTTTTCACCGATAATCGGACATTTGTAAAATGTAAAATCTTGTAAAAACGTGAAATAACGCTTTACATCCCACTCATCAAATATCGAATAGCTACCAAACAAAATGCCAAACATGCAGTTTCTGAGTAGCTTCATGTTTCCTAAAAACCTTCTGGTCTTGTAGTTGAGCTGATCAAGCCCAAATCAAGTCCTTCAATTCTGGAATGACCCAAAACGTTTTAAGGTCTTTCTGGCCCTTCATTCCTAAAAACCCACCAACCTCATACTCTGCATTTCCCTAAGACGTAAAAAGACAGATCTTTCGTTAGGTGACAACGTAAAGGGGGGAGTTCCCGTCCATACGACGCATTCCGTGCCGCACCCGGATCTCAGGCCCTCGTAGCCCTAGAACTCCTCTGTCGCTGCTGCCACAGAGGCATTCACTCACGCACTGATTACCATGTGAATGGAGCAAATCGTTGGAAGTGTCAAACCAGAGATGGAGCGTTTACGTTTGGGAGATAGATGGATGGATGGATGGATGGATTGTGGGGGATGTAGATACACTGAGGGAGGGCAGGGGGGGAGGTTTATGGCGGGGCCGACGTAAGCTGGTTTTGTCTGCCTTTTATGAAATGACTCAAAATGTTTTATTTCCAAGTCTTGAGTCACAAAGTCATTGTGTCAGTTCACGCACAAAGCGCGACAAACCCCTCAGCGTTTTTCTTTCTCGTCTTGTTTTGTGACATCTCCGCGTGAAGAGACAACAAAAGTCATGTGTTAATCTCCACCCGTGGCTCATTGTGAGCGCAGAGAGAAAAAGCTCCCGCCGATTCCGCCTTTTTACCTTTTCAAACCGCCTTTTATTGGAGTTATTTCCAGTCAACACTGATTGCATTTGAATAACGAGTCAAATTGGACTCGATGAAATATTACCATACACCGTCGCGGCGTCTCTGCCAAATAAAGGGGCATGAAATGCAAGCAGTGCATCAAGTGACAGCCGAGCACTCGCTCAGACGAGGCCTTTGTCTCATGATTGACAAAAGTGTCATCCATTAGGGTTAGATTGGGTTAAAGTTAAAACAAAGTCTCCTGGAAATCCTGGTTAAAGATTAACCCGTTAACGAGTCATCATTTCTAAAAGAACTTTTGCCTTAAGGCAGGAAGATTAGGGATGTGGTGGTCTTTCTGGTTTGTCGGCATCTATACCTCTTAAAGCTCCAAAAGGCTGGAGTCAAATCTCTTTTCACTCACCACTGCTGAATGTGCAGCACCTAGGGGCAATACTGAGTCTGTAATGACTGAGATACTCTCTAAACAAAGTCTGCATCTGCCGGCAGTGGTGGCCTAGGGGGTTAAGGAACTTGGGTCCACAAAGCTTCAGGTTTTATCTAGAATGTGCCAGGTTGCAGCTGAGGTGTCAATGTCTAGCACTGTCCTGACCCTCATTACTTCCAGTGGCTCATAGTATGGTGCTGTGTCATTTGGGTGGCAGTTGTGGAGCCTGCTACCTCCAGAGAAAGTCCGCATCCTTCAAAGAGCAACGCATCCATTGACTTTTGTGTCTTTTACTCACAATAAGCCATGTAATCAGACCATACTTGGTTCAGATTCTGGCTCCAGATGTTTTGCGGGAGAAATCCCCCTCAGGGGCAACAAAAAATGCTGTGTTTAGTCGTCATCTTCAAGGTGTTTTGAACATCCATAAAAATGTAAAATGCTTTGAATGAAGAAATTAAAAATAATAAAAATGAAATTCCAGTTTTGAAGGGTTCAGATTCCTCCAGGTTAAAGGGATTGCACTTTCACTGCAGCCACATGGCAATCATCTTCCTACAGCATTGAATAAAACCCTTTTTTTCCCCCTCATCCCGCAGGCTCTCGCTTCTCCAGCCCGAGGCTACCATCACGGCCCAGCAGGAAGCGCCCGCTTCCCGTCTCTCCCCTCTCCGAGCACAGCTTTGACCTTCAGAACATGATTCGAAACTCGCCTAACTCCCTGGTCACCATGCTGAACAACTCCCGTTCCAGCTCATCCACCAGCGGCTCCTATGGTCATCTCTCCGCTGGAACCCTCAGGTTGGACGCTCATTAAAATACACTTGGACTGTAAAGATCTCTTTTACATACAGGGGTGGCGTAGTAACGGTCAGTCTGTCAAAGGGGTTGGAGTCCTAAATATTCACTCGTAAAGGTTTTCATGATTGGAACACCAACAGATTGGACTAGGCAGAATTCTCGATAATGACAGAAAGGCCGTGGGTCACAGTTAACACTTGAACCTGATAGGAGATCATCGACACACGTTAAAGAAACTAAAGCTATCGGAATAGCGAGGTCTTGTCTGCAGCTAAAATTAAAAAGGGAACTCACACAAATACGTGCCCTTCTTTCTACTTCCTTGTGTCTCCTGACTTTATTTCCTGTATCTCTCCGTCCCCCTTACTTGTAAGAGATCTCTTAATGGTCCCAAGGCTTTAGAAACAGGGCTTTACAGGATTCTGCCTTGGTACCGTCCACATCAAACCTCATGTGGGTGAGCATCCCCCAGTCAGCCAGTCAGCTTGCCTCCCCGGCGGCTGGTGTCAGTCATCCAGTGTCCCTTACCTGCAGGGACGTCACATTCATCAAGCTGCGGAACCAGAAAAGGCGAGCAAACGAAATCAAAAGCGAGAAAGACAGAGAGAGGTAGAGGGAAAGATCCATCGCCCCACCCACGGCCATTGATCAGCGATCTGTAAGAAGAACCTGATCAATCACACCGCCTGCTCGGCCAGTGTCCCGATGACAGGACCCAAATAACCCACAGCCAGCAGAGTGATGAGTGATATGACAAGCGGATGGGCCCCCAAATGTGTCGCGGCCCATTGATTTCCACTCGCCTCGTAATAAGATCGGCAGACGCATGGAGCTGCGGTCAGAGCGGAGCCTTCAGAGCTCAGGATGAATGAACGGGGGTGGGAGGCGCCGCTGCCGAGCCACACGGTGGCTGTGTTTATCTGGCGGTTCACCTGTGGTTATGCAGACCCCCGCAGGAGGGTTTAGGGGGTTCTGGGGTCTTGAGGGGTAAACACACTTAGCTCAGGACGAAGGTAAATAAACTGTAGAAAGGGCCCTCTGTGGCCGGAACAGGGGATATCGCTCTGCTTTATTTACAAGGCCATAAGACACACTCCAGATTGTTTATCATTTGCCCGGTGGAAGTGTGACATAGTGCCTAACACACACACTCACACTCTGCATGATAATTCACTGCGTGTTAACAAGACCAACATTCATTGGCAGGGAATTTGCCTGCAGCGCCGTGGTTCCAACATTACCACACCGTCTCCTGTCAGATTGTCCTCAGGGACCAGGAGCCAACCACAACAATCCATTTATTCACACTTTTTCTCCTTGCAACTGATCCTATGGTGAAGTTGTACTTTGGTTTGTAAGCAAAGTAGCACAGCGGTATGAGCTCCGACAACTCAATCTAATATTTTAAAAATGAAAATGCACATTTAGAGAAACACTGGTTGGATTTCAGCCTCTGGCTCTGGTACTTTTAGCGTGTAATAGTAGCGGGAAGCAGGGTTGTCAAAGTTTCAGACAGAGTCATCAGATGGTTTGCCAAACGGCCAATCCTTAAACGCATATTTCCAGACACAGTGCAGTCACCACTTTTTCACCATCTTCTCATTTTACAATATTTCCCCTCAAACGGCAAATGTTTCCAGAAGTAATAAGTAGGAATTAGTAAAAGTTGAAATGCGAAATATGTGAGAGTTCGAAAAGATATGACCAAAACAGCTTAAATTCAAGAAAAGCAAATAAAAGTTTGTCATTTATATATAAATCTGAAAAACAGTATTTAGCTTAAATACTAGCTTAGACCACATGAATGTGGTTTTAGGTTTATTTATCATTTGTTGGCGCCATTTTTAGCCCCACTGGTGGATAATTGACAATACAAATTCTGAGGTGTCTCCGGTTAAACGCTTTAATTCGAAAGTTGCTCCAATTAACCTTGTTGATGAGAACAAATAGGAGACACAAACGGTGACGAGAAATGTTGCTGCAAACAGATGAACTTGGATGGAATGCGGGGAATTAGAGTGGTTCAAGAAAAGTGCTTTATAAGTATAGAGTATTTACGATTTGCAGCACTGTGTAATTTACAACACCACTGCATTCCTTGTACTAGTCTGTAACCCCGGTGCCTCCCAGGAAGACGGTTCCCTGTTTACATCTGCGTCTGAATATATGTCTTCGTTCCATTTTTGAGCATGAATGGTTATTTGTCCTCATGTTTTGACCCTGTGACGTGCAGTGACCCTATTCAGGGTGTGCTCTGCCTCTCACTTGAGATCAGCAGGGAATTGAACCACCTCCCCCCTTTGGAGAATAAATAAATAAAAATATTTTTTTTTCTTTCCATTTTCTTTCTTCTCCCTCCAGCCCAGCGCTGAGCTTCCCCTATCCAGCTACCCCGGTGGCTCTGCACATGCATCAGCAGCTGATCAGCCGTCAACCGGGCATCGTGGGCTCAGCCTTTGGCCACAGCCCGCCTCTCATCCACCCGACGCCCGCCTTTGCCACCCAAAGGCCCGTTCCTGGCATTCCCCCGTCTGGGCTAAGTGCCAGCGAGCGCTCAGTCATCTCCAATGACTCCTCACAGGTGAGCGGCGTCGGCAGGCACTCGTGCGATTCATCATCACAGGTAATAGATAGCGGCGTTGCACGCCAACCGCGACTCCGGCGAGGGATACGGTGAAAACTAACGTGGAACAGGACGCCTCCTCCACGTGCTCCTCTCCTGGGAGTTTTCCTCCTACTTGTGTTGTCTCTTGTTTTTATACTGCTGAGCACGACCCAGAATGTGCCTGCAGCAAACAACAAGGGGCTTGTTAGCATAGAATCCCACTGCTGACTCCATTAATCACTAGAGAGGGAACAGGGATATAGAAAGGGAATATTGACATGGATGGATGGATCCAAAGGGGCTTTTTCTCTGCTTCCTCAACCCTTACTGTATGTGCGGGCCCACGTGTGAAGTAAATATTCAGGGTATATTACTGCTCTTCCCTGCTGCTTCCAGTACCTTGGATTTTGCATTATCACAAATGAGGCCTTACTCAAATTGGGTACATCAAAATTGCTTTTTTCTCACCCTGAAGAAACAGAATATTGCTTTGGGGGCCAAGGCCCAACCGTCTCGTCTTGCCTATCTTTACGCAGAGGAGAGCGATTGATGGGTAAAATTGTTACATCATGTAAAATAAAGGAGAAAACGTCAGATAAATGTGTACGTCTTTTCACAAAACTTTCCCTAATCGTCTCGCAAATACATTTATTCAAAGGTAAATTGAACTGCCCCCAGGGCAAATTTACGCAAAGGCCAAAGTCGGGTCATCCATGGGTTTGGAAAGTGGTTCAGGGAATTGCTTCATGAGCTCGTTTTAATTGCAATGATTAGGGAAGCTAATGTGATACAGTGAATTGCATAGTTTTTCATTAGCGTAGCCCCAACAAATCTATGACTGAGGCTATCGAATAATGGGGGCTGATTAAAGTCCTGATCTGAAGCCTTGAGCCTCTTGCATTTTTAATTCAGGTATTAGGCAGGAAATTACGTGAAATTAAAACCAAACTAAATTATCTTTACAGGCAACAACTGTTTTCTCTCCACAGACCAAACCGACCAGCGAGTCAGCAGTGAGCAGCACAGGAGACCCCATGCACCACAAACGCTCCAAAATGAAACCAGAAGAAGAGTTGCCAAGTCCCGGTGCCGTGAGTGTACAGGTGAGCCACACCAGGACTCCATCATTCATACATTCATTCATCTTTGGGTGGCAGTCTCCACCCCCGGTGGATTCAAACTTGAAGCCTTAGAGCAGTGGTTGTGAAACTTGGATTGGATTGAACCCTAGGGGTTCGGTGAGTCGGTCTCAGTGGTTCGGTGGAGTCTCTGCCACGGAGGTCAAGACACATCGACTCACCCTATAAAGCAGGGTTCGGTGAATGCACATATGATACTGGTGGGGTTCGGTAGCTCCAACAAGGTTAAGAACCACTGCCTTAGAGACTCAAGTTCACTTCCTTAACTGCTAGGCCACCAACAAGATACTTCTCTATGCAGATGATACTACACCATTTTCAGGCATTTCTTCTTTAAACGCTCATGTTTTGCACAAGTAATTTCTTAACTATGTCGTACAAACCATCTGATTCTCACTCATATACCGCAGTAAGGACAGTCGTCAGGTTAATTCAGGTCGCAACTCTAAGCTAAATCTTACGTAAACAATCCGTAAATCTTTAGGACACTTCGGGCAAATACTGTTATTTCGTTTTTTAATTTGCGGTGCCAAAGAAACACTATAACACTAAGTGTTTGCATGTGCAGAAAATATAAATCTTATTAGAGCAGCAGAAACAGCCTGAGGTGTGTGTGGTGGGAGCTGCAGTCTGTTTCCTGCAGGAGCCCACACTAACTCTTTAGACTACACCAGCCGCCTAACAGTGACAGTGAAATATGTCTGGGCTAATAGAGCAACCTACAGCAGGAAGAGGGGGTTAGATTCCTCACATGTTCGCTCTGGTCCCGTCATATAACATCCCTGCAAATACAGAGCGCGGCTTTCAGCACTACATTTCCTTGCACCCCACTGATTTTTCCAGACAGCCCGGCCGGGCCAGATTTGGCAGGTCACTGCTCCAAAGACCTGGACCCAAGGGCAGTTTTCTGAGTGGCCGGGATGGTTATAAATTTAACTGATCTTTAAAATAAGAAGACACCTAGCCCAGTGTGTTAAGATGTGATGTCTGGTTGTTTTTCAGGACCATCCTGATGGGATGACTCTGGTGAAGGAGGAAGGAGACAAGGATGAGAGCAAACAGGAACCAGAGGTAGTTTATGAGACCAACTGCCACTGGGAGAACTGCTGCCGAGAGTTTGACACACAGGAGCAGCTAGTACAGGTACGTCGGCACACGGGACAACAATACTGGGATACCCCAAGGATTGACGGTTCAATCCCCTCTTCCTCACATTTTAGATCCCGCCACTGGGATTCTACTCAGACAAAGGTTTTTAATCTGACTTCTCTGAAACAATGCTTTGTTGACTATGATTGACTGGGGTAGTCGAAAGATCAGCAACCAGTCTCGCTGGTCTCTATCCCCATGTGTCCCTGGTCAATAAACTTGTTTGTAAATTCTGTTCGGCTGAGTGATGAAAACAACCGAAAGCAAACGATGGCAAATTATCGCAATTGTCTCACTGCATCCCAAGTTCATCCCTTCGGATCTCACTCCACTCACTGTTATTTCTTCAGCCGTGCTTCAGTCTGGCTTTTATTCTTTAGACTTTTTACAGTTTTTTCTCTTCTCTCGCGCTCTGAATCTTGGGATAGGTGCGGACCAGAAAGATCCACCCTTGTCTTTGTTGAATTATTGTAAAAAAGGTGCTTTTTTGAGTTTTGGGGGAACATTTGGAATAGGGGAAGCAGGGTCGTGAATCACTTAGCACTTATTTTCACACCAAGTTGTTTTCGTCGGGACCGGAGCTTCTTTTAGGAAAAGACACAACAGGTTGTTTGAAGTCTTGCATCAAATAAAACCTTCCCGTCTCCCTGTGCAGCAACAGACGCCAAGGCAACAATATGTTTCACTCGCTTTGGCTGCAAGTGTTTTCACACTTGCAACATCCCGGGAACATCAACAGCAGCTGCTCTCCCCCGGACAATACCTCCTGTCAGGACACAACCCCTGCCTGTCCGTCTGTGCAGCGGCAGCCTGCAGCAGAGTTGGAGCAGCCCGGCATTGACTGATACTGGCTCCGGATTCCCGATTGGATCCGGGGACGGTGGTAATGGGCTCAAAAGCTGCGGAGCACATCTCACAGTTGAACGGTGCTAACTGATTTGGTGGCTTAAGCCTCCCAGAGTCAGGATGTGAGCTTTTGTGGACTCCACTGGACCGGCCTTCCCTCCTCCTGCCGGCCCCTTATCGGAACTCTCACACAGGCCGGGAGATGGATGGCTCTCATCATAGAGCGCCCGAGGGGTCACTGTTAAGCTAAATATTAATGACATTATGGTGGTTTCACTCCCCCACCCCCGACCGTGGCTACTTACACTCAGGCCATTAGCTCAGCTGCTCTGTTCAGGCCTGTGGACTCGGTGCCCGTCAGATCGACGGGCTTTGGAAAATCGGTGAAAATACACCAATATGATGCTGTGAACAAGGGATACCGGAGTGCACTCATACACACACACAAAGACACACACATGAAAAACACATCAGCACACATCTGATAGAAAGATCCTCAGCTCTCCACAGCTGTCGACTTGCCGTCTTGACATTGCAATCCTCCGCTGCGGTGGTAACCCCTATCTATAATTGATATCCTCAGCGCGGAATGGGCTGCCTCCCGTGTTTGAAGGGCTCGGCTCAAAGGTTGTGAGGATCTTGACAACTTCTTGCCCCTGTTTCAGGGGGCGGGATGAGTTAAGGTAGTGGAGGCGGGGGAGGAAGACAGTGGAGGAGGGCTCTTTAAGCACGGAAAACCTTGCATTTATCCTTCTCCCTGTGCAGGAGTCGCACCAGGTGGGCGACCGAACCAGGCAGCGTCTGCTCATTCCGGCACTTATCGTGTCCGATCAGATTCCAAACAAAAACCTCTTTAACTTTCCCATTTTTCTCCCCATCCTCAGAATTGTTCTTATTATATTCCCAGAATTCCCTGCTCTTTCTGATTTCCTATGCATATGCAGATATGCCGAGAGATGCCAATAAAAGTCGTCGTCGCCTACATAGTGCGCCCGTCCTCTAATTCAGCACAGCAGATGGGGGGGGTAAAAAAAAAACCCTCTTATCTTTTTCTGCACCCCCACCCATTTCAGTAATAGGATAAGTACAGTATTTGGACCACAGTGACTCTCCTCTCACACTGGGAGTGGTGTCGGGGATGTGATGGGGGTAGATTTTCATATAAGCAAACAATGGCGCGTCCCTTCCCCCTGTACTTGTCTTGTAAAATGGCTTTGGGGGAAAAACATGATAAGGAGGAGGGAAAAAAAACAGTTTCTCTTTGGTCTCTTGTCGTTTTACATAAAGTCAACCATAGGTTCTTTTTGTACAGTAAAACTCTGTGTAGACCTCAAGTTAGCCCCCCATACCTCCACCGCCCTCATCGCTCGTCGGCACCTTGTTCAAAAGCACTTCCCGCTGTGCGTATTTTAACATCCACAAACGCGCCGCCACGTCACCTTATCGCCCGCGTCTAAGGCGCTCTCGGCGCAGACGATAAGATAAACATCAGATCTGTGCAATTTAGCTCACTTATCTGCTCTACCCAGTCAGCAAGAGCCAAGCGGGTGTCAATTTGAGTTTTCCGTTTTTATTTCATTTATTACTTTTCAACTCCCTTCCCCTCACGCGCTCCCTCTCTCCCTCCATTCCCTCCGTGCCTCCAGTTTTTTGGGCCCAAACCTCTCCCGTCTTTATTCTCTCGTTCATTTTCCTTCCTTTCCCTCGGAGGGCAGACTTTTAAAGATAAGGCCTGGTGGCTTCTTTAATGTCTTTCTTCTGAAGTGGCCTTTTTTTTTAACTGGAATTTTTTTTTTTTGCCACCAGATACCAACCCCACACTCTCATGACTCCCTTTTATGACCTTGCTGATTTCTTTTAAGTATGTTCCAATTGATCGATTACCGATTAGTCACCCACTTGTAAGTGAACCGTCATGCGGCGTCAACGTTTTTTTCTCCTTGTGGCTGAACAGTGTAATGACACTAGCGAGTGACTGAAGGTAGTGAAAGGATGGAGAAAATCCGTCTTGGCTTGTGGGCTTCACACACACACGTACTACATTTAGCTAACTTTGGTTTCTTAATCATTTGATTTAAATAATTTTCATAAATTTCCATTATCCATAAAATATCCATTTTTGAATCATTCATATAATTCCTTCATATTTGTTATTTATGTATTTATTTTTATATATAATTCATACATTTTTATCTTTTGATTTATTTGTCAATTATTCTTTCGAGATGTATAATTTATTTCAGAAAATCTAAATTTTAATAAAATCAACACCCAGAAAACAACTGATCAATTAAACAGTAATCTAAAATAAAATTTACTGTTAGCAGGGATGTCAAAAATATCAGTTGGCCAATATTATCAGCTGCATATTGGCATAATTCCATGGTATCAACAAGATAAATATCAGTTTTATTCTCAGATAATAAAAATCACCTAAGGTTTTGCAGAATTAACTGGAATCACACCTAGGGTTTTGGGGGTGTACGGCACTGTTTATCGGTGTCGTATGATATGGGAAATTATATAAGTGTTTAGACAATGTTGGGAAAAGCAGAAATCGGCAAAATTGAGTCACTGGAAACCCGGCATTAGAAGACACCGCTGGACATGGTGTGACGGCGTAGTGGTGGTGTGTGTTCTAACGGATCATCAGGTCTTGCGTTCCGCCCGCCGCGGTCTTCTCCTCTAAATTGGCGTCGCAGTGATGTCCCCGTCCGTCGGTGGGGAGCCCTCTCTCTGTGTGCAGTCATGTCGAGGCGGCAGAGGCGACCGCCTCCCCCCCGCGTTACACCGAAGATAAACGCGGGCTCACGTCTGAAGGCGACCCCCTCCTTCGCCTGCCGGCGCGGGCCTTTAATTGGTAAAATGCAGATTTTTTTTGATCAGGAGGAGGATTAGGCCCGTTATCGCTCAGCACTATCTGAGTCTGAGATGAAAAGACTGTGCAGAATTACACATGCCAATTCCAGCATCCCTGCCCCCTGCTCCCCGACTCACCCACTTACATCCTTCCTTACTCTCACCCCCTTTTAACTCCCTTCTTCCTCCCGCCTGCGCCTCTTTTGCCGTTTTTCACGCTTTTTCTCCCCTTCTCTCTTTACACAAAGCACTTTGAGCAACTGACATCACAAAAGAGCATATGATTTATTAGGGAGTGTTTGATAAAGCTAAACGGTGTTGCGGGTCCCACAGCTTGGCGAAATTGCCTTGTAAACACAGGCCCTCTTTTCATGCAGGCTTGCATTCTAATGCATGCGGGCTGCGTCCCAGAAGGAGACTTTGATAAGGAGACATGGAGATGGATTCTGATGTGGGCAAATGCTGGGAAAGAGTGGAAAACAAACAGGGGGGAAAAAGGAAGATTCTTTGGAAGAAAAACACTTCCATTTTTCTCCTGTTAATGTGATGAAAAACAGCAAAACTTCTGCAGTAAATTAACCCCCAAAAAAATTAAAACATTTTTTGTTGTTGACAAAACCAGACAATCAAATATAAAGTATCAATAAAGAGAAAAAAAAACGAAGAAGTGAAAAACACAAACATACCAAGACAGACTGTTGTCATCTGGGCTGCTCGTCAGGGAGTCTATGGTGAAATAAATAAGATAAATATTAATAAAGTTAAACACATTTTAGCAAACACAAAAAAATGGTAAAATTAAAAAAACTCTCAGGTAAATTTGAAATAAAAATTTCAAATTTATTTTTTTAAATTTATTTTCTTTTAAGCTGTATTTTCTTATAAAATGTAGAACCTTTTCTGTCGGCCTCTCCAAAGTGGGTCTCAGCAGAGATGTCAGGTGACAGCAGTGACCAATCAACTGATGAGGTTTCAAGTTAAAACACCTAAGCTGCAAAAACTGTGGAAAAAAGAGGCTGCAGTTAAAAAAATATGAAGAAAAAAAAACTTAAAATGATAAAATTACATAAAAAAAGCAAAGAAAATTTAGAACATTTTTCATACCAAAAATAAAAATAATAAATTGCTTTAAAATACAACTTTAAATTTATTTTTATTGCAAATACATTATCCTACACTAAAAAACATTTTTTATATTTTTTCCCCTCATTCTCTGCCTCTGACCTCCACTTGCACCGACTCCTTCTCGCTGCCGTATTTTGCATGAAACACTTTGTTTGTCATTGTTATGTTAATGAGTGTTTCTGCCGTGCACGTCAGACACACGGGCTGCACCTGTGTGTGTGTGTAATTTTTTGGGGTGTGTGTATGAGTGTCTACGTCACAGACGCCTCCCGTGTCCCCTGTGTCCGTGTCGCCGTCGTCCCTGTCGTGGAACTCCCTCCCTAAATCCATCTTGGTGGCGTTTTTACAGTTGTTGGCCGATAAGCTGGCAGCGGGGAAGATGAATAAGGTGCCTCGCCGCCGCTATCAGCACCTGTTTGTCGATTTTGCGGCACACCGGGGCCTGTCTGCTCAGCATGGAGATTATTGATTCAATAAAAATTGCCATTAGATCACGCCATTAAAGGGTTCTCCGCAGCCCCTCGCTCTCTCCTTCTCCCTCGCATGCTGTCTCTCGTGTCAGCGGCGAGGCTCATGCATCACAGCCGTCAACCTCCTCCTTCATTTGTACAAACAGGCAGCGAGTGTGTGTCCATCTGCGTGTGTGTGTTTGACCACTGTACTCTCCCATCGCTCTAAGCCAAGGGATATTGAACGGTGCTCGCGACAGACCGATCACATGCCACAGGGATTCCCCGTATACCGAGGAAGAAAAAGAGAAGACGAGTCAGTTTTTCTGAGCGGCTTCGGCTCCGGCCGGGGAGAAGATCAATCTTGGGGGAAACTTCACTAATGTCTGCGCTCGTCCAGTCGCCCAACCATTTTCCCATGGAATTAGTCTTGTTTTGTCACTTTAGAATTAAAAAATGTCAAGCGAGAATAATGGAGATCCTTTTCCAGATATATTATGGTCCGTTTCCACTCTCTGTTTTTACCGCTGTACCGCGCTGACTCATTTGTCGATATACCTGACTCCTTTAGTATTACACTACAGGAAGCCAGTGATCAAATGGAGGGCAGGTTCTGTTTGGGTAGTGGACCAAGGGGAAAACTCGGTCTATGGTCCAGGATAGAGTTTTGCACTGGTCAAATAGGGAGTTTGGAGACACGTCTATGTCAATGAATCCCATCAGAGACCAGCCACGTAGTAAGATTTGTTGTTCTTTGGGAGTCTGTAGATGCTAGTTAATGAGCTAGGAGTCAATATACCGAACACTCTTACTATTACACGGAAGCCAGGGATCAAATGGAGGGCAGGTACTGTTTTTGTTTTCCAGCAACTTGTCCTGACCTGGGTAGTGGACCAATGGGAAAACTTGGTCTGTGATCCAGGGTAGTTTTGCAATGGGGAGTTAGGAGAAAAGTTGATCTCAACGAATCCCATCACAGACTGTCCACGTAGTAAGAAATCGGGTTCTTTGGAGGTCTACAAATGCTTGTCAAAGTCCTAAGAGTACTTTGGATGCTCTTGAGAAAATCTTGGTATCATTTGTACTTTAAGTACTAAGGCTTTCTTAGTCCTGATGAGCACGAAAAGCACCCCATACTACAGATTAAAGGACATGTTTGTCCCGCTTTAATGAACACAACTCGAACCATAAAACTCTGCTCTCAAGCGGCGAGTGGATCCGGAATCTTAGGACTCCCTTGAGGTAAATACAGGTCTTAACTTAATTTAAAAGTTTGTCTGTTAATACGGCTCCAACTCATTAGTCATTACTGAAGTATTTTAACATTACTTGGAAGAAAAGAAGAAGGGTCAGAGTGTTATGGAAAAAAAAGATCAAATAGACGGCGGCTTCCTGTTGGATCGTCATGGTCGTAGCTCTGTGTGGAGTCATGACCTGGCCAATGGGCAGGGCAGTCGGAAGGTACAAAGATGCCATTGTGGAATCAGTGTCATGCCTGCGGGGGGACTGACCCTGGATCCTTCATCTGCTTTGGTCCTGCATGTTTTATAGCTGCACAATCTTACGAGTAAGCGCTCAAAGGAAAGTGTGTGCTCCTTGACCCTGAAGATATTTAAGAGTCTCTTATTTATCTTCTTTCCATCTCTTCGTTCGCCCGGAGGTAAAACAGATTCCTGCTCAGGAATGTAATAATACCAGTTTGTGTTGGTCAGGATATTGTGTCCGTCTCCCTGGGTTTAAACAGCTCTGGGAGAGGCACTTCAGAGGCCACCACACAGAGCCGTCTATGAAGGAGAGCCAGATGTCGACTTCTTTCCCGGGAGGGTCTGCATCCCTGTGGCATGTGTTTTTTCTCCTGTAACATCCACCATTTACGCACTTTTACAAGACAGTTAAAAAGGACAAGAGTAAGTAACAGGCTCCAGGAAGAGAAAGAAAGGGAAGGTAGTGCGTGCAGATGTAATGCTCGGCTGCAGATGTAAAGCCCCGACACTTCCAGACGCCTTGACGGAACTGGAGATTTCTCGCCCCGTCCTGTCCCCTGCACGTCGCCCCCTAAGCCTTTAGATTGGAAATTGCCGCCACAGCACAACTGTCAGCACTTGTCATGAAGAGGGCGAAGGCCCAGTGTGATGCGAGGTGACAGGGTTTTATTTGAAAATCCCGTTCAGGATGGACAGTGAGGCTCACAAGTCTGCTTTCTTTGGATCGTCTTTGTGAGGATTTCTGCAGAGGCAGGCTAAGCTAAAGGCTGCAGAGGAAGGAGTAGACGGGCAACGAAACAAAGAGAGCCACATTGGGGAAAATGAATTTGCCGTACTGCACAACAGCGCAATATTCAGCTGGAATTGTGAATTTACACAAAAAAAAAAGGAAAAATGAATAAATCTTGAGAACACACATGTTCCTAGGACCTTATTTTGGAACTTTGCCTGACTTACTTCATGTTTCAGACACAAGACTGTCGCAAACGGTGGAAATTGTTGGGTTTAATGTTTTCCATCTTCTTTTGCAGCACATCAACAATGACCACATCCATGGGGAAAAGAAGGAGTTTGTATGTCGGTGGGAAGAATGCTCCCGAGAGCAGAAGCCCTTCAAGGCACAGTACATGCTGGTGGTCCACATGCGCCGGCATACGGGGGAGAAACCTCACAAGTGCACAGTAAGGGTTCTCCCATGAGCTTATGCTGTTCGGCTTGTTTGCGGATGACAAGTGATTTTACGTGTACACTGTTGACTTCCACTCTCTCTCTCTTTTTTTCTACAGTTTGAGGGCTGTGCCAAGGCCTACTCCCGTTTGGAAAACCTGAAGACACATTTACGCTCGCACACAGGAGAAAAACCGTATGTTTGTGAGCACGAGGGCTGCAATAAGGCCTTCTCTAACGCCTCTGACCGGGCAAAACATCAGAATCGCACACACTCAAATGAGGTACCAAACAGCAAGACCACAGCTCATCAATCTGATCTTGCTTCTCTTAAGAATAATAATAATAATTTGTTCACTTCTTTAGAAACCGTACGTGTGTAAAATCCCAGGATGCACCAAACGCTACACAGACCCGAGTTCTTTACGCAAACATGTGAAGACGGTACATGGCCCAGAGGCCCACGTTACGAAGAAACAGCGTGGAGACTATCCACGTCCTCCACCCCAAAACAGAGAACCAGGAGCAAACGGCCAGGGTCGGTCACCAGGACAACTGCCACTGGGCGGATACTCGGACCAAAGGGAATACAATCATGCCTCAAAACAAGAAGACTGTCTTCCTGTCAAGTCCATCAAAACTGAGAAACCTATGGTAAGATTCCATATGAACAAAATATTAAGGCAAAACTTTTTTCCCAAGAAACTAACCTCTCTTGTGAATTATGTGTAATTTAACCCCAAACCTTTAACAAGTATGTTTTTTTTCCTCTGTTCAATGCTTCGGCATCTCTCTACCCTTTTACTATGGACAGTGGGTAATCAGGTGAGATAGGTTCACCTTCATGTCGCATCAGTCCAGTCCAGTGGTTCTTCTTGTTATTTAATCATCTGTTTGACTTTTTCATCTTGCTACATCTGCATGAGAGCCCACCCTAAATGACGTCCAATCAGGGTGTCCCCCTACACCTATATAGTGAATGTTTATCATATGTTCCTATTGCGATGCATTGCATTTATGTAATGTGTGCGTTTCCTAGCAAATGCTACTCATTTTTGTGAGCAAAGCCTCAATATTTAGAGCCTAATAGGTGCCTAATAAGTAAAAAACACTCGTACTTGATGCCAGGAATTGATCCCATTATTCCTTAGTGCAACGTCGTTTTCCTAACACGGTAAACAACCTCATTAGGCAGCAGTCGGTCTCTCAGGAGACTGCTGTTTAATTTTCCTTTCCTGGGAGAACAATACGAAACACGATTTCGTCTTTAGGAAGAATTTTGTTAATATCCTTGGTGCATTACTCAAGGCCTGGGTAATGAAAACAATCCCACTCAAGCTACAATAATAAAAAGTAACCTCATATAAGCTTCAATAAATATTTTTATGAGTAATGTCTTGTGCCTGACGTAAAAGGAAAAGCATGATTCAATCCATCACATTGTTTCTGGGGACATTGGACTCTGTTAGCTTAATAATCACCTATATTTTATTTTTCCAATCTCTCTTTTTTCCCCTTCTTGTCCCTGTCCTACAGGCGTCTCAGCCAAGCCCTGGCGGTCAGTCTACATGCAGCAGTGACCAGTCCCCCGTCAGCACCTATCCCAGCGGTGGAGTCCAGCTTGCTGTGAGTGCTGGACGCTCACCAGGGCAAGGGCTGGAGGAGGATGGGGAGAAAGAGGACAACGATGAAGAGGATGCAGAGGAGGAGTGCGAGGGGGAGCCCGCCCCCATCATGGACTCCACTGTCTCAACAGCCACCGCTGCCATGCTGACCCTGCAGGCGCGACGTAGCGTCGGCCGCCCCCTGCGCTGGATGGAGCACATCAAGATGGAGCGACTCAAGCAAGTGAATGGAGCGCTGCCCAGGCTAGGGCCCCTGTCCCCAACACCTCCACCCAAAACCTCCACACTGCCCAACATCCTGGGGAAGGGTAAATTTAACTTTACAACTTTTTTTATTGGGTTGGAAAATTCTCGAGGATATAAGACGCCTTTTTTTAATAATAAAAAAAAAAGTACTTGCTTTGGCCCATGTGCTTCAGACACAGCAGGCTGTGTCCTTGTTGCAGTTAAAAAACACCTGCAGAGTGTGTAGAAATCACATTTTGAGAATAAATTATCCTGCATACCATCTTCCCCGTTTTGGCTGCAGCGAATGTTTAAAATTTATTTTTATGCTGGAAAATAGTATCAAGCCCCGAATCAAACTGTGAATCATATCAGAGGGAAAAGCATGTAACAATGTTTCACGGCTGAACGCTGCCAGTTGTCTTTGGAAACATCTGTTTTCAGGGATCTCTCCTACTAAAAGTTTAGGAGATGGGAGGAATGAGGACACATTAGTACTGATTTTGACATGAACGCCCCTGAGCGGAACACTTTCGCCAAGACCAAGGCTGAGACATAGACACTATCTGCCAACAGGGACACAAGGAAAAACTCCGATTTCAATAACAATGTGATTTACACCTGTTCAGTTGATTTCCACGCAACTCAGTCCTCTGCACCAAAGTCCTTAGAGAAAATCTGTGAATTTAGATCAAGGAACGTTGTAGAAATTGAAGAAAAACTGCCTACACTAAATTAAATTTAACTGATATTTTGTTAACGCGGTGTCTGAAGGTCTTAACTGAGATGTATTTTGTGACACACTTTTCCCTAAGGGGACCTTTTGAAAAATCTGAAATCCTATGACTTACTGGTTGAGCAGCAACATGTATCTTGAGTTTCCATTGTCTCCATAAAGTATATACTGTACATGCCCTCGCTGAAAACTGACTTCCCGTCCCGTTGTAGTATGATTATTATGGGGGTTAAATGCACATTAATCTAACTTATTCAGCACGTTTAGTAATTTGTTCTTTTGCCATTTTTTGGGGTTCTAATCATCTTGCTGTGTGTTTCTTTTAGGATCCTGCCTGGGCAGGCAGGCTCCTCAGCCACCCCCTCATCCTGAGCTGGGAAACACTGAGCTTACAGTGTTAAATTTGCTCCGAGACCGGCGTGACAGCAGTGGTAGTGCCACCAGTTCTGCCTACCTGAGCAGCAGCCGACGCTCCTCGGGTATCTCACCCTGTTTCTCCAGCCGACGCTCCAGTCAGGCTTCCCAAACTGAGGGTACGATGGCAGCAGCCCACCATCGCCGCCTCCACAATCTCAGCTCCACAGACTCGTACGACCCAATCTCTACTGATGCCTCTCGTCGGTCCAGTGAGGCAAGTCATTGTGGGGGAGGAATGGGAGGAAGCGGAGTTGGAGGGGTGTTCTCAAGTGGAGGCTGTGGAAGTTTAGGTGGCGTAGGAATGGGAGGAGGAGGAGGATCTGGATCCCGGGGGATGCTCAATTTAACCCCTGCACAGCACTACCACCTTAAGGCCAAGTATGCAGCAGCAACAGGTGGTCCGCCTCCAACACCTCTACCAAACATGGAACGCATGAGCCTGAAGACTCGCATGGCAATGATGGATGAAGGTGGAAGCCATAACTGTTTGCCACCTCTGGTCAGACCACATAATTGCAGTGAGGGCACAAACGGGTACACCAATGGATATGTGGGCCATGGCGGTTACAGGAGGAGGGTCCTCTATCCAGGTGAAGGGCCGCTGCATGGAAACCGCCGGGCTAGTGACCCTGTCCGAACACAAGCACCGGATATCTGCAATTTGCCGCCGGTGCAACGCTTCAACAGCCTTAACAACCTACATCCTCTTCCACCTCTTTCTCATCATTCAACACCCGAAGCCAGAAACTTCAGCTTACAGAACTACACACGCTCAGAGGGTAACCTGCAGAGGGGTCTGCAGCACTCGCCTTACACTCCTAGCATCGCAGAACACGCAGCCTTAGAAGCTTTAGCTATGGAGGATGATGGGGAGGCTGGCCTATTGCTTGAAGATGAAGACATGCTACCTGACGACCTGGTGCAGTATCTCAACTCCCATGTTCAAATGGACGGCGGCCCTTACCTAAACATTGAGGACCAAATAGCTTCTCACCAAAGGGAACCCTCACATCCATCCATTGAAGAGATTGAACAAATGCAGGCACACATGTTCAATGTTGATACCCATGTTCTGCAGCAGCAGCAGACAACAGAGAGAAAGAGTCCTAGCAAGCTTCCAATCCAGTGGAACGAAGTCACCTCTGGTAGTGCTGAGAGGTCTCCGTTGAGGGAGCACAACCACCAGACCCAGTGTGGGAAGTGGTCAGGTTCAGAATCCATATCTGCACCATTTGGTAGATTTGGAAACATGGTAGTCCAGCAGCAGGCACCCCTTGATTTCCAGAACTGTTCTCTAGCAAATCAACCTCAAAATCCTTTCTCTGTCAACCCTGGAGTAAAGCTTGAGACTTCACACAACTCTTGCATGGACATGAGGCATAGCAGTCAAAACTCTCCAAACACTTTTGGGAGGCCAAACTTCTCACAGACCAATAATCAGCAGTTTCCACAAAACTTCAAACAGCAGTTCTCAAATGGATCTCAAAAGCAGAACCACTTTCAGCAAAATCCCAATAGAAACGCCTCTTGTCAGGTTGGTAGTAACCCCCACCTTGGGAGAGGCTCCATGGACAACCTACCCAGCCTCTCCCAGGGAAGTGCTCTTCAGCACAATCAGCTGGCTCATGTTCCTCGTCCTCCAGTAAATGGTTACAGGACCTCAGTCAGAACCCAACAGTACCTCAATGCTACAAATGCTAATGAAATGCAAGGTAACTTCAATCAGCAGCCACAACTGCAGAAGAATGGTGACCACTGTTCACTGGTACAAGAGGTGTCTGGACTGAAACTTGAGGCTCCAGACCATGGATACTTGGACCAGGAAACTAGTGACTGCCTCTCTTATGACCCAACAGATCACAAAGGATCCTCCTTCCCTGTCCTGGAAGAGCAATGCTTGCTTGACTCCATGGTAGCCTCAGTGGGGCAAGGCGGTGCCATTGGGCATACAATTCTCTCACCTGGTTCTGACCAGGTGACCAGTACGGTGAATGGCAATGTACCTAGCGTCTTGGATGACGCAGTAAGCCTGGACTTTGGCTCTATTCTGGAGGATGGCTATGATCAGGGTAGCTTAGCGTCTGGTGTGTTGAGTCCTTCCATCTTTCAAGGTCTGTCCCGGACCTCGTCACGGCTGACTACACCTCGTGGATCAGCAAATTTCCACAGTGTGGCTCCTGGCTTGAACAACATGGCAATTGGAGACATGAGCTCTCTTCTCACCAGCCTCGCTGAGGAGAGCAAGTTCCTGGCCATCATGCAGTAGCTGTTCTCCCTCTCTGCTTTCTCCTCCTTTGGAAAGGAAATGGAAAAAAAGGATGAGAACTATGGTGTATGTGAAGATTTAGACAAATGTGTACAAGAACTTTATTGTGTACTTAAAAGTGTTATACTTAAAAAAGGCAAGTTGCCAAACACATTTATTTTGTAGAAAAATATCATCCCACAGATGGGTGGGATGTGTAAAAACTGTATAGCTAAATAGTTATATTCCTTTTCAGGAATGAAGGCTATTTTTGGAACCCCTTCACTTTGTATTACTATGTGATGGTGAGCCGAGGCCCACAACTTTTCAAACAGTATTCTGTGTTTCGTCACTGTTTTGCTGTACACACTGTTGGTTAAAAACATGCATGCATTTATTAAAGAAGAAAACCAGTAGACGAACACATGTGCCAAATGTCTGGCGTCCTGATCCGACATGTATATCAGTCTTCCTTACTTTCATTTTCTGTGGTCCGCTCAATTCTTGGACCCCGGGTACTAAAACTTCAAGCATCTGTACTAACTCCGGTGTACACCTATATCGCAGCCGTCCCACCTGGTTTCTGCATGTATCCCGTCTTACTTCTACACGTTTTCCACATCTCTAGCTATAGTTTTTACATCTGTTTGAAATATCTTCATCTTTAAATACGGCTGATTTTCACACTACCCTACTTAAGTACACTTTAACACCGTCAGGTTTTGTCCTTTTCGCATTCTGACCGACCTTCAAGTACTTTTCTGCCACTCTGCTTTTTTTAAACAGTTCCTCCCACACTAAATTACTCATCATAAAAAAGAAACAGTGCAGCTTCTCAAGGTTTTCATGAAACATTTTTTGTTCTTTTGAGCAGTCAAGTATATCAAACATTTTTTTTATAAAGTGGTATATTTTGTTTTTACGTAATTCTGTTTCTATGTTACTTTTGCGATCCTGTAAATGCTACAGCTTTTGCATTTTACGACTTTCACCTATTGGTGTTTTCTTGTGATATCAAGTCCAATAATTGGACAACGCATCCAAGTCTTCAAGGCACCGTAGCTAGTTGTCCGCTTCTCAGCTTGATTTAGACTGATAAGGTACTCGCAAGTGTACATATCTAGTGGGGAGTGCAGGGGGGTTGCATATTTTTTGTGATAATCTGCTTCTTTGATGTTGGATTGGCCAGTCATTGTAGGAGCTAATGTGAAAAAGGACACTTTCTCCTTGATGATCAAAGGTCACAATCGGTGCTTTACGTTTGCATCGATGAACTGATACAGACTTGAGGACTTAATCAGTCTTAACGACCAAAGTTGGTCCACAGCACATGGATTTTCTCTTTCTCCTGATGACGCTAAGTGCTGTAAAGTGATGTGTTTTCTTTCTTGGAAAATTCTATGTACCTTTTTTTAAAGCTCTTACATTCAGAATGTGTGCTGCCATCAAGTGTTGCAGTGACGTCGTTGACAGTGTTAGTGTTGCCTTTTTGCGGTTTTTGCGACTGCGCACTGAATATGAGTTGTTTACGTTTTTATTTAGCATCAAAGGTACAACTTGTTTCAAATGGTGTTTTTTTTTGGTACAAATTTGTCGTTTTTGTAGAATGATTGTTTTTTTTTCTTTAGAGAAGATTTTCTTTTCCTTTGAAAGAAGGAAACGACACTGAGGTATGTGCCTTATCTGAGAAAGATCACTGCCAGCCCTCCATTGTGAATTATAAAAGAATGAAAATAAACATTTTAAGTTTCCAGTCAGACCTGAAAAGGCAAAAAGAAGAAATACTACAACATTTATATAAGAAAAAAAGAATATCAGAAGAGAAATGCATTCTACTTTCTTTTCATTTGACATTTTTTTTTAGTTTCACATTTATTGTGCTTTTATATATGACATGTAAATACAATACTCTTTGTGTAGGATTAGCAGAGTAAATGGGAAGGTACCCAGGGGCCAATAAAAAGAACCGACTCTGAAAGCAGGGATTCTCAGGCCCTGGGTGGAGGCCAGACAGATCTGGCTCAGAGCGGCGCGTCAAGTGCCCAGCGCTGCCCCTCCGCCAGAAGAGCCACTCCGCTCTTTTATAACTGACTACAAATGTTTGTATGGTTTTAATAAAAACGGAAATTTTATCTTAAGTCTTGTTTTCCTTTTTGTGAGCCGCTTCGGAAACATATCAAAAAGGCATTATTTGGGTTTTTTACGTAATTTGTTTTTTTTACCAACTACTTTTTATCAGCTTTGCATAAGCCCTGTCACATTTAGCTTGACGGGGCCTTTTTCACTGTTTTAGTTTCACAAACAAGCATCATTCTGATGATCAATGACTCTATGACAGTTGTTATTGTTTAAATCACATTAGAATCTAACCAGATTATTTTCGATTTCATGCAATACAACAACACAATACAGTCAAATAATACAATAAAAATTTAGCAATACCTGAATTTCCACCAGAATAACATTAAAACAAACAGCAGGATATTTTTTAAACTCTTGCCTAAAGATAAAAATGAAAGAAAGGAAGGAGTTTCATAGAGGAATTGAGATATATTAGCCCCAAAGGGTGTATTCTTTTTGATATATAATAAATATCAAAATACATCCATAATAAAAATATATAATTTCATTTTTGAAGTTTAACCAAAAATAATTTACAAAAGTACATGAAGGACAAACATTAAAGATGCAAATATACAAATTTATTTGTTCATTCCACATAAAAACAAATAAATAAATAAAATAAGACATGACCTTTAAATAACACAACAATAGTTTTACTAACTTCAGTCATAAGTAAGATCTTACTTTATTACTTTCAGTCATATTATCACCATTTTATGTACTATTTTCCAGGATAAACTTGTGTGTAAAAATAACTTGTTTTAGTTTTTTGGTGTAAAATACTAAAACCAAATTATGAAATTTATAAATGTATTAATTTATTAAATTCAACGAAAAACGTGAGATTAAAAAACTAAAAATAATCAGAATTCTGAAGCTATGAAATCAACAAGTTGACAGTCGTGCCAATGTGCTAACTCGATTTTTGTAGTTAAAACTCTAAATACTGACGTAGTTACTGTACGTAATACGCGTGTGACGACACATTTATATATAATAGTTTAGGACAATAACAACAATAATCAAATAAAAACCTCTGACTTACGCTTGAAAGATGAAATGAAACAGGTGAAAGCTAATGAGAAGTCGTCCGACGGATGGTCTAAGCCCGCGAATTTACCGGAAGCTCCCGCCCCTTGTGTAACGTTATAAGACGATGGATTCGTCTGCTGTGACGTTTTCTTTACTGAACAGACCATTCCTGACCGAGACCGTGTCAGAGAACTGGGAAGAATGGATTCTAATGATCGTCATAATAATAAAAATATACGAAGGCTTTCCGACGAGTGAAAGCTAATGTGGCATCGTCCGATGGATGGGCTAAGCCCGCGAATTTACCGGAAGCTTCCGCCCATTTCGTGACGTCGCGTTACGACGGATTCGTCCGTTGTGTCAAAGAGTTCGCAGGAATTAGTTGACGTTTACTGAACGATATGTTACAAAAAAATTTTGAGTGAGTGACTTAATCAAGAATTTAAGGACTAAACTCAATAACGGTGAGTATTTTCAGCATAAAAGTCATGATAGAATTAGAAACACATCAGATTAGACGCCTGTTGTTGAATGATTGTTGTGTTTTGGTTCCTGTTGCATTAAAGATGTTGGGAATCCATAAAAGTAGGACCAAAAATGTGGTTTGGTAAAAAACGAGAAAGTTTTTATTACTCAAAGAAAATGTCTGAAAGCGAAGGTGCTCGTTCAGCAGTGTTTCCACAACTATTCTTTATTGAAATCACAAGGTTTCCTTTTCTTAAACACATTAAGGAAAAAAAGACAATCATACATGGAATCTGACAGTAACTCTATTTACAACAGCAAGGGGGCGCAGGGGGTAAATAAACAGAAGGGGAAGAGGCAGCGGTCACCTGGTGGTAGGAGGCTCCACTAGGAGGCACTTGAACGTGAGAGCCTTCAGAGCCGAGACCGTGTCAGAGAACTGGGAGGAAGGGATTCAAATGGTCATGATAATAATAAAAAATACAGATTTTTTTCCAGCAAATGAAAAGAATAACTGACTGTGTTTTAAAAAGTAAAATTTGAAGCAAGTTTTATTCCTTCAACCCAGACTTCCAGGCTGGGACACGAGAGTGAGAAGAAGGTAGGAAGAGCAGGAAGGGTGAGTGTGACACTGATGCACAGACAGAGCATTTACACAGGCCTGCACACAAACCCACAGGGTGCACATTCAGGAAAAAAAAGCATGCATCGCCCCCATCAGGAGAAATGTGGTGTTGTTTTTTTAGAGAAAAAAAAAAGTACTGCCTTCAGACGGTATTTACAGAAATATTGTTTTTTTTCAATTCTTGATGCGACATTTGTAACTTCAACACTTGTAAAATAAGCTTTAAAAAACCCTAATATTTCTGGACTGCGTTGTCCCAGGGATATAATTGTCATTTTTGTTTGAGGATGGCTACGATTTATTGAGTATTTACAATAAAACTGAATTAGGTTTTCCTTAACAAAATTACTACCGTGTGGAAGGAAGAACAACGAAAAAAAAAAAAAAAAAAGTGTGTGACATTCTGAGAAGACGTGTTTCCAGAGTCCCTGCTCAAAGCTGGTTGGTCAGTGGTTGGAGTTGGGCCGGAGCTTAGATCTTCTCCTGGATGAAGGGATGCTGCAGAGCTTGATTGATGCTGATGCGTTTGGCTGGGTCCAGCATCAAGGTGCCGTCCAGCAGGTCCTTCAGCTGCATCACCTTCTTTCTCTGGTCCTCGGGCAGGCGCTGGCCCCCGATCATGTCGGCCAGTAGATCTTTGGTGGGGTTGATGGTGCTCATCACCGTCACCTTCTCCTAAAGATGCAGCAGAGAAAACCAGTAGCGATGTCAGAAGGTGCGAGGAAAAGTGCAAACTTTTGTTTTTTTCTGACGGCGAGCTTCGGACTTACTCTCTCCGTTACTTTGTCCACTTCGATGTACAGGAAGTTGAGATTCTGATCGAAGTGCTGGTCTTTGAACAGACCTTTACGGATCATCTGAGGAAAGACAAACAACAAGGTTGCATCAGACGTGACTTCATGAAAGCTGCTGCTCTTCAGGGCTTCATCCCTGAGATAACAACCGAGGAGGGAAGTGAAGTTTAGTGATGAAATCCAACCTTGTTGGGCATCTTGCCCTTAAGGTCCATTGACAATTTGATCATGTGATTGTTGGAAGAGCCGGGAAACAGGATTTTGCCGGTGTACAGCTCGTACAGAGTGCAGCCCACGGACCACATGTCGATGCCGTAGTCGTACGGCTTCCCTATGACTGAGAAGGTGAGAGAAGAAGGTGAGGAAGATCGGCGTTTCAGAGAATTGAAAACTCACTGAAGTCAGACTGTGACCTACTGATTTCTGGAGCTCTGTAGAACCTGCTGACCAGGTACGGAGTGATGTCATTGTCAGCCACGTGCGACGCGGAGCCAAAGTCACACAACTTCAAAATGGTCTTCGACTCGTTGACCTGGTCAGAGACAGAAACGTTAAGATAAGGTGAAACCCAAACCAGCACCCGGAAGAGTCGGAGAGAACATTTCTATCTGTACCAGGATGTTGTCTGGCTTGATGTCAGCGTGGAGGATGTTGCATCGCTTCAGCAGCTTCAGGGCCAAGAAGAGCTGCTGGCTGTAGGAGCGCACGGCCTTGATGTGGAGCCCGACGTCTTTGCCGTACTTCTTCAGCACCTCTCGCAAGTTCATGCTGCGGAACACGGGCGCCGTAAGGTCAGTGAAGAAGGAAAATGACACTAACAAGTGACGTGGACTCAGCTTTTTTTGTTTTCTTCTCTTTGTACCTGAGAGGCTCAAACACCAGACAAAGGTGCTGCTTGTGGTAGAAGTGCCTGAAGAGACGAAGACAGTGGAACTTGTCGTCGGGATCGGCGTCGTTCAGCTTCTTGAGGAACTCCAGCTCTTTCAAACCCGTCTTCTGCCTGTTTGATCATTAAAAATACAACTTGTGATGACTTTACATATCCCCCTGCAATACATAGAAAATAAAAAAAAATCACATGTTCACTCACATGAGCTCATTGTTTCTGATGATCTTTACTGCCACCTCCTGGCCACCTCGGGCAGTGTCCCTGGCCCTGATCACGTTGCTGAACACTCCCTGACCAGTGTAGCCGTACACGTCGTAGCGTTTGTCCAACGTCTCCCCGATGTTCACGCCTACACAAATGAAAATCTTGTGAATATCCCAGGCAAGGGACCACGCCACCAACAGGCCCGAGTTTAACAGAACACTCACGGTAGTAGCCTTCAGCATCGGTCCAGTTGTCCCTGAGGTTTGGGTTCTCCTTGAAGTCCTTCCCTACACCTGCCGCTCTCATCCTGGCGCTCTGTAACGGTCACGGCGACAAACGATTACGACTTGACTAAACAAAACCGACACTAAACCCCAGAGGGCGGGGCCTAGAAACTTCAAAACTCACGTCAAAGTGAGCGGCAAACATGTCGTCCGACTCTGTAAACATGTCCGGAGCCGAGGGCTTCTTTGGATTGGCTCCTGGAAACACACAAACAAAGACCAAAAAAAGACCAAAAAACACATGATGATTTTTTTCTTCAACAGAGCAGAATATCTGGAGCATTTGTTTGATTCACATACGGTGCAGAGATCAACACATGCTGCAGGTGGCAGTGACACCCAGGCTGTGGACTACAAGCCAGCAACTGAATGAACACATGACAAGAAGACACACAATTAAGGTGGACTGCGTCATACAACTCTGCAGCTGTCACACAAATCATGTGGCGGTTTATTTTATAGAAAATAAAAAGAAATCTTTTGTCAAACTGTAGAAATAAAAGCACCAGGTTTAGCTGGACTTTAGAATTTGTGATGTTTGAGGACGTGAGATGACGTGGAACCGGAATCTTGATGAATTTGTCCCGAACACATATGGACCCTGACCAGAGGAATCAGCCAATCGGTTCATTCAGTTGGCCTTGTGACCAACGGACACCAGATCACCACCGCGGCCCCAACGTTACCGTCTTTCTCCTGGGCGATGAGGTTGTGCTTGGCCTTGACGTTGGCCTCGAAGGTGTTGACGTTCTCGCGCTCGTACTCCTTGACGTCGGCGGCCACCCGCTCCAGGATGTCGTCGGGGGACGGCGAGCGGCTGCGCGTGCTGCTCTGTGGGCTGCTGGGCTCCGACACCATGTTGGTGTCGTCGTTTGCTGTTTTATATTTCTGTGAGAATGCAACATAGATATATATTTAGAATTTAAAACTAAACAAATTGATCACTAGCTGAATCAGTGAGATGTTGTAGGTGGTTGTTGGTTTGGTCTTTAGTCGTACATATAAAGTAGTGGCATTGAGTTTTCTTTTTACAAATGTTGACATTGCCCTCTTGTGGCAGCTGATGATATAGGAATGTTCAATTGCCGGACAGTGTTAAGCAGCCATAGCTGCATTGAGGACAGACCTGGACGATGGCCAAACGCTGTTGGCGGCGCTGTTCAATGAGGGCTTCTTCATCTATTTCCTCACCGTCAAAATCATCCATCCTGAAAACACAAACAGAGTTACCACCAGTTTCCCGTCATGGAGTCAACGGCCGGTATACACCGGTCGATCGCTACAATCGAGACATCCATCTCCTACTCACACGTCTTCTCCCGAGGACTCCTGATCCACCTTCATCCCCTCCGAAAGGCTGCCCTTGAACTTGTCCTCATCTCGACTTCGCCGCCGCCTTCGCTCGCGGTCACGCGACATGGAGCGGCGGTACTGCCTGAGCCGTCCGTACCTGTCTCTCTCTCCAGACCTGGAGGAGTTAAGGAAGTGTTGTTTCAGATTTTTTCACCACACTTTGCTGTGAACAAAAATCATACAATGAGTTAAAGCGAGCCAAGACGAAGGAGCGTCATCAGTCACCTGTGCCCCAGTGGAGACCTGCTTCGTCTGCGAGGGGACGACCGTGAACGCCGCCGGGGTGATGGGGACCTCCGTCTTAGGGGTGAGCGGCTAATCCTGCGACGCGAGGGTGCTCTCGGACTGTTATCCCGTGACCTGTCTCTGCCCGGGATGGCATCTGCTCGTGAACGTTTCCTGTACGGTTACAGTACAACAACCACCCTTTCACTACACCAATTCAATACCCGATTCAAAACAGTATCAAACCAGTTCCTTTTTCTTACCTTAGTGGGGATTCCTGTCTGTCCACGTCCCTCCTCCTGGTATCAGGCGATCGACTGCGCCCCCTCCTGGGCGGGGACCTTGTCCTTGAGGGAGAGTGACTCTGTTTCGATGCCCTGTCGGCAGCACCCGCTGAAGGTCGTCGTGCATCTCTGTGCCTGGGGGAAGCGCTGCGTTTCCTGGCAGGCGGGCTGTGGGCCGCTCGCCTGTGCGGGGAGCGATTCTCTTTTCCTGACGAAGCGTCTTTTGACGGAGATTTGGTCGGCCGCTTATCCCTGTCGGCATCAGATCGACTGGGACGGTCCCGCCCAGGGGAACGGGATCGCCGGGGGGCTCTGTCCTGATTTGATCTGTCCTCCCGCTGTGGCGAGGACCGTTTTTCGGCACGGCCGCCTTTCTGCTCCGCCCTCCAGGCAGAGGGAGAGCTGGACTTTCTTCTCTCCTTGGAGCGATCAGGGCTATCCGCCCGTTTCCGGTCTTTGGACCTGCTCCTGCCCCGCCCTCTGTCCTTAGCACCTGTGTCCTTGTTACTCTTGGTAACCTTTTCTTGCTTTGTCTCCTTGGCTGGCTTCTCGACCGATTTACTCCGACTGCGGCGCTTAGAACTGGATTTACTACCTTCAGTTGAGTCCCGTCTCGCTTTCCCGCTCTTCGCAGCTCTGGGAGATATAGGTTTACCCGAACTACTGCGTTGGCGCTGCTCTCCATTTCTTACCCTTGAATCTCCGTCCTCTTCTGACCCGGAGTTGTAGCCCTGAAGTATCAAACCCATGCCCGACTGGACCTTCCCTTCCATCAACTGACTGTCCAGCTCAGCTTTGATCATGGCCCTCTGTTTCTCCAAGTCCTCCAGTAGGGCCCGGTCGTCCAGACTTGGATTTCCAGAGGACGGAGAGGATTCAACTTTTCGACCCGCGGTGGGAAAGAGGCCGGGACCGGCGGGTGACGAGCCCTCTTTGCGCTTGTGTTTCCTATGTTTGTGGCGATGTCTCCGTTTGCGCTCCTTGTCCTCGTCTGAGGCGTGTTTGTGTTTTTTGTGCTTGCTGCGATGCTTGTGTTTTTTCCTTTTGTGTTTACCGCTGCTGCTGTGGTGTTTGGAGACCTCCTCAGTTTTCGGGCCGTTAGCTTCTGGTTCCTCCTAAGACAAGACCACAGATTAGTCCAGATAAAGGTCTCATGAGGAGGTTCTACCAGCATGAATTGGCCTCTTCCATTAATGGTTCAAACTATAGAGAGACCTACCTCTTCCTCCTCCTCTTCCTCAGATATATCCCCACTGTCTTCATTCCCACTTGGTTCATGGCTTTCCAGATCCTGTTTCCTGTATGACAGAACACAGTTGTTGTCAGCAAAAATAAGAAACAATCGGTGCTAATTGTCTGTGACGGTTCTCCATTATCCAGGTCATAATATCCTAAGAGTTTAGTTGTCAGTGAGTGACCTTCTTCAATCATTCCCACCTGGTTCCTTAACCAGAATTGACGGAGTTCCTGAGTTGAGGAATGAAACGTCTTTCAACTCCAAGAAGAAGTCCAGTTGCTTGCAACTAAACTTTTTGGGTTTGATGACAAAACCATTGCTATGCACAACAGTTTCCAGCCAAGAGAAGAACATTATAACATTGAAAAATAACATTTTCTACACCTATTTACAATCAACCGGAAAACAAGGTTTCACATACAAAGATAAGGGTGTCCACAATTTTTTTGTCAATTGTGGACACCAATATAAACTGGACAGCTTACTCTCTTACTTTTAATTACTAATATTTGTTTTATGTTATTGCTCTGGATCTCCAGCATGCCTGGACAATTATTTTGACTCGCAAGCCACAAGTCAGACTAAAATTGAATCACAGGCCAAGTCAGGATCAGTCAGATTGAGTATCTGTGTGGACTACTGAGTAAAGTATTGAAGAATAGCTAAAATGCTTAAATCACTTTCACCTCTTCTAGACTATCTATGGAGGGAGTGCTGCAATTGCTGTATTCAAGACAAGTTTGGCGGGCCGGATTAAAACAGCCAAACGGACCACTTCCTGCCCCCGATCCTTAGTTTGCACAGGTCTGCACTACAGAGAAATATGGGAGAAACAAAGAGACTAGGAACTAACTTTATTTAAGCTCGACATCATAAGACTTTACCAAAACAAACTCCTACGGAAAAAACTCCATTTGCCGGGTTATCACCACTCATTTCCCGGCATTATATCACATGACTCCACCATTCGGATTTTAATTAACTGGTGTTACAAGTTTTATTAACGTTGATCAGGGTTTGAACCGCTCCTAACCAGGTTAGAGTTGTAAGTTGAAAAACTTGTTCCAGTCACAGTCAGGTTTAAAGGTACGATGCCCCTGAACGCAGCATAGTCAGTCGATGCCGTGGAGTTCAAACACACTAACGGTCGCACTTTGTCCACGTCGGGCCGCTTTAGTGCAATTAGATTAGATTATTAGATTAATAATAAAAAACATTTACAACAACAAACCTGGTCAGGTGGTATTGTTTTGCCCCCTGAACTCGATAACCGTTCATCGTTCGTTGGTGAACTGTGAACTTGAAGCTAAGAGGCAAAACATCCCCGTAGCTCTGCGAGACGCTGAAGCCGAATTAAAGACTGCGAGACACTAAAAAACCTGTCGCTGTGTTGTTTACTTTACAGTACGTTACATTTAATTTACCGTATATTCGGTAAAGAGCCGCAAATTCTGCTTAACTTCCAACGATACAGCGGAAAAAAACTAGCCTTTTAGCTCCGAACATTAGCATCTCAGCCCCGGCAACAACGTGAATCGTCTCCCCAGTCTCACCTCCCAAATCCTGACAGAATCACCGGTAAGACTTCGGTATCACTTCTCAAATACGGAAAGGTCTTGTAAATATAAACATGCAATCTAAAGATAATTAACTTACACGTGTTCGTTGCCATTATTCATTCTTCTAGACGTGATGTCCATCTCTATGTCCGCCATTTTCCTTAGCTCAGGGCCCAACTCTTTCTCGACTACAAAAATGCACCGGTAGCAGGGCACCAGCACGCCCCCTGTTGTATCGGAGGCGCACTGCCGCAACAGCCTGGGTATTTCATTCACTAGGGGTTGCGATTGCGTCGTCTATTGCTTTTACTCTACCGTTAGTGACGTATGAAGGCCGCAGAAGACAGCTGTAATTCAGCATAATCAACGGTTTGCGGTGTTGTTTTGCGCATATTGTTTTGCGCTTGTTATTTCAACAAGTCAAATAAGAAACTCAAGATGTTAAACTAAATATATACATTAAAAATAAGAAAAAAAATGTTGTTATAGTCTAGTTCAGACCTGTGCAAACTAAGGCCCGGGGGCTGGATACGGCCCATTTGGCTTTTTAATCTGTCCAGAAAGTGACAACAACTCACAGGGTTATTATTTCTGCTGGAACTCTCTGATATTTTCTGACAACCAGGTGCTTAGCAAAGTCCTTAGCTGGTCCTTGAATTTCCTTTGTGAGCCGACAGCCATCAAAGCGACTGCCTTGACTCTCGGAGCCTCCACTCTTTCAAACTTCACTGCAGAGACAATAACGTCGTGGCCGTAAAGCATCTCGTCCGACAGATGCTGCAGCGAGGACGACCACAGTCCATTATGGAGCCGGATAAATCCACTCCCAGCCCACCGTCACCCCGGCCCCAGGCTCTCGGCACGGTGCTTTTGTCTTGTGGCACAGACGTGGACAGAGTTATGGCCTGGAGTCACTCGCTCAGAGTGAAGCCGTGGCGCGGATGACAATGCTGCTCCATAAAAAAGGGAACGCCTGTTTCTGTCGAGACAGATGTTTTCCTTCTTTTCATCCTGTGACAGATGTGTTAGGAACAGATCTTTAGGAACAGAACTTAAGGTCCTGGCTTTAGTGACCAGCGGAAGAACATATGGACACAACACAGATTGGAAAATTAGTGCGAATTCAAGTAGTGGTTCTCAACTGGTCTGTCTTCAGGACCTACTGCGTCCTCTTCCTCAATCACCGCTTTATTCATTAACTTATTCTGGCAATAAAATTATTGCTGTAAATCGTTACAAATATATTTTCTATTGCCCCGACAAAGGCTTGCGACCAACTTAAAAACAGGTCCAAGACCCATTTTTGGGTTGCGACCCACCAGTTGAGAATCACTAAAGGGAACCTCTTGTCCACGGACAAGGTGGTGGTATTGGTTCCTGGTCACTGACGCAGGAAAGATGTCGTTTACATATGATGGTAGTAGAGGTGGACTCAGGGTCCGTCTTGGGGGTAGGTAGTAAGGGAGTTGGTGGGCAGACCTCTTTAAGCTACCTACCTACCTACCTACGTACCTTTGCATCTACCACTCCACCTTTCTACTGATCTATGTACCTGTCTATCTGCCTGTCTGTCTATCTATCTATGCCTTGGAAAGGCTTGCAACCGGCTAAAAACAGGTTGTGAACCACCAGTTGAGAATAACTGAAGTGAACCTCTCGAACCTCTGGTCCGTGGACTAGGTGGCAAGTGCTGGTTCCTGGCGGAAGAAAGATGTTGCTAACATTTCACTGATTATCCCTTGGGTGATATGATGGTAGTAGAGGTTAGCTAGTTAGTTATTGTAGGCACAGTATGTCATTATAGTCCATGGTCTAGGTCTTAAATCTAAGGTTCTAATGAGAAGTTCCTAAACATCTCTTTCCTACAGTGTGATTACAGCAGACTCGGGGCGTGGCGGACTGAATAACTCCACCACAGAAGCTGCAAAGATGTGAAAAACTGTAGCAGTCGACATCAAAAGTTACAACTGGTACCAAGGATTGATGTTACACCGATTTTCAACGATCGTATTTGACTGGGATCCTTTATTTTGTCTTCCATCCTCAGCCTCCTGCGTTAAACCAACACTAATCCAACACTAATCCCAGTCATTTTCCTAAACTAATCCCTAAATGATGTGCTAATCCTAAATTGTCCGTAGATTTTGAAGAACTAGCAATGGCTCCGGCCTTGACTTTCATATTTATTTCCCCCGCTCACCGTTTCCAAACATTTCATCCAGAACTCCAGAGCCCAAAGCAGAGTTCTGGCATGGGCTTCTGTTTTAATGGGATACAAGTGTGTTTAGAATCCTGAGCCTGAAGAATGAGAAGGTCTGTGGTCTGCGTTTTCCATCTGAAGTTTACTGTTTCAGAAGGAACTGGAGTGGAATGAGGTACGGAGGCAGAATGTGCTGACGCAGTGGATGTGGCCCAACCACGGATTTCTCCGGACCTCTGCCGGAGAAATGATGGATCCTGTGTCCAAACAAGGGATGTTCTGATAACACTGCGGCGCAATGACTAATATTTCACCCGAAATGAATAAAAGAGTTGAACTGAATCCATTTTCCAAGGATCCATACGGTGGAGCACATTCCTGGGTTGATGGGACAACGTGTTCCGTTTCAAGAACGCTGGAAATGATGTTGGTTTTTCCATCCCGACTACAGCTGACCACCGCAAATCACCAGCCTCCATTTCACTGGATCCCCCTTTGGTCTCACCAACCATCGTCATGTCTTCAGTCCAACCTTCAATCATCTTTCAAGTCTTCTGCTTCTTCATTTCAGCAAACACAGCAAATCTCCACACTTACACTCTACACCCGTTACATCCCAGATCTGGATAAGAGACCTCCATCTCCTCCAACATCATCACTTTGTTAGGGAAATATAACACTCGTTAGTTTCCAGATAGATAGATAGATAGATAGATAGATAGATAGGTAGGTAGTTAGATCAGGTAGTTGGTTGGTAGCCATCTCCAACCTACCTATGTACTTTCTTTATCTACTGTCGATCAATCTGTCTGACTACCAACTCCCTTACTACCTACTTACCGGTCTATTTATCTATCTACTTACCTACCGACTGCCTAGCTACCTACCTACCTATCTATCTATCTATCTGGGTAGGTCAAAGGTAGGTAGGTGTGTAGGTACAGAGATAGATGGATAGGTAGATACAAAGGTACATAGGTTGGTAGGCAGGTAGGTTAAGGATGGCTACCTACCAACTACCTAGTCTATCAATCTGTCTGCCTACCAACTTCCTTACTATCTATCTATCTATCCATCCATCCATCCATCCATTGATGTACCTACAAACCTACCTACTTCTGACCTACCCAGATAGATAGGTAGATAGGTAGGTATCTAGGCAGATGGGCAGCTAGACTTGAGGTCATGTCCCTTTTATAACTCTGGAACTTCTCTTCAGGACTAGGACTATGGAATCTTTTGAAGGCCTTTCATTCAGGCTTGTATCTCCAGAGGTTGAACTTGGACTAGATTTAAACCTTCCTCGTGGACTTGAACTTGGATTTGACTGAAACACTGAGTGACTTGGGTCATCTTGACCTTCAGACCTCGGGGTCCTGACTATACCCGTCGTCAATGACTGTTCATTCATTTCTGTTGCTCCACATGAGTCAACTTCTCTCACCTCACGCCCAACATTCAGTTGTTGATGTGAGAAGATCAGGACTGACAGAGAAGCTCAGTCATTTTCTACCCACTGTGTCATTTCTACTGCTGTCACAGCACAGACCATAATAACCCATGGTGCTGCACTAATTGCAACATCGGACCATGCACGTATACAACTGCATTCTTCAGAAGAACAGAAGTCTCAAACTCAGGCCCGGGGGTCATATCTGGCCACAGTGTAACTATATTTGGTCAAAATCACTGATGTGGGTTTTATTTCTGACTAAATTTCTCATGTGTGAATAATACAGCATTAAGTGACCGTTCCAGATTCAATGTTCCCCAAAAATCAATCATTTAACCAGGGGTGGCATTGAAGACGGGCAAGCCAGGCTGTTGCTTGAGGCTCCGGCCACTAGGCCACTGATAGGGTGGGGCCCCCAGCAGTATCTTGCTAGGAGTCCCAAGAGACCCTAGCACCGCCACTGCTGTTCATCTGCAGGTGCCGGCTCAGCTGGCTTTTTTTATGCTTCCGCGGGCCATAAAAAATGACTTGGCGGGCCACATTTGGTCCCTGAGCCTTGAGTTTGACACATGTTTATAACAATTAGAGGTAAAATATATAAATGCAAAAATAACAAAAACAGAGAAAAAAAGTTTCTCAAACTTCTACTTGGACCAGTTTTGCTCTGGTACCTTCACCAAGTTCTGGATCTGAAGGGTTTCTCTCTGCAGACCAGGCTGTAGATCTCTGGACTCAACAGTTGTTTTTAACTTCACTGAAATGAACAGTTCTGCTTTTGCTGCCCCCGTGCTGGCTTTGCATAATAATACTGTGTTGTCAAGGAGGAAGGAAGAGGGGAGGAGGTGAGAGGGGAGGAGAGGGGAGGAAGCTGGGCAGGGAGAAAAGCAACTGCCGGACCCCAGTCTAAGTGGAGTGGAACGGGGTGGATTTGGATGGGAGTCAAGACCCAGACTTTACTGGGGACTTGAAGTTCGACCCAGGCAGCAGTTTTTCAGTGATTCCTCTTTAAGTTTTCCTGGGAAGATCGAGGAGGAGACAGACAACTCACTGGGATCGATTTTAAGGGGCGTTATCTCCTTGAAGACTCGTGTTTTTCCTTCTTCTAAACGATGCCACGTTGAGATTACGCATGTGATGGGGCTGAGCGAACCCGCCGAGCACAGATCAGCCTCCTCCAGGATCACCCGCTGAAAAGTTCTGTTCCGACTCATCTCCTCAACGGCGCCTCCTTCCCAGACCCCTCCATCCACCGGGGGCTCAGCATGCCGACGCCGCTGCCGCTCCTCCTGGAAACCGAGTCCGGACTCTGAGTGATGGCATCGGCCGTGTTCGAAGGCACGTCGCTGGTCAACATGTTTGTCCGGGACTGCTGGGTCAACGGGATCCGGAGACTCGTCATCAGCCGGAGAGGGGAGGAAGAGGAGTTCTTCGAGATCCGGACCGAGTGGTCGGACAGGAACATCCTCTACCTCCACAGGAGTTACTCCGACCTCGGTCGACTCCTGAAGAGACTGCTGGAGTCCTTCCCCGAGGACAGAAGGGACCTGAGCAAGTCCCCACTCATACAAGGTCAGTCCATAAAGGGAGTCCGGACTAACAGGGGTGCAGCTAGAACTCTTGGGGCCCATTGCGCACTCAGTGCTCCCTGAATTAGACCGTAATAAATATGTACATTTCTATTTTGTTCAGTTCCACAACTGGACTTTGACTGACTTTACATCCAGAAACAAGCAGGGTCTTTTTTGCAGTGTGCACCCATTGGGTGGGGGCCCCAGTGATGTCTTGCTTGCAGCCTGTGGTGGAGGAACCCAGCAGTTCCAAATTAAATTTAGTAAAAAATGGAAATCGTTCCAGGTTTGCAGTTGAGTAAGGAACGTTACTCAATCCGGCTCTGAGAAGTGGTGACGAAGTCTCCTGTTGGGATTTTTGGAATTCTATCAAGATGTCATGAGCAAATGGGACACAAGTTGGTGCAACTGAGCGATAAAATATTAAATTCTGGGGGCGGGTGGTGTAAACAGGAAGGTTTACGTCCCGCCTCAGTTGCCCCGGCAGCTTTTGTTATGGTTTTTGCCTTAAATCTTTGGTGAGTAGTAGGAGGTCACTCTTCTAAGTCCTGTCCTGCGGGGGCGTCTTCAGCCCCCATCTCATCATTTTTAGTTTTATGTAGATGTCAGTGAAGGGGACGTCAATGTTTACGTTGAGAGGGAAATACAGCGTTGACTAAAAACTGGTGAGAACTTCATCAAACGACCGAAAACAGAACAGAACCTGAATCAGACTGTTGTTGATGCTGGTGTTTGGACAGTTTAACCATTAACCAGGTCCAGTCTGGGACTTTGTTATGTTGGCCGTGGGACAACCTGGTCCACATGGCGCTGACAGGCTGCTGCAGTAAATCCTGCTGAACATTTAAGGCCAGAATAGAACCTGCAGTTCACGTCTCTTTATTTAGATCATGGGAAAATGTCAAAACAGAAAAAACTCGACTTTTATGTGGAAACGTCTCTTAAATCACAGACGTCTGGACGGTTATCACCTGACTGTCAGAGGAAAAAAATTCACTTATGAGTCAAGACGGCGATATAAGACTGAGGACGAGAATTTCCAGGACGACCAGAGCTGGTCCTCAGCTTTTTTCCTAAATTTTTACTAAACATTAAAACATAAAACATATTGGAACAGAATTTTTTGGAGAACCACTGCAGACACGCCCTCAAAAAACCAAAGAGAAATAGAATTTCTTTTTTTATCTTTGCCAAAACATTGCTAAAAATGTCTAAGCCCAGAAATGTCCCTTTCAAACATTTGACTTCTGTATTTGGAGACGTTGCCACTAAAGTTAAGGTTAGAAAAAAAGATCAATTAAGCAACGTCATGTTGCAAATGGTGTTTTTTACTCAAGTACTAGGAAAAAAATATCAAAAAACAGTTAAGTTAGTGGCGTTCTGTAAAGTAAAAAAAAAGTTGACAATGCAGCGTCTCTCCGTCCTTATAGAGTCCTAAAGTCCAGTGTTCCGCAACCTTTTTGCGCTACTGACCGGTTAAATGTCTCGTACTATTTTCACAGATTGGTCGTTAAGTTGTTCAAAAGTACTTCCGGTGTTCTGAAATATTTTCCTACCTATAAAATCTTCACCCAAATTTACCCAAATTAACAAGGGTTTCTCAAGTGCACCCAGCCTATAACTTTCTGCTACCAGACCAGTATACAAGGTTAGAAGTTTCATTATTGATGATGGAATCCTAGCCATTCTATTGGTCAGTTCTTTTGTTGATATGGATCAAGTGGAAGTAATAGACAGATGGAAACATTACTTCTCTACGGCGAGGTACCAGTACTGGCCCCCGGCCCAGTGGTTGGGGACCACTGCTATAGAACCAGTGTTCAACATGGGATCTTACGCCCAGAGGTCCTGTCAGCTGTAGCCACTTGTTCTCTGCTCTTTCTCCGTCTCTTCACGCTGATCCTACGTGAATGTTTTGGAAACACGGCGTTAGAGGCGACGGGGAGCTTGGCCTCGCTCACAGAAATAGCCGCCACATTGTTTGACAGCCTCTCAGAGCTGTGTCTCTGCCAGGACAGTGGTGAAGTGCATTTTGGGAAAAAGACATTTCAGAGCTCATGACTCAGTCTTCACTTCTGTCTGCCACATTTTCATCCCAGTCACAGCGTTTCCTCCTTTTCGTCAGTCTGGTTAGTTATTGACGTTCCCTAACCGACTCTCCTCTTATTCCTCCTGCATCTCTCCGTGTGATTGGTCCTTAGATTTAACGTCCAAATAAACCGGAGCTCTGGTTCTGTCTCTGCTCCTGTCCGTGTTTTCTTCCTTCGGTTCTTCACCCAGGCAACAGGCTTCAGACTTATGTCATGATGACACGTGCACCGGGAGGAGGGAAGTGGACTTCCCATATTTAGTCCCACTGGGCTGCCAAGGCCTTTTAACACTTACGTACAGGATACATGTGACCTCTGAGTGAACACAGAAGGAGGGAGGGCGTGGACCAGTCTGAGGCCGACTGTGTGGAATGTAGGTCTGTTGATGGAGTCATTCCCACACCTTTATTAAATTATTCCCCACTCCCGTTATTCCTAGTCAGCTCTCGTAGTCAGATCTACAACCGTGCTTCGCTCACCGTCCAGGGCCGGAATAACACTATCTGAGGCCTGGGGCTAATGACCAGGAAGAGGCCCTTCACATCGTGTCCTCAGGTGGACTGACACAAGTCCCTTCAGAAACCAAAATATTTTTGTGTTCTTTTTGCCTGCAGTGAATTTTATAGCCGTATCTCAAGATTTTTCTTCTCATAATATCTTCCTACCCTCTGTTTTAAAGGTGGAAGCACACTTTTATAGATGTTAAACTACCATAATATTTTCCTACCTTCTGTTTTAAAGGTGGTTGCATATATTTATAGATGTTTAACAACCATAATATCTTTTTACCCTTCGTGTCAAAGGTGGTAGCATGTTTTTATAGATGTTAAACTACCATAATATTTTCCTACCATCTGTTTTAAAGGTAGTTGCATATATTTATAGATATTAAACAACCATAATTTCTTCCTACCCTGTTTGTGGATGTTTTGGCTCGACATTGTAGTTGACTGAACTGTACTCAGAGGTGAAGTGTTGCTGCGACAGTCTGGTTCTTATCAGATCCCTGCAGAGAAAAGTTGCGAAATGGCTTCTGTACGACGTCCGATGACTGTGCCGATAATATGTGACCGTCGCCGTAACTATAAATAACCTGTCTCTTATACACATCTGTGGAGGCGTCGCTAATGGTTTCGTTGGGATATAAGTGTGTTTTCTGCAGAATAATCCTCCTGCGTGATTAAATATTTATCACTCAACAACGACGATGACTCAGACCATACGTCAGACCAAACAGGAAGTAGATTATCTGTGGTCAAAGGCAGAAATAAAACCTGCTGACGTCCGGAATACGACTATTAACGGTAAAAACATGTGTGTTTGAAGACAACATCTCCAGGAAGAGACGTCGTCCACGGACTCCAACTAACTATTGATATCTACAGTTTTGCAGACAAAGATAGATTGATACATAGCAAGGTAGGTAGGTAGATTGATAGGTAGGTAGGTTTGTAGGTAAATAGGTCCATAGGTAGGTAGGATTGTGGATAGAATGGTGAGAGGTAGGTAAGAAGGTAGGTAGGTAGTAAGGGAGTTGGTAGGCAGACAGATTGATAGATAGATGAGGTAGTTGGTAGGTTGCCATCTCTAACCGACCTACTTACCTACGTACCATCTTTATCTACTAATAATCTGTCAATCTGCCTGCCTACCAACTCCCTTACTACCTACATACCGATCTATCTATCTGCCTAGCTACCTACCTATCTATCAATCTGGTTAGGTCAGACGTAGGTAGATGTAGGCACATAGATAGATATGTAGGTACATAGATAGATAGATAGGTAGATAGATAGATAGATAGATAGGTAGATAGATAGACAGATAGATAGATACATAGATAGGTAGATCCCTGGTCTATAGTGGCGTGTTCCTCTTCCCGGGTTTGTTTGTTTGTTTGGATCATGTTGAATCACAGTGCGCCACCTTCAGACAGGAGGTGCGGTTTGGATTTAATTAGTGGAGGAGGTGAGTCACGTAAAACCAACATGTGTTTTCAGTTGTCAGCGTGTGTGTGAGTGTGTGTGAGTGTGTTTGTGTTTGACAGACTGACAAAGAAAACACTCAACACTCGACTTAATCCACTCTAAGGCCTGTGTGTTTTAGGGATCGTCTTCAGTTACACTTCCTCAGTCAGGCTTAGGGGCCGTCAACTTTGAACAGTGATTTGACAAATTAGGTTAGAAAGGTTTAGGGAGTGTCCTGCTATTATTCTTCAGCAATCAGATTGACCTTTAACCTGGAGGCCTAGGGACCGTCCACAAGTTACTGTGGTTTTGTTTTGTTTTGACCTGGGACCAGATTGACATTGTTGTCTGAATATGTCCTGATGACTCATCAGTTCTCTAGTACCGATGATAAACTGTCCCGTCTTTGACCCAGGCTGTGATGTCATCACCGTAGGTCATTAGAGATGTAGGAGAGAATGAGTGCACGGATGATGTCATAGTCCTGGTCCTGAGCTCTGGACTCGGTTCTTCCATCTTACAGTCATCACTGTGGGCGAGACCTCAGACCCAGAAGCTGGACTTCATCTTCCTCATCCTCCTCCAGATGAGGAAGATGAGACAGATGTTTTAAATGACATCATCAGTGGTCCATCCAAGGGTGTCTTGTCCTAAACCGGTGGAAGAGCCTTGTTGTCTGGAGGTCCCTTGTCCTCTTGGTGCTGTGACCTATGGGGAGGGGATTATTCTACTGCTGCCGACGCCCCTCATTGTCAGCCCACAACTGTAATAGTGTCCAAAATACACACAGACTCACTGTCCACAGATAAGAGTGGACGTAAACACAATGGTATAGAAGCTAAATGTTAGCGTCTGCATCGGGACACCTGGAGTACACTGTTATACATATATATATATATATATATAAACATATATATATATATATGCTGATTCACTTGCATATTTATATATAAATAAATGATTTTGTGTAGAAATATAGTAACCCCTAAAGATAAAGGCTGTATATAGTTTGTATATGCATATATATTTATATATGTATGTAAATATATTTATATAGACACAAAAGATAGCTAATAATACCTACCTATACTAACTTATAGGTAGGTAGGTAGATACTGTAGATAGGGAGCTGGGTAGGTTGATGGGTTGGAAGACGGTTAGTAGGTAGGTCTGTTGGTAAATATATACAGTACCAAGGTAGGTAGGCTGGTAGATAGGTTGGTAAATAGATAGGTGGGTAGGTAGGTAGGTATATTGATAGGCAAGTAAGTATTTAGATAAGTAGATAGGTAGGTGGGCAGGTAAGTAGATAGGCAGATAGCTAGGTTTGTCGGTAAATAGATACTGTACAGTACTGTAGGTAGGCTGGTAGATAGGTTGGTAAATAAATAGTTAGGTAGGTAAACCTCATTGTCGTAGTGAATTTTAATAACAACAAAGATTGCAATTACTCAACAACACCTATGCAGTATCAATTATCGCCTAATAGTACTAACATATCTGTGACTAACCTGTCTAATAACCTGTCTATCTTTCATTCATTCTCCCTCGTCCTCTTTTCCCTTCCCTGGTCTCAGGG
>JAFBJS010000199.1:60107-72320 GCA_016785265.1 Paraplagusia blochii | reverse complement strand
TCTATATTAAGGGTGTGCAAATTAATCGTTTTGGATCAGATCGGATTGGATCAAACTGAACCGGATCGATTGTTTAATATTTTTTATGAATTGAGCCTGTGAATCGAGATATGAATCAGATCGTTATGTGAGTGAATCAATCCCTAGTACATATATATTTATATACATATATATACAGTACATATACACAGTAGTTATATTGTCATAGGGATTTATAATAACAATAAAGCTAAGATTGCGTTTAGCGCCTACTAATATACTAGTAGTACTAACATATCTGTGACTAACCTGTCTACAAACCTGTCTGTCCTTCATTCATTCTCCCTCGTCCTCTTTTCCCTTCCCTGGTCTCAGGGACATCAGTCTCCACTTCTGTCACCCAAATCACACTGCCTCACCTTCCTGTGGGAGTCGAGCCAACGCCCTCATCCATCTGTGTTGTAAACAACACTGTTTTTATTCCTGCCGATTGAACATCATTTGTTGAATTGACAGTGTGGTTGTAGTTCTGCTCCACCCCTGTGTGTGGCGTAATAAAACTCATCAAGAGTCAATAATTTAGATTAGCTTCACAAACAGGGTCTGTGTTGAAAGGTTAACTATGCACAGTGTGACATTTAGGACAATTGTGGGAAACCACGCGTCACAGCAACGCTAAAAACAAACAGCGTAGATCGCTAGCGTACACAGTCGCTGGCAAATTCCTTAATTATATACAATCATGCACACGAACTTTTGTAAACATTTCAGGGCTGGTGAAAATCAAAGAGGCCAACGACATCGAAGAGAAGCTGAACGAGGTGGAGAGGCTGCTGAAGAACGCCATCAACATGCCCTGCAAGGTACGTCGTCCAGGATCATGTGACCATCTGTTTGGAAACTCGAAGTCAATTCCGCTAAAACGCTTCCCTGTGCAGTATTCCCGATCGGAGGTCATGTTGACGTTCTTCGAACGATCGCCTCTGGACCAGGTGCTGAGGAACGACAAGGTCCACAGGATCCAGCCCTGTTTTCAGAGTCCAATCAAGATATCGGGTCAGTCCACGCATCGGGGCCTTATCTGTTTGTCCAAAGTGTCAGTGTTTGCGGTCGGCAGGAATGCCGTGGCGACATGATGTCATCTTAAATGTCAGGGCGATGATGTCATGTTGCTCTGTGTGTGATTTTTTTTCTTTCCTTCCTAGAAATCATGAGATCCAACGGTTTCTGTCTGGCCAACACAGAAACCATTGTGTTTGACGACAACATCCCCGAAGAGAAGGAGCGACCGTCGTCCACGGACTCTGGGGAGCATACGTTAGTACTCCTACTACAGTACAGTACTAGATGGTTAGACGGATAGATGTTGTGGTACTTTGATACTCCTGGGGTTTGTCTGTTTTTGTGACCCTAGATTTGTGGTAGGTGTACTGGTAGGTGGTCTTGGTTTTCTGGTCCTTCAGTCTGTGATTCTAGTCTCCCATGGTCCTCTCTTGACTGCAGTCTTTGAAGAACCGAGTCAGGAAACATACGTCAAGTTTTACTTCCAACATTTCTTGATCTGCCTTTAAAGTTTCCATTCCTTCCACAAGAGACGTTTTGGAACGGCCTTGATTCGATCAGTTTTCTTCTGTCCTCCGCTGAAAACATCAACCTAAATAAGAAAATAATGTCTTCGTCCCTGAGGCCGGTGGACCGCAGCTGTCCAAGTGGTAGAATAGCACACATTCCTAACTGGATTCCCACGTATGGAAGGATTTCCGAGTTTGCTCTGGAGTGAACTGTAAGTGCTGTGTTGAGTGAAGAAGTCCTGGCTCCATTCAGTCAATGCACAACAGGAAGTGTGTCCGTGCGTGGCTTCCTTCCCTGGGTGTGTGGAGGAAACGAAGGAGGAACACATTCCTCTTGGAATTCCTCTGAAATAGTTGTTTTGAAAACAGCTGCACTGCTATGACCTGTGGTTTTGTCTTCAACTCAAACTCATCTCGATTCTTCTCCTTCTCCTAGGTACGAAGACGGCACCGAGTTCCTCCCAGTGGAGGCAGACGTGTGCGATGAGGACACCGAGGCGTACGTCACCAACCTCTCCTACTACCATCTGGTCCCGTTTGAGACTGACATTCTGGAATGATGGAGTTTTACGGCCCCATTCCCAAAAGGATAGAGCTATGCAACGCTGCAACGCTGCACGAGGCGGCTGCGAGGTTTTGGCTAGTCGCTTGGCGGAACATTTTCTAAAAAAAAAACATTCGACTCAGTGTCACCAGTGTGCCTCACCCACAGCCTTACAGTATCCAGAGCATGAAGGCACCCTCTCCTGGCCTAGTGCTGGTTGGACGCATGATGCTTCTGTCTGACTGGATTGGATTGGATCAGTCGCCTTAACTGACTGACCTTAGTCGGACCAGCCCTCTGTTGGTGGTCTTAATCTGTAGCCATCTTTTAAGATGTTTTTTTTTATTTCATTTCAGATCGTCATTTAAAGAAGTTCTCAAACTTTTAGTTGCGCCGTATGCAACTGCAGTACAAGTTCCCCATCAGATCTGGTTTAAATCTTGAATTCTAGGGTCCACCAATCAGAAGAACTGGGTCCAGAAACCAGCTTCACAACGAGCCTCAGTCATTTTGGACAAACACGTCTGTGAAGATTCTCATCCATCCAGGTCACGATATCCAACAAGTTCAGTTGAGGACCTACTACTCAGTAGGTATACTTTTATAGACCACTCCACTGGACAAAGGTGGGGAAGGGATTGGTCAACGGGTGGAGTCCTCAATTTTCAAGACTTTCAACTCCAAGAAAAAGTCCAGGTGCTGACAGTTTTGGACCTAAGAGCTGGCAATCGAGTGACCAGATGAGAGCGGAATAGTTGACATGAAAGCAAAAATAGAACAGAAACAGACTAGTGACAATCTGGGGACCTTTGAGCTATAGGGACAGAATTCGTACCAACATTTCCGAAGGAGTTTTGCCTTAAACGCCATTACTGGGTCACAGGGGTAGCAGTCTCCACCACTGCCACCCAAATCACACTCCATAGTGTGAGCCTTCCTGTGGGTTCCCATGTGGGTTGGGGTGGTGCTATGCTCATAGTAGCTGGTGGGATTCCAACCTGAAGCCTTGCGGACTCAAGTCCGCTTCCTTAACACCTAGGCCACCACTGGCGCGGCTCCTGTTACTGTTTTTGTAGCTGTGGAATTTGGTTTTCTTTGACCAATTTCAGTTTGTTATCCTAAAGATCAGGTGCCGCTGTCCTTATTTTACGCCTCCTACTCAATGCTGCCTCCTGGATGTTGGGTTTTTCTTCTAAGGGAGACTTTTTCTTGAGACACTTTCATTTGTCCTACCACACAATGAAAAAGGGCCAATGCCACGTTTGTGAGACAACGTGAGTGGGTTGAAATACGACATTTTCTGAGACCGGGTTATTTATATTTCCAAAAGAAAGCCCTCAAGAAAAGGACAGATCCGAATGCCTACTCTGTTCAGCTTGGACCCTCCAGATTATATTTTTAATCTTTTGTATCAGATCTGTGAGACACGGACTACTGAGATGTAAAGAATTCTTTTTTGGACCACGAAAAGAATGGACTTCCATTGAGGTTCCCCCTGGGGACAGTTGTGTTCCTGCTGATGTCACAGCTTGTGTCCAGTTTTCTACACTTGTAGACACAAAGGCCTCAACCCCATCCCACAGTCTTGGCACGAAGGACCTCAACGGGACCGTCCTCCGCATGGGTCTCTTTTGTAACACAGCAGCGATGCCTTCAAACGCCCGTGAGAAAGTACAGCACTTTCACAATGTGTGGCGCTCTTTCATGCCCCGTCTTCACTTGGTCTTTTTTATTCTGGCATTGATATTCTCTCGACGTTAAACCTTCTCTCTGTGAAAACTTTGGTTGCGAAAACAAATCCATAACAACAGACGTTGGATTGTTCGTCAAACGGGCCAAGAACAACATGTTTACTCACGGAACTCCGAGGTTTCCTATAGAGCTGCAAAAAAAAATAATCCGGATTTAATCTACCTTACATCTGTTTCTGTGAAGCAGTGGCACAAAAGGGTACTACAACATTAACCGACCGAGATTTGGAAAATAAAAAGGTGAATGATAATTTGTTTAATTTATTCTGAGCACAAACTTTGCTCAAACAGATCGAACTGGAGATCATTTTGATGAAATACGTTTGTTGTACAGTACATCGGCAGTATTAAAATACAATTTATTATGCTTACAAATAACAAATAAATATGTTTTACAAAAAAAGTGTGGCTGTGGTTATGATATTGTCATAGATTATATAGAAAATCATGAATCCCTCGAAATTCCCTTCGGGAAATTAGCTGATATCCAATTAAGATATTAAGTGTCCATACACTTAATTTTCCGATCCCGATATCGACTGATACCGATATGTGCGCCGGTCTGCCCACCAAAACTGAGGTAAACGTCTCAGAACCTTATGTGAGATTTCACCAAATTAGGCAAAACCCACGGATTGTGTTAGCGGATTTTCATTATTGTAAGAAAAAAACGATAAAGATCTTAACGATATCACTAATAATTTTATTAATATCGCTCGATAATATCAAGCGACATTTAAAGTCGATAAACTGATACATAAAAAAAACATCACATTGTTGACTATAAATATGTAGATGGCTACATAATATTTATAATGTAAAGTGTATTACTATAATTTAAGAAGCTGAACAACACGAACCGAAAAAAACAGACTTTTTATGTACAACTTTTTACCATTTTTCTTCCTCGGTCGTTCCTGTTTTAATTGTTTGTGAAAGCGTGCCATCTTGTGGCAAAAATGGGAGCCTATGTACTAAAGCAGAGCGGCAGAATGAGTGAGAGTTAACTTTTATTATATCTTTTTTATTATTATTTATTAGAAAGCGTTTTATTTTCTCACCTGACCTGATAACGGCCGCAGTTCACACCAAACCGCCCGAATCAGAACTTTAGCAACGCCGCCAAAACCAGATCAAAAACATTCTGCGCATGTGCACATCATGGCGGGTTCAGACGAACCCCAAAACCCTATATTCTTAATCAGAATAAAAACACTAATTTAATGTTAGAATCGCTGAATCAATTGTTGTTATTTTTCATCGCGTTTTCAAGTCACTTTTTCATCATTGTTTGTATTTCATCCTGTACCTATGCCCGGACCATCATGGCCGCGATGTGGCAACCGTTGTGAACACTATGCGCATGTGCAAAACATGGCGCGTTTATCAAACCCCCAAACCATAGTCACCAACCGTCACAATACGTTTTCTTCCGTTACGGCTCCTTGCTCGAATTACGGAAGGAAGGAAACAGACCGTGAAAAATGAAAACGCTAAATGAATATAACATTTGCCGAACCCATTGTTGTTGTTTTATATAGTTTTTCAATTCACTTTTTCCTCATTGTTTGTATTTTATCTCCGGTCCGGGTCTTATGCCCGGACCAACATGGCCGCTACGTAACAACCGTTGTGATTCACCCGCGACGGTTGGTCCCTTCGTAGTCATGGCGGTAGCGTCATTTAGCGCATGCGTAGAAACTGGTGGTTTAGAGCCCTTGTATTTCCTGCTTGGCCGTTCCCACTCGGAGCAATGGCAGAAGTCAGACTTTCTTTGCTCTTCGGAGGTAAGTAAACACCCTTTATTGACCGTGTGCCTCGGGTGTTAAACTCCAACACCCGTGTGATCGCGTGGCATCTTTAAAAAGGTACATTTAAAGCCGTTAGCTGTGGAAATAGCGGGGCGGACAGATGCTCACTGTTAGCCGCTGTCTCAGCTTTAGCAACCGCTGCCGCTGGTGATGGTGATGGTGATGGTGATGCTCCAGGTCATGAGGTCTGACAGGCTGATCCACGGAGTTTGACGATAAAATCATTGTCTTCTCACTGTCACACCTTTGTCCTCCGTCTGACTTTGTGTCTTCTTGTCTCCTTGGACAGTTTTAGCCGCCGTCCTCAGCTCTGCGGTGCTCGCATTTGTGGAGGATCTCGACGAGACGTAAGTGTTTCCTCCAACTCCCATGTATGGACGACCTAAAGTGACATATCTGTCCTATTATTGATGTTGACAACGTCAGGGTAACGTCATGATAAAGTGGGGGACGGAACCATCTTGGATCTGTTGCAAAAGTAACAGTTTACTGTTATTTATTTCCGTCAGTGGTTCCCAACCACTGGGTCGGGGACCGGCACCGGTCCGTGGGTGAATGAGTGCAGGGCCGCAGAGAAATAATGTTTGCCTTTGGCGCCATCTGGCTTCAACTTCCTGTTGATCCATACCCATATCAACTAAAGAACTGACCAATAGAATGGCTAGGATTCCGTTATCAATTGTAAACTATATTTGAGTAGGAAATATAATATAACAACAATGAACTCAAAATGTTACGAGATTCTAACCTTGTATACCAGACTGGTAGGAGAAAATTATAGGCTGGGGGCACTTGAGAAATCCTTGTTAATTGGGGTAGGAAGATTTTATAGGTAGGAAAATATTTCAGAACACAGAAAATGTACTTTTATTAAGGGGTATTTATCTGGCACAACTTAACGACCGGTCCGTGGAAACAGTACAAGACAATTAACCAGTTCGTAGCGCAAAATAGGACCTTGTCCGGCCTTATAAGGTGATCTGTTTGGCCACATTTGGCCCCCGGGCCTTGAGTTTGACACATGCGACACAGACAACATGCTCATTTGTCAACAGAAATCTCAACTCTTAGAAAAAAAAAATAAAAAAACATATCTATATCTTCCAGGCAACAAGTTATATTTTGTGTCTTGGGAAATTTTAAAAAATTACAAAATAAAATAAAAAAATCAACAGTAACACAGTAGTATCGGAGTAAATCCAGTTTTTAGTGTTTATGTGTGTATTCTCCTAAAAAGTGTAAAGTCTCCTTTGTATATTTGTGTCAGAGATTAAAGTGTCTCCTGTCTCATTTGTCCTGCGTCTCCTGTTTACACCGTGACCTTTAATTAGATGCCGGTGGTGGAAGTTCTCCAGAGACCCTGTCTCCAGAGAGTGTTTGCGTTTGTGGGGACGTCTAATTGTGTCTTGTTGTATTTCAGGATTTTGTCCTATTTTGTTTTTTTGAGTTGAGGACTAACAAGCAACAGCTGCTTGTTTTTCCCAGGTTGTCATTACCAGATTCTTTGTAAAGTGGTTTTAATGGTCGTCTCTGGGATGGTCCTCACAACCTTTCCTGGAGTAAAGACATGTTTGTGATCTTTAATTGAAGAACTGGGATCGTAGATAACAAAAACCACACAATGAACCTAATATTCTTTTTCTTTTTTAGATATATTTTAACATCCTGTGTATCTTTCTTTTCTCCTGACAGATTTAAGGAAACCAGAATAAATGACATCTGGCTGGTTGATGTGAGTAAACACCAACATTCACACCACCATTCACACCAACATTCACACCAACATTCACACCAACATTCACACCAACATTGTCGTCTACACCAGTGTTCACCAAACTTTTTGTGCCACAAACCGGTTAAATGTCTTTGACTATTTTCATGGACCGGTCATTAAGTTGTGGCAGATAAATACTCCTTAATAAAAGTAAATTTTTGGTGTTCTGAAATATTTTCCTACCTATAAAATCTTCCTACCCCAATTAACAAGGATTTTCCAAGTGCACACAGCCTATAATTTTCTGCTACCAGACCGGTATACAAGGTTAGCATCTTGTATCATTTTGAGTTTATTGTTATTGTCTTCACTGAGAAAATATTTCCTAATCAAATATAGTTTCATTATTGATGATGGAATCCTAGCCATTCTATTGGTCAGTTCTTTTGTTGATATGGGTATGGATCAAGTGGAAGGAATAGACAGATGGCGCCAAAAGAAAACATTATTTGTCTAAGGCCCAGCACTAATTCACCCACGGACTGGCACCGGTCCACGGCCCGGGGGTTGGGCACCACTGGTGTAGACCAGTGTTCCCCAAACTTTTTCGCGCCACGGACCGGTTAAACGTCTGGTACTATTTTCATGGACCCGTCGTTAAGTTGTAGCAGATAAATACACCTTAATAAGATTTAATTTACGAAATATTTTCCTACCTATAAAATCTTCCTACCCAACCCTCAGCATCTGCTCACCTCCCACCACCGACTTCTTCTTCCTCTTCCTCCTCGTTTTAGTTACACTACATTGCGTTACGATCAATTTGGCGGGCATGTCCCTTTTGATCGTACAGTGTCATCAGTCCAATATGGCCGACTATCGGATCGTACTGAGTGGTTCTTGTGTTGAAAATGTTTTTCTTGTTTTTTTTTTACTTCTCTGGGTCATGTCCAGTTCTATGCCCCGTGGTGCGGCTACTGTAAGAAACTGGAGCCCGTATGGCACGATGTGGGACTGGAGCTGAAGACTTCAGGGTCACCGGTCCGTGTGGGAAAAATGGACGCCACCGCCTACTCTGGTCAGTTCAGACTGCAGTGATTTGGCTGCAAACGTTAGCTTGATTATTTATTTCATTTTTTCGACTTTTATATGAATTTAATCTGTTTTTGTGTCGCAGGAATGGCATCGGAGTTCGGCGTGCACGGTTACCCAACGATAAAACTGTAAGTGTTCACGTTCAATTATTCATTTATTTAATAAAATTTAATTCACGGTGTTCTGAAATATTTTCCTACCTATAAAATCTTCCTACCCACATTAACTGTGCATGGACACAAGGGTTTTTCAAGTACACACAGCCTATAACTTTCTGCTACCAGACTTTTGTTGATATGGGTATGGATCGAGTGGAAGTAATAGACAGATGGCGCCAAAAGGAAACATTATTTCTCGTGGCCCGGCATCAATTCACCCACGGACCTGTAGTGGTCCTCGGGCCAGTGGTTGGGGACCACTGTGGTTTCAAACTGATGAGGAGATTGACTGAACAGCCTCCTGGTGGATGAGGAAGTTCCCTTTAATGAAATCCAGTTAGAAAACACCTTTAATTCATTATGATTTACAGCCTTTTTTAACTAATGTTCAACTAAACAGGATCAGGTTCAGTTCCGTCCCTCAGCCCATAAATGCGAGACAGTTCCCATTGGTGTTGGAGCAGTATTCTGTCCTCCGTTCCCTACGGTGTCTTTACCCAAGTTTGTGTTCTGTTATTATCGACCCAGTTATCGTCGGCTCTTCTGCGTTTTCCCCCGACGTTGGGTCCGTGGAGAGGAACTCCACAGAGAGCAGGTTGTTGTTAACGCTGAGTCTCAGACTGTGTTCACACCTTCTGGACTTCCTCCACAGAGTGTCTGTCACTACTGGAGATAGTCAATGGTCCACGGGCCGTGGACTGAGGAGATGTTCTGGACCAGTTTCAGAACATTGATCAGTGAACACTGTTTTTTTTTTCACCTTGACTTCAGTTTATTCACTCTGTGACTTCAGTCTGTTTGATTTGACTTAGTCATGTTATAACTCCTGACGTAGTAGAGTTATTGTTATGAAGCCCAGATACACACAAATGGACACATGAACAGGTTTTTATTATTTCATATTCACATATTTGCAGATTTTTCACTCTATTGTTGTTTTTTGTGGGATATAATTACCATATATATATATATTAATATATATATATTTAAATTTCTACTGTTTTTTTTATTTTTGTGGGTTTTATATTCCTAGCTTTAGAAGAAAGTGAAAAAAGGAAAGAAAGGAATTAAAAATTAATTTAAAGACATTTTGTATGTGGTGAAAATAAGTGGATAAACATATATATATATGTGTGTATATATGTATATGTATGTATATATGTGTATATATGTATGTATATATGTATATGTGTGCATGTATGTATGTATATATGTATATGTGTGTATATATGTATGTATGTATGTATATATGTGTATGTATGTATGTATGTATGTATGTATGTATATATATATATGTATGTGTATATATGTATAAATGTGTGTATATATATATATATATATATATATATTTGTGTGTGTGTATATATTTATGTGTATATATATATATATATATACACACACATATATACATATACATATGTATGTATATACATATTACACTTATTCATGTCGTCACACACAGACTTTTACTCTGAAAGTCACCCAGTCAGGTCTGGTCTGGAGTTCCCTCCACACTCCTGGTCATTTGTCTCCATGCCGCCGTGATGTTGTGTCCATTTAGTTCTCACTGCGTTCATTTGTGGAGTCACCACAGGGTTCATCACATGAAACCAGGCGAGTGATGAAACATCTACAGAGAACACGTCACGGCTCCCCCTGGTGACGGAGACCGACTTGATTTAGAGTTCTCCCCCTAGAGTTGATGAAGCCCCGTGGGCTGATGCAACCTTTGTAATCCTTTATGCAGCTCCCTGGTGCAGGAACTCCACCCGGGTCACTCCTCCCTCGGCTGCACCAACCTCAGAGAAAGTCATTACTGCTGAGCACCAGCGGATTCACTAGAACAGTGGTCCCCAAGCACTGGGTCGGGAACCAGTAGCGGGCCATGGATGAATTGATGCTGGGCCACAGAGAAATAATGTTACCTTTTGGCGCCATCTGTCTATCACTTCCACTTTACCCATATCAACATGTCATTGATACAAGATGCTAACCTTGTATACCGGTCTGGTAGGAGAAAATTATAGGGTAGGAAGATTTTATAGGTAGGAAAATATTTCAGAACACCGCAAATTAAAAATTTTATCAAGGGGTATTTATCTGCCACAGCTTGACGACCAATACGGTTCTAGTTCTAGACATTTAACCGGTCCGTGGCGCAAAAACGTTGGGGAACACTGACCTGGACCTTGAGTTCCATACCATACACCACACCTACTCTCTGAAAACTCGTGGCAGTCTACTCATTGTCCACTAGGTGGACCCGGCTTAGTGACACCGGTTGTAATTCAACATTGCCTCTAGTTCCCAGTCAACCAGGTGTCATTAAAACAACTACAGTTGATGAAAAAAGTGTGAACCAAGAAAAGACCTCGATAGCTTCAGGTGTTTCATTAAACAGCTCCCCCGGTGGTCAGCCGAGAATTAATATCACAGTGTGACTTCTTCACGTGTGTTGTTGAGGGACATTTCATCACATCCACCTCTCTGTAGTGGTCACGAGCAGGTGTAGGTGGCGTAGGAAGGTGTTTTTTTCTTTTTTATTGTATCAGGATAATTACTTTAATACCCACAGAGCCAACCTGCCTCTCAGGCCGCCGGCGGTTGTCGGTTGGCGGTTGAATATTTTTCTTGGCGTGATGCTACTTGAGTGCACTTTAAATGCCACAGTCTAAGCGACTGGGTTGGAATCCTGCAGAGTAAAGTGAAGCTGAGGGGAAATTCACGGCGTGAACGGCTGACTTCAAGGAATGATTCCATTTCCTTGATGATGCCAGGTCACATGACCCGTGATGGCGTTAGAGATTGGTTGTGTTTTTAATCTGTCAGTGATGGAGACTGCTGCCTCTCAAACCTATTTATTTTCATTTTATTCTCTGTCCCAGGCTCAAGGGGGAGCTAGCCTACAACTACAAGGGACCGAGGACAAAAGACGACATCGTGGAGTTTGCGAACAGAGTGTCGGGGTGAGTCACAGTCCTCACCAAACAGGACATCAGTGAGACATTGTCTTGTTTTGACGCGTAGGGACGTCCGATGACATCGGTCAGCCCAATATAAGCATTATATGATATCGGTAAGATCGATATTGGTTTGTGTTGCGATATCGAAAGGAAAATTGCAACATATATCGGTATCGGTAGATATTGGTATTGGTATCAAAAAAGTGTTTTAACAATAAAATGTCAATAAAGGACATTCTCTAGTTTGATGTGTCCCTGAGACACTTAGAGAAAACAGGAAATATATACTGTATATTTATATATATATGTATAAGCATGTATAAATGCATGTATATATTTATGTGTGTGTGTGTGTGTTTGTGTATGTGTATATGTATGTTTATATGTATGTATGTATGTGTATATATGTATGTATGTATGTGTGTATATATGTATGTATGTATGTATGTATGTTTGTATGTTTGTATGTTTGTATGTTTGTATGTTTGTATGTTTGTATGTATGTGTATGTATATATGTACATATATTTCTGTCCTCGACCCATGACCATGATAGGACTCAATCTGTCTCTTATACACATCTAGATGTGTATAAGAGACAGGTATGTATGTATGTATATATATATAT
>JAFBJS010000199.1:0-60085 GCA_016785265.1 Paraplagusia blochii | reverse complement strand
TGTATGTATGTATGTATGTATGTATGTATGTATGTATGTATGTATGTATGTATGTTTGTATGTTTGTATGTTTCTATGTTTGTATGTATGTGTATGTATATATGTACATATATTTCTGTCCTCGACCCATGACCATGATAGGACTCAATACTAACCAACAATTGCAGTTCTCTGTTCATCCACTAGGTGGTGGCAATGCCACATAAATGTAAAACAAGGGCCGTTGAAGTAAATGCAGCAGAAGTCTTATAAGATGTTTAGTTTATATCAAGGTTTTATTGTTATTGTAATAATATTTTTTATATTTATTTGTAATTTTTTCATTTTTTTTTCTGTCCATCATCAGACCTGCCGTTCGAGCTCTGCCCAGTAAACAGATGTTTGAGCACATGTTGAAACGACACGACGTGCTGTTCGTCTACGTCGGCGGAGAATCTCCTCTCAGAGTAACAACTACACCCTGTTGTATCGTGGACCACAGCAGTACAACTACAGTTGTTTGACACCCACTTTCTTTCTCCTGCAGGAAAAGTACAATGACGTGGCGTCGGAGCTCATCGTCTACACTTACTTCTTCTCAGCGTCGGAGGAAGCCATGCCAGAGGTAACACGATGTTTCTTAGTTATAAACAGTTAGCATTGTTAGCATGAAACCCTTAAAAAACAGAGAGGTGTCATTTTTACTTTATTTTTCTCCACCCTTCGGTTTGAAACCCCAAACCTTTGGAGTTGAAAACATATTTTTTTCCCACATATAAACACCAAGAGGAGGAGAAGTTATTGAGACGTGTCTTTAAGGTCAGGAGCTGTGAGCAATCGACCGTGGACTTATGAGGGATTTCCTGCGGCGCGGGGCTGTTATTGAGAAGGACCTGTCACCTCTGGGTCGGAGCCGGGTCTGGTTTTTTTAATAAAACATTTCTCTGTCCTTTCCACCAGTCGCTGGGTCTTCCTGAACTCCCTACGGTCGTGGTCTTCAAGGACGGAGGCCACTTCACCTACGACGGTGAGTCTGCTCCTCCTCCCGTCCTCCTCCGTTTGTCCGACGCTAGTTTCACGTGATAATTTTGACATGAAAGTGAGCTTTTTTTGGGCGCTTTTCCATTTTTCCTTCCCGTCCGTTCCCTGTGTCGGTGTAAATTCTCCCTTAAGTGGAGTTTGCGTTGCTGTCGTTTTGTCTTCTCTGCTTCTGTTGCTCTTTCATCTTCCTCACCACACAGACCGGTGGCTAGCCGGGCCCGTCATAAAACACCCCAGGGCTCTGCCCACTATTGTGCGTGCGGTTAGAACATCGATGTCGTGGTGGTTTTTCCGTCTTTGGGCGGACACGCATAACAACCCGGGGTGGATGGACCACAGCTCGGGCCCCGAGAGCCCGGAGTGGAGCAGCTGCTGCTGTATATAGAGTTCGACGAAATGTAGCCGTCAAGCGTGAGAAAAAACTCGTAGTTGACACTGGAGGTTTTTCAAGAAGCCGTTGTTACGGTTTTTTCTGTTCTGGTTGCCTAAGTTGAAGGTTGTAGCCGCAGCAGCACGAGTTCCCCATGTCTTTGTATGACGTTTTGTATGCCGCTACCACTGTCGGCCTGCGGGGGGAGGCGAAAGCCAAAATGTAGAGCGTCCAGGCACAGGTTCAGGACAAAGGGAAGCCAGTAGTGGCTGTTGTGAAGGTTGGACGCACGGTGTCGCACCTGGAGCAGAAAATCTATCTGGGTCCCGGTCTGAGGCCTCAGATACACCTGGTCCACCTGACTGTTACTGAAGGCCGGCTTCCTCCTCCAGAAGTGCAGCAGCCGCGGTTCATCGCAGCAGGCTTTGATGACAAAGTGTCCGGACTCGGCCGAGTCCTCCAACACCTTGAAATGAAGGGTGTTCCGAATGTCCGGCATCGTCATGGCGACAGAATGTTTTGACTGTCAGGAGCTGAGGAGGATGAGACAAAAATGACAAGACTGAGACCTTGGAGACACGATGGACATCAAACAATTAAACTTGAAATGCTAGCATCACATGGGAGAAGGACAATAATAGTACAAAGTTTTGGGGGGCCAGATTAACAACCCTAATAGGACACATTCGACCCCCAGGTTTGGCCAAGTCTGTCCAATTAGGTAGAGTGTAGGAAGTGCAGGAGGCGTCCCACCACCCTATCGCGATCCCATGCGATAGGGTGGTGGGACGCTCCCTAGGAGGTGAGAAGCTCTGTCTCCAGGACGGAGCTCGGCGTAGAGCGCTTGCTCCTTCACATCTTGAGGAGTCAGTTGAGGTGGCTTGTGCATTTACATCGTACATCCCCCTGGACGCCTCTGAATGGTGGTGTTTGGGTCATGTCCCACTAGGAGGAGACCTAGAAGTAGACCCAGGACACACTGGGGTGGCTATGTCGCCTGGGAAGGCCTTGGTATCCTCCCAGAGGAGCTGGAGGAAGTGTCTAGGGAGAGGGAAGTCTGGGTACCCCTCTTTCGAATGCTACCCCCACAACCCGGCGCCTGATAAGGGCATGAAGATGGATGGATGGATCTTACCTGAAAAAGGCAGAAGGGTTGAGCTTGTGCCTGGTGGACATCAACATCTGGACGCTGTCCAGCCGCGCCGTGTCGTTTGTCTGGAAGATGTTGGAGAAAACACCGGCTGAATAAATAAGGCTCAGGCCACTGCGTGTTTTATTAGTTGCCCCGTTACTTTGCATAAAATCCTGCAGGGGAATTTGTTATCAAACCTCCAAGTGCTTTACTTCTCCGACACATTAGCATAGAGTTTCCGAGCCAGAGAATAAATGTTCACTGTATATATTCCTCCAACTGAGAAACCTTGTAAGTTACGTTGTGAATTTTTATTCACACATTTAATGAATAATAAATACGGCCAGTAGATCAACGTGATCAATATTTCGCCCCCACAAATGCCCCGTTTGGAGCGCCATATTCTTCGGTAGAGGGTTTTCCTCGGTACAAGAGTCAAGTTGAAGGCAACTAAAATCACCATAGCAACCAAACTGCCCTGGTGGTCCTAGTCTTAAAAGACTAATTAGGTAATAATTTGGACGAAGTGTTAGGAAGTAAATGATAAAGACCTGTTTGTTGACGAGTGCTGTAAAGTTTACAAATAACGTAAAGAGACTTTATCGGGTAAAAGGACGTCAACTGTCATCATATATATAAATACATTTATCCATACATACATAAACATGTGTTCCCAGAATAAACCAGCAGCTTTAATCTCCGCCCCCTGGTGTTTGTTTGTCTGTTCTGAAGGTCCCGGCGCGACACCGTTACTCCGTGGTATTTACATATTTGACTGAAAGTACACGCGTTACTTCTGGTGTCTTCCTGTTTGTCTTCTGATCCTCAGCATCAAAGACCCACTGTCCAAATCCGGTCTCCCGACTTCAGCAGAAGTGATATTTGACAAATCGTTGTCGTGCTTTGATCGGTTTTAGTTCACACCGCCAACAGCAGGCGCTGTTGGAGAACAGCGGCGCTCTCCTGCTCATACATATTTAATCCTTAAAAAAAAACCATCCTCAGTTCCACGCTGCCGCGCAGGACTCTGTCTCACAGTTATTGTGTTTCCGGAGCCCAGATGTGTTTGATCACAGTTGTGGTAAATGACAAAACAAAACAACTATTGGCCCCACGTGTTGAAGCTGCAGGAAACCAGAGAAATAATTAGGTTCTGTCTTTGTCCAACACCATCAAACACACACCTGGGGTTGATGGAAACGCACACATGCAGATGCAGGGACGGGGGCATCAGACTGTGCTGGTGCGAGCTGTTAAATGACAGGTCAATAAACAGCCCACGATTGCACCGACAACATGAGATGGCGCCTAGGAAAGGATGGTGACGCGGCGAGCTGCGCTCACGGTCGCCTGAGACGAGGAGGACGTTCAGTGGGGGGAAAATGAATGTCCTGAGTGTTGATCTTTCCCTGGTTCCATTGTAGAACACGCCTCCCTTTATCTTCAGGTTTCACGTCTGTATTTATACTCATCGTACAATACACGTCAGTCATATAGTGTTCTTTAAGGTTGAAAGGAAGGTTTATCACAGTAATGTCATTGTGTCCTGTTTTAACATTAATGCAACTACATCTACATATATGTGTGTACTGTATACATAGGTGTATTTATGTGTATATATAAATATATGTATATATATATGTGTGTACATATGTGTGTATGTTTATATGTATGTATATGTGTATGTGTATGTGTATATATATTCATATATATTTGTCTATATATACACATGCGTATATGTTTATATGTGTGTGTGTGTGTATGTATGGATATGTCTATATATATATGTATATATTTATATATGTATGTTTATATATGTATATATGTATGTATTCATATACATAGACATGCATATATGTGTAGATGTATATATGTGTATATATATATTTGTCCATTATACACATGCATATATGTTTATATGCTTATATATATGTGTGTGTATGTATGGATATGTGTCTATATATAGGTATATATGTATGTATATATTTATATATGTATGTATATATATGTGTATATATTTATATACGTATATATGTGTATGTATTCATATATATGGACATGCATATATATGTGTAGATGTTTATTTATGTATATTTATGTATATATTCATATATTTTTTTGCCTATATATATACACATGCGTATATGTTTTTATGTTTATATATATATCAATGTCACTATATATGTGTATATGTGTATATATTGTTGAATACGTTCATAGTATGACCCTGTTAAAGTGGCTGTAGGATAAATATGTCCATTAGTTATTATAACTATTTATATTTTCCAGTTAAAACACAATGAGCACCAACGTGGTCTATTCAACCAGGTTTTGCAAAAAAGAGAAAAATATTATATATATTTTTTTAATACATATATTTCTATGATTTTATGATTCATAGATCATAGATTTATGATTAAGTAGCATGTAATGATATATTTTTAGGTTGTTTTTTTTTGTTATTAGACCAAAATAACGTTGTTTTTTTAATGATTTAAAACAGAGCACTTTTAGAACTCCTCTGTTGCCTACATTAGGACTAAGATGCAATTTAATCAAAAAGCTGCATCCTGATTGGTTGGGAGGAAGAAAAAAAAGAAACACTGGGGATGAAGAAGAAAGATGAAGGAAAAGCACTGATTGTATCAGCGTAGCAGAGAAACTCTACCATTGTTCCCGTGGCCCTGTTCGCAGCTGCACATTTATAGATGAAAGTTTGCTTTTCCTGCTGGCAGTAATTGAAATGACAGCAGAGATGGTGTCTCTCCGTCTCCATCTTTCTTTTTTTAACCACACCAATCTTTTCATCCCGTGCCAACCTTCTCCATCAGACCTCCTCTCGCTTATCTTTGATGAATGTACCCTGTCCTTCTCATCTTCATCCTTCTCATCTCCTCCCCAGGGTTTTGTTCCCGCTCTGTTTGTGTAGTCTTTGAGCTCTGTCTGTGCCATTAACCTTCATCTGGGAAGCACGGCGCAGCCTCCCTTTATGATTCCACTCTCTCCTCTCAAAACTCTTGACACTCACTCACCCTCGCTCCACCCATTGTCTCTTTGTACATCCCCCTCTCCTCACCCGGGCCCTGTCGTACCTCCCTCTCATCTCCTGCTGTGTGAACTTTGGACTGACAGGCTCCTGTTGGGCCGAGAGGAGACAGAGAGCAGCTCTAATTTGTTCCAAGGTGAAGACGGTTCACCGGGGGGTTGGGGGTTCATCATCATCGGGCCGCTCCGTCTCAGTATGGGGCTGTTCCACGGCTTCACCCTTACTCTGGCTCTCGCTCATTTCTTGAGGAAACGTGTCGAGCAGCTGCACGCTGCGTATGGAAGCTAAAACATCTGTGGACGTAACCATTCCGACTGACACGGCAGCTTTGGGAGCTACACAGACCTGCCTCTGAGGCTTTATATTCATTTTGACTGTTCTTGAATTTGCCTAAAGATTGGTCAAGTTTAGCTATGATCAAAAGCTATCAAATAAACCAGCCACTAGGGGGCACAAGTCCGGAAAAATGGTGAGGGTCGTGTCAGGAAGGGCATTCGACGAAAATGTTGGCTCGATGTGGCAACCCCTGGAAAAAAGGGATATTCCGAAAGAAGAAGTGTGTCTCATGGTCCGTCAATCCAACCATCTTCGTACACTTTTCCGTTACCGAATTATGGAGACGACAGTCTATCCCATTGCAACGCACCGCACCTTCCTCCAGGTGGTTAGCCTGCTGGAGCCAACTGCCCTAACTAGATTCGCACTTGCCATGAGGGGGAACCCTGGGGGTGTCACACCAATGACACGGACATTGACTCTGGGCCAAAGCAAAGACCAATGCGAAATAGCAACGAAAGAGCCATGAAATAGCTTAAAATTTGCTAATATGTATATATACAATAGAAGGCCTTCACTTTGGTCCAGAGGCAATGTCATTGGTGTGATACTCCAGGGTTCACCCCCTGGGCAAGTTGGAATCCCTGTTAGGGCGGTTGTCTTCCAGTGGGGTCTCCACCTGCAGGAAGGTACACCGTGGTGCTATGTGATTTGGGGTGGCAGTTGTGGAGACTGCAGCCCCCATGAAGAAACACCACCCCCCCATCCCTACCGTAACCTTCATATCTCCTTTATAGCCCCCTTCCCTTGTTGGCATGCGGGTAATAACTGTCAGTCAGCTGCACAGTGTTTATAAACCTGGAACATCTGTTTGAAGAAATCTCTGGAACGTTGCCGTGTTCCGTCTCCACAGCAGCAGCAGCTGTGAGTTGATTTTCTTCATCAAGGTCAATACGACTCTTAGCTCTGACATTGGCGTCTTTAAAAGTGTCCTCCAGGTTTTGGGTTGTAATGGTAGCAGGAAGGTCAGGTTCATAATGAGCATGTCATAACCAGGGTTAGCTACGTTTGGATTCAATTAGAAGCGTCATGTAGGTTTTTTGAGTCGTTGTTTAATTAGCCTCGCATGGCGCAGGTTAAGACCCTGGTATATGTGGATTTTCCCTAGAATTCCTTTGCAAACCCTAGTCCACTTCCTTAACCGCTAGGTCACATTGATAGGTAACGACATTTGTTGGACCAAAAACGTCCTGAGTGGCCTCTGCAGACCTCGGTCGGCGTTGTTTGCCCTGATATGCTGTAGAATCTACGGTGTGTGTGATGATCCGATGTTTTGCCGTTGCTCCCCCGCGGTAGTAAAAATTCCATCTGTGTTTTTCAGAGTATGAAGACGGCAGCCTGTCGTCATGGGTGAACAAGGAGCGTTTCCAAGGGTACCTGCAGATCGATGGCTTCACGCTCTATGAGCTGGGAGATACAGGTGGAGTAGGCAGCACATTTGTCAGACACACTCTAATATCTTTCCCCGCTGACAGAGTTCATTCTTCTTTTCCAAGTTCATTTTTTAATGCACGGCAGGGGAAACATGTAAAGTTTATATGACCTATTTAAAAACACATGCCGTGCTTCAGAGGAGAAGTCACTACTCACTTCTGTGTACCGGTCCGTGGTTGATTTGGTACCGGGACGCAGAAAAATAATGTTTCCTTTGGGTCCTTTTACCTTGTATACCGGTGTGGTAGGAGAAAATTATAGGTTGGGTGCACTTGAGAAATCCTTGCTAATCCGGGTAGGAAGATTTTATAGGTAGGAAAATATTTCAGAACACCTGAAATTTTATTTTATTAGGGGGTATTTGTCTGACACAACTTAACGACCGGTCCGTGAAAATAGTACGAGACATTTAGCCGATTTGTGGTGTAAAAAAAGGTTGGGGAACATGGCCCCAACAGGTTGACGTCTGATTTTCACGTAATTGATCGTAAGGTGAGGATCGTAAAAATCTGGCCTCATAATTGCACAATTCGTGGCAAAATAGACTCAATTCGTCGACCCCGAATCTCAGGGGCAGTAGTCTCCACCACTGCCACCCAAATCGCACCACTCCATACTATCAGCCTTCCTGTTGGTGGTGGAGCCCACTGGAAACTATGTGGGTCAAGATAGTACCATGCACCTCAGTGGCAACCTGTTAGCTGTTGGATTAGAACCCACAGCCCTCCAGACCCAAGTCCACGTCTTTAACCACTGAGCCACCACTGCCACTCATTTTAGCTTTGTTGAAATAGGATTTGACTTTTTCCAATAAGTAACTGCATATGTACGTCAATGACGCTGCCCCACGGTGTTCATTTCCTTTATAAATAATCCTTTACTCCATGTTTTCAGTGGCTGCCGCCCCGTAGGAAACTGAACCTCAGAGCAGTAACACAACCCGTCGCTTCACCAGCATCAAACCGATGCTCCGTGCAGGGACAGCTCATCGCCACTACTTTTTTTTTTGTCTCCCTTCCTAATTTGTCATTTATGGACATCATTGACGCTCCACCGACGGGGTATCGCGTACATTTGTTACCACGTACGCTTGGTTCCAAACCCATTTGCGCCCAAATTTGCCGCTCGCCACGAGTCACTTTGCATGCAAATTAGTCACTGAAGCGTCTTAATTAAGTCTGACTGATTAAAGGCAGCGTGCTTTACGGCTCCACTCCGTCGGTAGAAAGTCGGCGGAGATTTTTATCAAGATGAATATATGAGAGCAGCAGCACGAGTCCGGACTCCACAAGAATTTCAATCAAAGCATCAGGTTTCATCCACAGGGGGGACATTGATGCTGTAAAAGCCTGGTCTCCAACACATTGTAAAGTCACACTGACACAAAACCCGATACAATCTCTAAATAGAAGTGGTGTTGGAGTAAAGGGTTTACGGCAAATTGGGGGATTTTGTCATCCTTGATGTGCACATGCTGTCCTACAGGGAATGAATAGGACAGTACGTCCGATACCGCGTGTTTGAGTCACTCGCCGGTCCAACGGGGACTGGATGTCCCGTCCACACAAATAATTAATAATACAACCTCAAGGATCCTTTCTGTTGACAGTGGCACAGAAGTAAAATTGTCTAAAAGTTAGAAAAGTGAAATAACAGTTTGTTAATTCAACCAAATATTATGGAGTTGAATCTTAATCCCGTTATAAATTCTGTCTTTTCTTTTCTTAGTTTTCACTTCGTGACAAGGCAATAAAAACAAAATTTTTTTCGTACCAATATCTCAGCCCTAAGTGAAGGTTTATAACGAGCCCATTAAATAGAAATATTGTCTTTGCTCATAAAAGTGCTTTAAAATTTGCGTCATAAACTTGTCAGTGCAGAACGTAAGTAATGCTGTAGTGAATATGATCTCCTCTCTTTCTGGTTTTTACAAGTTTTTACACCACAATCAATCACGACAGGTCTTTTCTCGCATACATAAAAAAGCTGGCATGAAAAACCAAAGGGCCCCAGAATAGAACCCTGAGGAACGCCAGAATATTTCAATAGTGTTTGACCAGGATACCACTGTTGTAAGGCCTTTAAAGTTAAACTTTTAGACCTAGTCATAGTTCCACAAAGTATTCAGAATATTTGTGTTCGTGAATTTAGTACTCAGCCTCATTTACTCCTCTATATTGAGGAATATATTGCCACTGCAAAGCAACGGAGGATAAGACCTGACAGGCGGGAAACTAGCCTGTGATGGCATTTAATTTCGTTTCGATACATTTTTTCGAGATGTAACGACCGCAGAGGAACACTTGGAGGGAGAGACCTAACATCTGGTATTCTAAAAGTAAAAACGTCTCCCTGCTCTGAGAACACAAATATATTTGACTCCGTCCTGTGTCTCTGCAAATAATGAATATGAATTTCCTGGACAACAATGTTCCTGGACTCCATTCAGCCGCCTCGACGCTGCGGAAAAGTGCAGCCGCTGAAGTCCAATGGGTTTAATTCTCGTTGTGGCCACTAAAGAGATAATATCCACAAAGGAAATACCATAAGTAAGCACATTTCTCTCCTCTGCGTCCTCAATAAGGGAGCAGGAGCGCAGCCAGAGACGTTGAGGTGAATATACCACGCTTTTATTCACTATTTCACCTTTTTTTTTTATCTCAAGCTGTAAAAGCCTTACTGTTTTATCCCTCAACTCATCACTAGGGGGCAGACTGGCACTCCGCTATAGCTCTGCCGGGAGTTCCATATTCACATTATGCAAATCTGGAAAACATTAAATGACATTTGAAGTTCTGTGAGTTCTGTTTTTTTTTTTTTTTCTTTCTTTCCACACTGTAACTAGATCCATTTTTCATTTCGTGGCTTTAAGGTTTCATACTGAAATAACTCCACTGCCCAGAAGTGACCGCTTGTTTCCTGTTCAACCAAAAGTTTAAAGAGCCTGAGCAGCCTTTATGTATGTGTAAAAATATATATATACATATATAAAGACTACTCAGCTCTCAGCTCTCTCCCTAGAAGAGACGCATTTGTGATCCCTGTCTCCCAACACAGGCAAATTGGTGGCGATTGCTGTCATCGACGAGAAGGACCCCACGGAAGAGAGCGGCAGGTACGGAAGAACACGGTCGTTGTCAAACTGCAGGGAGCGGCTTAAAAAGAGTCTCCTGAGTCATGTGGTTCTACAGCGTCTTCTCGTTCTGTTTCCAGGTTGAAGGCCATGATTCAGACGGTGTCCAAGGACTACAGGCAACAGTTCAACAGGTAAGGTTAAATTCCCGATTTAAACACTAACTTTTGTAGGGCGGGTGTGGGCAAACGAAGGCCCGGGGTCCAGATGTGGCCCGTTCAACTTTGCAATCTGGCCCAACCAACTTTTAATTGAGATAATTGATGTGTATTGTGATTGTCCTGTACTTCTGTTTTATTCCTGCAATGCCTGTGTTAGACCTTTAGATGGCGTACAGGAGGCTGAAGCTTTTTTAGCATGAGTGCATTACTTTATCTTGGCCCGTTTTCTTATGTGTCCCTAACCTGGCCCCAAAGACCAGTTGTGGCCTGCCAGTCCAAAAAATATGTCCCCACACGTGCACTAGGGGGCGCTTTCTTGACTCGTCAGCAACCATCTGAGTTTGGCTCACGTTAATGTGTTGGTTTTCATTTCTCCGGTGTTCGTGCTGCGCCCTAACTGCCAACGTTGAGATGTTTGCGTCTCACAGTGACTTGTTCCACCTTTTATATCACGGGAGAAGAAGAAGTCGATGTAGAAGGCATTAAACCCAAACGCAGGAGATGCATTGAAAGTGGGTGCCTTTGTTACGGTGTTATTTTTATGCCCCGCTTCCAGGCAGCGTCTGTAGCTGCAGCGTCTGTATTTTAGAAATTGCCGATCGCAGCATCAAACACACAGGAAGGCTGCTTCTCCACAACATCTTCAGGGACTCCTTTATGATTCTGTTCAACTGTATGAGGCCAGAAAATGCTCAACTTTCTGCATTGTGTTGGTGCCTTAAAGACATGTAGGTGTCTGTGTGTATGTATACACATATATACATATATGTATGTATGTATACACATATATACATATATGTATGTATATATACATACATATACATATATGTGTATATGTATGTATATATACATACATATACACATATGTGTATATATGTGTGTGTATTTATATTTATGTATATATATACACAATATATATATATACACACACACATATGTGTATATATGTGTGTATTTATATTTATGTATATATGTATGTGTATATATATATAGATATACATATATACACATATGTGTATATATGTGTGTATATTTATATTTATGTATATATGTATGTATATATATTTATATATATATCTGTGTATATGTATATGTGTGTATACATATATTTATATATATATATACATATATTATGTCTATATATGCATATGTGTGTATATGTACTGTATAAAAAGTATATATGTGTATAAATATATGTATATCATGTGTTGTACATGTAACTATATATATATATATATATACACCATATGTACATATAACCATGTGCATATGTAAGTATGTATGTGTATATGTTTTATGTATTAGTGTGTATACGTGTGTATATATATATATGTGTACATGTATATTTTTCTGTATGCATATATACAGTAGATATATATAGACAAACAGATATGTTAGTGTGTGTGTTTATATACTGTATATACTGTATATGTATGTTGGTGGACTTAACTATTAATTTGTATATATTTATATTAATATTTTATGTATATGTGTTAGTTCATATATAGTGGAGGGAAACTGTTCAATTCCAGTCATGTCTAAAGCCACAGTGCAGTGGATTCTTATCAGGCCCAGAGGGTTGACACATTAAAGGTTTTTTATGTCTAAAGCCACAGTGCAGTGGATTCTTATCAGGCCCAGAGGTTCGACACATTAAAGGGTTTTTTTTTTTTTTTTTTTACAATTTTGTTTTTTTTTGTCATGATAACGATCAATTGGAACACGATGGACATAATGTCTTCCCTCTGTCCCGTCACTGACGAGGGGGTCTTTGTCCCACAGATGTCTGTATGTGAGGCAGCCGTCATCAGAGTGTTGGTCACTGCAGGTATTCCCATTAGCTCCCATTAAATCCCACTGATTCCCATCATCAATTAGAGACGTGTCCTTCAGAGCAACAAAAACACTCTGCTTTGTCTCGGTTTTCAATTAGGACGCCATGCAGCGAGCAGAGCTGCAGACACGCCACTAAAGCACTCCTTAAACAATTACCAGCTCCAGGAGACTTGGCCTGTCACCCCCCCAGTGGTGGGTGGAGGCAGCAAAGTCTCATTTTAGTCAGTGTTTGTGAATACCGTTAGAACTCCGCAGCCTAGGCGGTAGCTAAGGCACGGGCGAATGGTGCAACGAGACAAGATATGAATTTTTATCATGAGTGAAGCCTGTTGGCAGTCGTGACACAAAGACCTTTGGAGCTGAAGACTAGTCTGGAAGTTACGTTGGTCTAAATGTTAGCCTTCCTTTCTTCAAAAGACGTTAATAAATTTATAGGCTAGGTCCACTTGGGAAATCCTTGTTAATTAGGGTAGGAAGATTTTATAGGTAGGAAAATATTCGGTACACCGCTCCCTGGCACAAAAAAAGGTTGGGGAAGACTGCAGTAATGGATACTTAAACAAAAGGTTAATGGTAAATATTTGTTACTGTTGTGAGGCAATAACCAGAGGCAAAAACATACAAAGCAACTTGAGGTTGTCCCCAAAAAACAACATTGATTTTAGAGGAAGAGGACTCTCAAAGATAGGAGAAAGCAACAAAAAGCTGCCTTAAGCCCAGCTTTGAGACTTTGCCATCATGTTGCCTCAATCCCTCTGTTTTGCAACTTTTACGACAAGCGATTAGCAACTCACCATCGCCTCTGGACTAGGCCTCAAATAGTGAAAATCAAACATATTTGAAATCCTGCCGATTTACCCAGGATCTTGACCTCCCCTTGCACATATATGGAGAACGTGGATACAGAGGAAAAGTCAACAACAGGGGGCAGTATAGTAGAACTGACAGACTAGGCTTAAGGTCCAGAGCTGCTGACTCAGAGCGCTTTCAAATTTATACGCCTCGTCCACCCATTAATCCACGGACACATTCACACTCCGCTGATCGGGGAACTGTTCATTGTCTCCTTCAAGGACGCTCCGTCCCACTCTCTGAAGACGCTGGAGAACCAAGACTGGCAGCCTCCAGGTTTTCAACCCTGATCCCTGTCCATGTCCCCACCATGTGGCTGTTGTTACCAACCACTGTGGATCTATTATAGTCCAGGTTCTTCATAAACGTGTCACTGAAACAGGGACGGACAGGGCCCCTAAAGTCCCAGTGGACAGATACGGCCCGCCAGGCTATGATTCAATAGGAATATAAGATGAAGTGTATATGGGCCAACCTTTATTCAGTCTTTCCGTGTGGACGTCACCGGCTCCCCAGGACTTGTCCTCTGATTTCACTTCCCTTTCCTTTAGCGTCGGCGCTCAGACACGCAGCGGCACAATGAGAAACAAATTGAATTCCTGCTCCGTTCCTTATCATTTCGATATAAATCACCTGGCTCCCTTTTCCCGCGATGAAGACGCAGCGGAGAAACAGGAAGTCTGGTTTTCATATTTGTGCCCTACCGTGCCGGGAGAGTATACAGTGTCCCAGTTTGTTCTAGGTTATACAGTCCGTGGAGACACATCTTTGTCTCTGGGTGTGTGTGTGTGTGTGTGTTTTTCTGAAGTGCGGTTTCACTTTCTTACACCTCTGATGTGTCTCACTCCTCCAGAGACTTCCAGTTTGGCCACATGGACGGGAACGACTACATTAACAGCCTCATTATGGGGTAAGTGTCTCATATTCTCGCCTCTTGTGTCGTCCTCTACCTCGTGTTACCCTTCTGTCAGCTACTTATCCAGGAGTTGAGCACACGCAACGCCGTCCTCCGCCATTAAAGACACACTCCAGATGAGGAGTCAATTACCGCGGCCAACTGTCACCCCTCCGTCTGCAGTTCCCACCATTACCGTGCACACAGGAACCAAAGAAAGGAGCAGAAAACACGTCACTACACGCCGGGTAATTTGCCCGAAGCACTCAATGCTGCATTCAATTCAATTGCGAAAACACATGTTTCGAATGTGGGGTGTCAAACATATGGCCTGCAGCCCAAAACCGGCACGGTGGGGTGTTAAATCTGCCCAGCTTGATTAAAAAAACACTTCAGGTTATTTAAATACGGATAATAATAAACAGCTACATTGAATTTTCAAATATATGTATAAAAATATATACTTACCTATATAAAATATATACAAATATAAACTTATTTAATAATAAAGTATGAATATATGAAAAAACAACATCAAATTTAGTATATTGTATATGTACATATATGTATATATATGTACATATACAATATGTATATGTGTACATATGCAATATTATACACATACAATATGTATAAATACATTTTGTATGCGTATAATTTGGGGGTAGTTATTGGCCTAGTGGTTAAGAAAATGGACTTGGGTCAAATCCCCCTACCGCTGAGGTGCCCTTAGCATGGTATCGTACCCACACACTGCTCCCGGGCGCTAGCTCTGCTCATTACCCCCTGTTCACTACAGTAATGGGTGAAATGTAGAAGAAAAGTTTCCCCCCCAACAAATCTTGGGATAAGCAACAACAACATGTCTTATATACGCAATACATTTGGTGAAGAGTTGCCCAACATTTGCCGATAACTGATTTAGTTGATGTTGTCCAAAAACGTAGATTTCCGATACTGGTATATGCCGCCGTTTGCCCCCAAAACGGAGTTCACCATGTCCCTACCCCAAGGCAATTGGTCGTTGGATGATACCGATTGTAGCGACATCACGTAACTTTGCGAATGTGGAATGCTAACCCCTCCGATTCACCGCTACAGTGTGAACAGCAGGGGGAGGGTACGATTGGAAAGAAGTCGCAAAGTGTAGACCTTTGAGCCCCTACACCAACTAAACAAAGTCAGAACTCCCCATCCCCAGTCAGACAGTTCTACACAGTTCTCCGTGCCGTTCTACAACAGGCCCGTGCACCGAATGTCGCACGATTCGAATTAGATTCAAAACACAGAGAGAAAACTCGTTAGTGTTGGAATCCAGCGGCAGCAGCAGCGGCGGCGGCGAGGACACGTCTGTGTGGCGTCTGCCGCCTAATTAGCCGTTCGCCGGTTTAACTCCGTGTCTGCGTGACACAATCTGCACGGGCGGCGGAGCGACGCGGGGCGTTATTATAATTTGAACATGTAATTGTTTGCATGAAAGAAGATTAGAGCCGACATGGTCCCCAAGTAGAGTACGCTCTGATTAAACTTGGTTTAGGAGCAGGACGTGGTGCGGAAAACAGGATCAGCATCTGACCTCCTGATGCAGAGACTCACTCCGTGTTTTTATTTATGCTTGGACAGAGTGATTAGCTCCCCTAATGTTTCTACCCGTACGTGCAATATGTGTCTTACTTGGCTCAGAAATAATTGTCCTCCTTTGAGGAATGAAATCCTGTCCTGCCAGTGTCCGCTAATCCCTTCCCCGAGGAGGAGCATGGAAATAAATCTGATGGCTTGTTATCCCTCTTTCTGTCATCGGGGCGATTACCGTGTCCTAGCGGCGGTCCGGCGGTCTGCCTACACCCAGCAACACTCAAGTCCAAGCCTCTGCCCCGTCTTCAACATGGGATTATTGCTCGACCCACGTAGAAAATGTTCACGGGGCGAGGAGTGGGGAGTGATGTGAGGTGAGGTGACCATAAATCTGTGTGTCGGTGGACCTCCTGTAATCCCCGTGGGTCGCACCGGTCCACACCGCGCCATTGGGACGCCTCTGTGGGTTATATGTCTCCATGTCCTGTCAGTACGATAGAGATAGATTTTGTTTTTGTTGTTTCGATGTTTTCACATCTATCAGTAAAGAAGAAGATCAATAAGGATTTTTCAAAGTAGGATTTTAGTGGTAGCTTGTAGTGCTATTATTAGTGCTATTATTCACCTTTACGGACCGTTAAGTTGTTAAGTTGTGGCAGATAAATACCCCTTAACAAAACTTAATTTCTGGTGTTCTGAAATATTTTCCTACCTATAAAATCTTCCTACCCCAATTAACTGCATGCACACAACAAGGGTTTCTCAAGTGAACCCAGCCTATAATTTTCTCCTACCAGACCGGTATACAAGGTTGGAATCTTTAGAGTTTATTGTTGTTGTCTTCACTGAGAAAATATTTCCTAATCAAATATAGTTGCATTATTGATGATGGAATCCTAGCCATTCTATTGGTCAGTTCTTTTGTTGCTATGGGTATTGATTAGGGTTTAATCCCGGGAACCGGAATCGGGGAAATTTTATGAACTGTGAGTACTACTATAGTTGGAGGATACTTTACTAATGTCTTGGTCTTTTTATGTCATGTTTTTCTACCTTATATACTTGTTACTATTTTGTTGCACACATCTTTTTTTTTGCTATAAAGCAACTTTATTTTTCCTTAGAAACTTGACAGAATTTGATACTTTTACACATTTACGCTTTTTGTAAAGTTGAATTTTAGTTTTCTCCTTGATGCAATGCACGACTATCGGCAACTTTGTTGGCTGAATAGTTCTTTTTCTATTGCCTCTTCTATATTTTGTCAAACTCTGGACTTTTATTATTATTTTCTAGAAATGTCTCCAATGAGTTGGTGGTCCCTAGTAGATAAAAGTCCATATTTCCCCGTTCCCTGGTCTCGGGGACATCGGTCTCCACCACTGCCACCCAAATCTCACTGCACCATCCTGCTTCCTTAACCTCTAGACCACCGCTGTCACCACCAAAAAAATCTAAAATATAGAAGCATTTATTCAGATGAAAACAAACATCACCCTTTTGTCCCCACATCACAGTGTGACGATCACAGCACAGTTTACAGTTTTTAATCACACCCTCTTGAAATAATTAATGCTCAGGAAATGCTCCAGGTGACACATAATGAAAAGGAAAAGGAACTAATGAAGCGCCGGGAATGAGCCGGAGTTCTGCCTATAATTAAAAGTTAACAAAAAGCGCACCCTGGTGGGCAGATGGTTTCTGACGCACTTTGTGTTTCACCCTGATTTCAATATTAAAAGCAACCATCTAAAGTTAGGAAATAAAATAAAATAAAACGGGGACAGTTGTAGTCCAGAATGAATCTGTTATAGTGCGAAGACTTACCTTCTGCAGACGGAGACGCATCCGAGCCGTGGATTCACACCTTCCCCGGCAGCTGCTTTGTTTCGAGTGGTGATGGTGGAGCAGGTTTTGAAGACTTTCTCCTCATTTGATTATGTTTGAAGAGCTGTTTGTGGAACGAAAGAAAAAAAACAAACTCAAACAAGGAAAATGTCAGAGAGTCAACATTAAATTTACATGTGATGGGGTTCAGTTTGTCTGGTGTCGTAGTTGTAGTTGTAGTGATGAGGTGGAGGTGTTTAAATAGCTGGGGGCAACTTTCTGAAATGGGAGACTGGGGGGTGTGGTTGATAACAGTGAGACTGTGATCTTCAGTTTGGAGACAGCTCTTAGGACCCTGAGGATGGACAGGGTTAGTCGGGCATACACTGAGCCAGTGGTCCCCAACCATTGGGTCGGGGTCCGGTACCGGTCCGTGGGTGAATTGGTGCTGGGCCGCAGAGAAATAATGTTTCCTTATAGCGCCATCTGTCTATTACTTCCACTTTGTCCATACCCATATCAACAAAAGAACTGACCAATAGAATGGATAGGATATGTATACCGGTGAGGTAGGAGAAAATTATAGGCTGGGTGCACTTGGGAAACCCTAGTTGTGTCCATTCAGAGTTTATTCGGGTAGGAAGATTTTATAGGTAGGAAAATATTTTAGAGCACCAGAAATTTGATTTTATTAAGGGGTATTTATCTTTTTTGGCGCAAAAAAGGTTGGAGGACCCTCTATGTTCCTTCCTCGCTCCATCTCTAGGATCATTCTTCTACCAATGTATCCACTGTCCCTCCTCTGGACATGTCCAAACCATCTCAATCTGGCTTTTTCTCCAAACCTTTCGTTGCCGTCCATCTGTTCTAGTTCTGTACGGTACAGTAGAGAAGAACAGTGTGACCGTTCCTCGTGGACAGAACCCCTCAGCGGTCTCCACTCCGAGGTGAAAAGGCTAATCCATATTTGCTTTAAATGGATGCCATCTGGTTGCAGTCGGGCAAATGTCAGAGGGAAAAACACATTCTGTGCGTGCGGGGTGGGTACGCTGCAAGTAATTGCACATCTCGGCAGGACAGAGTGCTGAGGTGTTTAGTGTTCGCTGCTCCCGGATTCAGCCGGGTGGTGTTTAGGGGGAAGGGTTGATGGATGTGTGTGGTGCCGACTGGAGAACCACTGTGGGGATGTGAGGTTTCGGGGCAGTGATGGACCGTTTTTGTGGACCAGGCGTCCCAGAGAGAGATGCCTTGTTTATTTGACCTTGTTTGTTGTTACCTCACTGGCGGTAATTCTCCGGCTGACTCATCTAAACTAGCCTGGCTGCTGAGTGGTCCGTCTTGATGTTCCTCTTCATGAAGTAGACTTGGGTATCGATTTCATGAGCATGTCCCGTAACACAGTGGTCCTCAACCACTGGGCTGGGGACCAGTACCGGTCCATGGGTGAATTGGTGCCAGGTCGCAGAGAAATAATGTTTCCTTTTGGCGCCATCTGGCTATTACTGCCACTTGATCCATACCCATATCAACAAAAGAACTGACCAATAGAATATACCAGTCTGGTAGGAGAAAATTATAGGCTGGGTGCACTTGAGAAATCCTGATGCCAACAGGTAGGAAGATTTTATAGGTAGGAAAATATTTCAGAACACCAGAAAAGTCATTTTATTAAGGAGTATTTTTCTGCCACAACTCAACAACCGTTCCGTGAAAATAGTACGAGACATTTAATTGGTCCGTGGTGCAAAATAGTTGGGGAACACTGCCCTAACCGGTGTCATTTTTCGGGTCCTCGTACGAAGCCTAGTACGTACATAAACTTTGCAGTTTTGTTGAAGTCTTATTTACACATTCTGACAGTTTTTTTAGCATAGTTTGAGGTCAGAAAACACAACCAGAGTCACATGTACTATTTACATTAAAAGAACAATCTTTGAGTGAGGCTACCAACCCTAAGGTAAAAGCTCTGAACACCAGGGGGCGGTGTACCCAAGTCTTGTACATGCAGTGTTACAAATCGGGATGACGTATCCTTAGCATCTATGCTGATTCTTTCCACAATGTTAAGATCTCTCTGTGTTTTTTCCTCCCCTCAGTGAGGTGTCGGTGCCCTCCGTCATCATCCTCAACACGTCCAACGAGCAGTACTTCATGCCCACCCATCCAGTCCAGACAGAGGAACACCTGGTCCAGTTCATCAGCAGCGTTCTGAACGGATCTGCTCAGGTCAGAGCGTCTTTCTTCGTGTCCATCTGTTGTTGTCTGGTGTACTCACAGCATTGATCTTCATTACTCTCCTTCCTGTATGAGTCATAAGTGCGTTCTCCCTAGGTGGGTAGGTAGGTGTAACGTATACCGACAATTCTGTCTTTGTGACTCTGTGTTGTGGTGAGTTCCTCTTATCTGGAAAGAAAAAGCCGTCGCTGCTCCATCTCTTCAGGCTTCACACTCAGCAGATGTATGAAACCATAGGCCAAACAGCTGGAGGTCCTGTCCATTTCTTCTGATGTTTTTCCTGGAATGTTCTGGGCTATTTTTACTTGGCCAAACAAACCAACTCCCACCAAACAAACAGCAACAGAAACCTCCTGTCTTTCTGCAGCCCAACCCGGGCAGGACCGGCCTTTTTTCCCTTCATGCTGGTTATGTCTGGCAGGTGTCTCCAGGCGGGTTCCTGTCCGGAATAAAAAAGTGTAATAAATGCATTAAATGAACCTCAACATGACATGGATGTTGCCAGTCACACACTCAAGGCCTTGAAATAGGACAGAAAATTGTTTTTCTGACGCTTTTTTCTGTGAGGCAGAGCAAAGTCATGGGAGAACAGTGTGTTCTCCACCGCAGCAGGGAAATGTAGGTGGAGTTCAGCACCTGGACCTGAGCGTGAAGAAGACAGGTCCCTGTACGAGAGCTATGTGTCCTCAATATCTCTTCAACCACTGCACTGAGTTAACAATCTGACTTTTTTGGGGGGTTTTATTTTGTGCAAACATTTAAAAGAAAACCATTTTGTCCAGACATTCCTACAGTCTTTAGAAATCAAAATACCATTCCAAATACAATGCAACATTAAAGACTTACGTTTTTTACGTTTGATACCAAGTAGAGATGCACCGATTGCAGAAGTCTTTGCCGATACCCGGTTTTAAAGGAGGTCTGACCTGTCAACTGAGTAAGTCCCTTATGTGACACTAAGCTCACCTTTGATGTCCAAATGTCCATCGTAAAACTGATCGGGGATTTGGTGCCGTCAAGCAGTTTATGTACTCTGGCAGCGCTGTATTAGAATAGTACCGCCTACTTGGTCATTTGTACTGGGGACTCAAGTGTTTCACCAGATTCACGAAGCCTTTATCCTGTACCACACTAGAAGGCTGGTTGTTCATTGCCATGAACTCTGTTGGTTGCTGCAGTTGCCGATACTGCGGTGCGTCCCGCCTCTTAACAGCTGTGTCCTCTTTATATTTGCTAAAAAATCCAGGTGTTTCTTTTCTAAGGGGAGTATTAAGTTTGTTGTCCCAAGTGTCTTAGGCGTTGACCCTCTTGTTGGAGCTACCGAACCCCACCTGTTTCATAGGCGCATTCACCGAACACTAGTTGAGTAGGTCTCAACTCGCGGTGTCTTGACCTCCTAGGCAGAGGCTCCACCGAACCCCTGAGACGGACTCACCGAACCCGGGTTAAGAACCACTGCTCTACGACTTACCTTTTGATTTGTACGCCATTACAAAGAAAAGTCTGATCTGGGCGCGTCAAGCTGCCGTCACCGCACATGCCGGGTGGAAATAAAACCGCCGTTTTTCAATTGGCGGCCGATTGAGCGGTGCATCTCTAATTCCAAGAGTGTTCCAATAAGAGGGTTGAGGAACCTCAGGACCTTCTATAAAGACTAGAACAAGAAACAATTGGCACCTTTACGTCCGTTGAACCATCTGCCCCATTTCCCCCCTACGTGAGTCCAGTGTTGAGTATTTTTAGTCTTTGTCACTAGAGGCAGGAGGAGCGTGGACACTGAGGCACGCTGATGACATGTTTAGCCAGGCGTGAAGCAGGATCCAGGCAGAGGACAGTGGAGCTGACAAACTGTGGCATCTCCTGAGTACCTTCTTAGAAGAATATCTCATTTCCAACAGGCTTTTATCGTCCCCCGTCCGTCTCCTGTCAGTGGGAGAAGCCTTTTCCTTTCACTTTTCTGCCGAAAAGTTTGAAGAAGTCCAGACAGACTGTGCAACAGATGTTCTCTGGAATCCATTTAACGTCTGCTCTCTGCTCCTCCACTTCTCCAGCTTGGCCACAGCTCACTAATTGGCCATCCTGATGAATTAGCATCAGGACAGATCCGTCATCCACCGTCCAGGTGCTCGTGGTGTAAAATGGGCCCCGGCTGCCGTACAGTGAGCAAACTGGGGACCGCGTGCGGGGAAGCGGTAAATGAAGCGATATTTTCTAATGTCTGCCGTCGGTCGGGAACCTGGGATCTAAACAAGCCTGAGAACCTTTGGTGGAAGTGGTTGAAGAGAAGTTCTTTCACTGACACGTGGAGGATTGTTTTGTTGTTTAGGGACCGTCTGCGCGTAAATGCATCAAATTGTCCATGTCAGACTGGAGGATAGATGTAACCCTGCATATTCACCTCAAATGTGCACAACATGGAGGTGATGTAGAGCAGAAATAGCAGCTCCCCCGTCTCCATTAAGCAATCTGTCTCCCCGCAGGCGTACGGAGGTGATGGCTTCACTCAGAGGCTCAAACGAGTGGTCTTTGACGCCAGATCCACCATCATGGTAAGTCAGCGAGATTTTATTCCTGTCTGTAACTTGAAAAAGAGAGAAAGAAAAAAAAACATCTTCAGTTGCCATTTTCCTAAAGATTCACTTCTTCAGTTCACTTTTATCACCGCACTGGTTTTAATGAAGGCATTGATTTGATAAAACAACTTTAAATGAGAATCCAAACTGTCAAGAAAGGAAATAACAGTTACATTTTACATTTATTTGTTTGGACACGTAATTAGACAGTGATGAAAAAGGGAACAAAAAAAAAACTCAAACATTGCCAACCCATCTGATCAGCCCAGATGTCGCTTCAGTAGAAATAATAAACTTTGGTTTTGAGTCATTTACATACAGGATAGTTGTAAAGCAGACCAAACTATTGGGATAACAGGATGCAGTGACAGCAGTTGCCCACTGGGGGCAGTAGTAGTGGAGTCAGTCTCCGTCATTAGTGTGGAACTGTGGGGTTCACATCCTGGGCTAGATAGGAATCCCAGTAAGGGTAGGGTTGGCGCCCTCCAGTGGTATCACCACCCATAGGAAGGTCCGTAAGGGGTTGGTAGGATGCAGTGTGATTTGGGTGGTGGTCCCTTGTAAGAGTGTGGAGGTGGATCGGTGGATGTTTTCAGTCTTGAACTATGAAACATCCAATTCTTTCGTCCGTCTTTAGTTACCGAACCACGGTCCACGGTTTAAGGTGGACTAGACTTTGGTTGTTTGCACCAGAGATAACGCCCAAAAGGTCCCAGGTGAGGAAAACCACCAAGTCCTGTATCACGGTCCACAGAACACGCTGCCCTACTACATGTTTTGCAGTAAAACTCCACCTCAGGCAGCTTGTTGGCCAGACTGGACCAGAATAGTAATTTTGTGGCCCCGTAAAACCCAAAACAAGCTGCAGAACAACAGTAGAAGGTCTGCAGGAGGTGGAGCGGGTGGAAACCAGGCTCCTGAAATACTCCTGTGTTTAAACCTCCGTGATGATATCTTTGTAAACGGGAAGGTGCATTCGCAACAAACTGCCCTGCATGTTCTAAGAGAGAGGGCTGGAAGAAGAAGACCAGCTGTCAGAACAATCAGTAAACTAGGATTGATGGAGGAGCAGGAGGAGGAGGAGGAGGAGGAGACATCTAGGAGACCTAAAAGCGGCCTTTTCTTCTCATGTTTATGTTGCTGCTTCTTTTGGAGCATCCTGGTGTTTGTTTTAACCACGGCGAGTGAGGAATGTAAACGGGAACTGGTTGTGATGTAGTTGGCTCAGTCATACAGCGACCACGGGCCCAGCCCCGCCCCACCCCGCCCTCAGGACCAGGAACAGCCAAGACCTCCTGAAGGGAAAATTACAGACTTAACAGGAAATTTAAGACACCCAGTGACGACACTGGAGACACCTGGAGGCCAACGTCAAACCAAAGTTTTATTTTCACAAAATGGCTACATTTTGAGTGCGCCTCGATTCCCCAAGGGAGTCAAACTAACACCAGACGCAGCCCAAATGGTCTGATAAAAACCTAAACAACCTGGAGTCAAAGCCCAAAAAACCCCAAAAAAGCTATTCGTCATCACAGTCAGTCTGGTTGATGGTACTGAGACGTTGAGTTCTGTGAGCACGCCTCACAACTGGTGGGATTTCGGAATCCTCGATCCTTACACCGTAACGTCTCCTAGTAGCCCAGTACACGCTGTACAAACAGAGTATAGTACAGTACTACTGTACTATAGTATTATAGTAGGTCAGACTACGCTATAGTAACGCTCAGACTAAGCATAAAGGGTGTGGATACGGATCTCAAGAAGGTCGTACCTCAACATTTTGACAGATTTTTGAAGAGAACAAAACCAGAATCCTCAAATAGGATGCATTTGGTAGTCGGTGGCCTAATGGTTAAGGAAACGGACTTGGGTTCCCAAGGCCCCCGGTTTGAATCCCCCTAACGCCAAGTTACCGCTGAGGTGCCTAGGGTGTTGTCCCCCTGCTGGCTCAGCTGGTTGCCCCCTTGCTCACTACAGTGATGGGTGAAATGCAAAAGAAAAATTTCCCCAAAAAACTTGGGACGCACCACAATATCCAACATTCTTTACTTTACACTGTTGATTCATGGGAAAGTGAGTTTAACAACTGCCCTAAGGATGAACCAACCCTTGATTAGAGCAGATGCCACTGAATGCCTTGAATCCAAAACAGTTGAGCAACCCGATTAGCTGATGTAAACCCCCAGGGTGTCCAGGAGCTAATTCCCTTCCCAGCGGTTAGCTCTCCTGGACACCGAGCCGGTGCCACAGAAAGAGCAAGGTGTGCAGGATTATCCAGGCCTCTCGCTCATCTCCATAGCTGGGACTCCACGTGTAAGTGACTCATTCTACACCTGTTAGAGGGACACGGGCGCCGCTCACCTCTCGTCTCCCTAAATTTAGCGAGCTGCAGGCACCGCGGCGGCGGCTGTTACTCACAATGTCATGACACGTTTCACAGCAGATCGGCAGCAGCCGTCACCTCGCCCCCAGAGAGCTCGTCTTAATGGGCGCCTGACAGCAGCGGTGACAGAGAAGCCACATTAGCCACGATGGCTCGTAGCCAGCTGCGCGAGCGTAGCGCGCCCGTCTCCTACCCTATCCGGCGTCGCCCAGCAACACCAATTACCATCCCTCTTCCTGTGGCAATGACCGCAGGCGAGGTGAATATCCCTCTTCTCCCCAGCTCAGCAGCTGACATGAGTTTTGACCGAACACTCCCTCCGAGGTACATTGTCGCTGATGGAGTCGGGCTATATTAAGGCAGGATGACTCATTTGTCAGTGGAATCATTTAGAGTGGAGCTCCCACAGTTGTCCTTCACTGACGCCTGGCTGTTTTGGTGCCTACAGGAAGTAAGGGGCGCAAGTTTTCTTTTGGCGTGGAGAAATGGTATAAGGCTAGCTCTTCAACCTGTAAAGACTGTGATGGTTACTGACAAATGTAATATAATGATACTAAAGACAAGGAAGAGGAGGACGAAGAGGACGTCAGTAGTGGGAGATGCGCTAATACTCAGAGTTTCTCTCTGAGATACTTTGAGAACTCATTTCCCAAGCAATTTTGCGCCATTCCTAAATCGGAATGTTATGCTGCCCCTGTTGTCAACTGGTTTTCTCCTCCGTAGCTATGGCAGTGGCAGGTGGAGGTAAAAATCCAAGATAAATTGGCAAGAGTTTCAATTGTGTTTGATTTTCACACGATGAATTGCGAGATATCATCTTTTGGTAGCCTCGTGTACGCAAAAATCAGGCCTGATTGTCGCACGATTGAAAACCAACCCTCACCCAGCATCCAGGCTCGGAGAGGATAGATCACACCTTTTGAAACACACGAAAGATGTTTGTATAATACATATATGTATGTCCAGAAGTAAGGGACACTAGTGTGGAGGGACAACAGGAAGTCCAAAGTTATTGTGTCCAACTTTTCAACTTGTCAGAATCCACTTCCATCAAATGAAATTAGGCCAAAGTTTCTCCAAAGAACATAAACATCTTTTGAAAACCACCACCGTTCCGTTCACGTCACGTCACGTGTTTTTTTTTTTCTTTCCTCTCTTTTTCCTCCTGTGTCCAACTTGTCAACTTCCCCCTCACGCCTTTCTTCTTCCTCTTCTTTCATCTTTCTTTGTTGTGCTCCTTCCTCCTCCTCCTGTCCCCGTCAGTCCGTGTTCCGCAGCTCCCCTCTGCTGGGCTGCTTCCTGTTCGGCCTCCCGCTGGGCGTGATCAGCCTCATGTGCTACGGCATCTGCACGGCCGACACCGACGACGGCTCGGACGACGTCGACTCGCTCAAGAGGGAGGGCCTGACCGACGAGGAGGAGGAAGAAGAGGAAGAGAGACGGCGCGCCGCTGAACTGGAAGGTCCCGAGGAAGGAGAGATGGAGGAGGAGGGAGACGAGGACATGGAAGAGGAGGAGGAGGAGGAGGAGGAGGAGGAGGAAGATTATGGAGAGAAGGATCCTGAGGAGAAGAAAGTGGATTAACGCGAGGACTCTCCTGACAGACAGATAGATGACGATGATGATGATGATGATGATGATAGGTCTGAAATGAAACTCGAAGACTCATCAGTGAGTTCCAATACTCGTCTTCTTTGTGTTTCATCTCACTGGTGGCCACAGCACAGACTCCACCCCATCCATCCAGTCCTGGGCGTCCCCTTTGAAGGTTATCTGCTCAGTGAATCCATTAAACCATCACTCAAACAACCACACCTTTGTTTTCCGAAACAAGGAAGTGTTTAGCTAACAACGAATATATTTATACGCTAGGAAACCTCCAGGGAGCGACAGAGAGATCAAGGAAAGGAATAAAACAGCTAGGGTAGGATTGTCACTTTTTCTTTATCTGGACAACTCTTCCAGCATGAGGATAAAAGTACCAATCACCGGGGTAGTAATTGACGCGGCTTGACCGCTAGCCAACTTGAAATATGACAGTGCTGCTATTTTTCTTTGTTTTTTATTAGCGGTTAGCAAGCAAGCACCTGATAACGCCTTCAGTTTCCCCGTCGATCAAACCACATATACCACGAAAAAAAGTCCAACAGACCAGTAAATGAATCATTGTTTAGCTGTTAGCAAGCTAGCGTTTCTTAATGTCTCCTTGTACCACCTTGTGGAGAAACTTAGCGGCACATTCACCTTAAGAAATAATGCAAAATCGGCACCAAACCGTGTGTGTTTTCCACCATAGAAGACCAAGTTCTTCTACGTCTTCCCACCTACGTTTGCCTCAATGCCTGAACGAAAAGAAAGCGACCGATGGTTTCTTTGGTGGACACTAAATCAAAAGAGGAGTCAAATGTCAGGGAGACTGTGTTGGCATCGTGTCATCGTTCTCATTTGTTTTATACAGTTCTTACGAAAAAGAGACAGTCCTCGCACGAAAGCCACCAAGAAATATCTGAAAATGGATAACGAACCCAAATGTTCCTCTGTACTGTGAAAGTGTGTTTGACCCACGACTCTGAAGCCGAGAGTCGACATTTTTACTGTAGTCAAATACTTTTGACACTTTTTGTTACTGCTGAAAACGGAGGGCTGTGAACCAAAATACTCACATCACTGTTGGACCCGTCGGTGGTCCGCACCACCTGACGTTAGAGCCTTCTGGTCTGCACTGATTCTTAAACCGTACCCTTGAAAACGAAATCCCTCAACAACCAAACATGATGTGACCAACACTGTCATCAGGTCCATACCTGACCCTCGGACTCCTTCCGGTATACCCTAGTTTTGATAGTGCTCTAGGTGCGGTATACTCTTGGGAGCTCGATGATCCTTTTGCTCTGCGTTAGGGGTATTTTGTGGCCCTTCTCTAAGAGTTTTACTTCTCACTACGACCTAGCGCATCGCGGCAGGTCTACGGAAAAAAACAAAAATCAGCTACTGAACAACCGAGGAGATTGGAAGGAGTCGAGAGTTTTTACCAGTCATTAATATGAGTTTGTCGTTGGGGCTAAAAGGGTCCGAGTGTAAAAACGCTCAAATATTGTTTTTATTCTGAACCACTGCATCACAAAAAGGCTACGTTTCGCTTTTTTTTGGACCTTTTGTCTTTTACTCCCCCTTAGGCCAAAGTGCGGTTTCTTTAATGTAAAGTCATGGAAATGTAAAAAGCACAGAAAAGTGCCCTGGAAGGAAAATCTGCCATAAATGAAGTTTTAACTTTTCTATCTTGTGTTATTGCCTGAAAATAATTCTTTTTTTTGTCTTTTTTTTTTCGCCGTCTAATCCCCCATGAAGTGCAAATCCATTTATGCATTTCCACTTCTTTTATGAACCACAGTCCTGCTGTTAGGTTCCCATTAAAAAGGCCTGACTGGACCAACCAACGGGAAATACACAGCAGTTGCGTCTGCACAACAGAATCCCATAACATGCAACGGTGACCTTGGCGCGTCTCGTAACAAGTCCAATTCCTCCGACAGACAAACCCGCTTTATTTCCATATTTCAATCTGTCCTCCATCACTGGTTTCTCCATTGAATCCAGATTGAAGCCTACGTCCCAACGCGCCCAGCTCATGTACCAAATATGAAGACGGACGTCTACCGTGCTACCGAGCTACCGAGCAGTTTTTGTTCGTCTCACTTCTCTTTTTATATTTCCCCAAATCTAGTGCCGAGTTGTTCTGTGGTTCTGAGTTCACCGGGCTGCCTGTCTCGGTGGCGGAAAACAAAAATGTTTTATCCAGATTTATCGATTGTCATGAGAAATGCACAAAGATAGCGCGCCAAGCCCAGGGGTGCTTTGGTGAAATGTGTTTTGTTTTTTTAATATCTTTGATTTCTACTGAAAAAAAGTTGAATACCTGCAGCAGAAAAATAAAAAATAAAACAACGGTTACATTATTTCCTTGTGTTTTTTTTTTATTCAGAAAATAATGATTTTCTCTCAAGTGGTTGGTGTGAATCCTTGACTCGCGTTTCACCTCCTCAGCTCTGTAGCAAACACTGTTGAACTATGGAACCCTCTTCAGATCAATGAGCAAAATCCTTAGGTCCTTCCACCACGGCCGTAGAGTTCCTTTGTGCTCCAGAGTCGGAATCGATCTTAAGAATAAACTGGGGGCAATATCTTCAAGGTTCCATCTGAAACATCACTCGTTGAAGTCGAGTCCCGACTCGAAATGACAGGGTTTCAAGTTGGTGAAAGAAATAACTCAAAAGTTTGAGGAAAGATGTTATGAAGTTAATGTCTATGTCCATTAAAAAAGGACTTTGACTTTGGAAAATCTCATTCCCTAATCCCCTAAAAAGTTAGGATTTGTTTCCAAGTAACAATGTCTGATATTCTTTTGCCGATGCCAGTGAAGGTAGCAACCGATACCGATATATGCCGCGTTAGCCCCCAAAACCGAGTTTCAGAACCCTTTGCCGAGGCCTTGGTTTCTCGGATTTTCCAGTATTTTGGGGACAAAACCTTTATGGATCTTACCCATATCTCATATTTACGCTTTTATCATCCGAGCGATACTATTGGACAGCTCTGTTTTCCAGGATCTTGGGGATAAGGACTATCAACTGCTCAAGGTTTCAAGGTGAGTCCCTAAAAGTTGAAGTCCATGTCACCAGTCTTGCTTTTCAAGTCTAAATTTACTGTTTCCTGGTTTGATTCCTTGTTGTTACAAACAATAGGTTTGAACGTTAGCATGAATGAACGTCTTGCTCACCACTTTACCTGTTAGCTGCTGGGATTGACTCCTGCCAAACCAGAACCCTGAACCGAAACGATGGCAAAGAGGAAAAAAGTCCACGTGAAAATGTCTCCGCTTTTATTCTGTTTGTCCTCCGTCACATTATTCGCTGAAGCGCTCGCAGAGCTAAGACTCCTGGAGAACGGCAAGAGTTTGAGACGAGTGTCCAAGTGGAGCAGGAAGGAGTCTCTCAGGGGAAGTGTCAATACAGTGTGATGAATGAGCCGCAAAAGTTTCGTCCTTCACCTTGGGAAGCGACTACTCCCGAGTCCAGATCCAATTTTCAACACTTACTCAGTTTTAATGGAACACGGAACCATTATTCACCAGCGGACAAAGGGTGTCGACCTCGAATTAGGGGACGGTGAGGACCAACGGAGGTTTTCAGCTGTTTATTGTGTCACCGAAGAAAGAAACTCTTCCAGCTACTGATCCTTGAGTGACATGTCCTTCTTTCCTCAATCCTTGAAAAGAATTCATCGGTTCTACGCAAGGGTCTTAATGTTTGTCCTTCGCTGCGAAAATGATGTTTTGTCCAATACTTTTTCATGAAAATGATTAAAATTGTATTTCATGATAAACTCTTTACGAAACGGCACAGGAAACACTTTTGAACGACACGTTCCGATAATCCTCTCATTAAGGTCTGAGCTTCTTGGACGGTAAATCTGACAGGAATTAGTTTGGAGAAAATCTCTTTTCTGGCTAAAGAGACCTGACCTGGTCCAAACTCTGTAATCCCTGCGGCTTATTCTCTCCAGCTGCATGTTTTCATTCACGTTTGTCCGCGTGTCTTTGCGTCTCCGTCTGCTTCAACTTCTGAGAAGGACAAACTTTCCAGAACGTCAATTCTGACGCGGAGGCCTCAAGGTTTGTCCAGGACTGCAGGACAATTTTAAAGTGAAAAAATGCATAAAAGACATGGATATATTTTTTTAATTAAATGCAATTCAAGAATTATCCACTAGGGGGGCACTGTTTTGGTCAAAGTAGAAGCTAAGCCGCATCACTGAGACGGACCAAATGTCAGATGTTATCGATGCGCCATCTGCTGCTAGTCACTACGTTGTTTGTAGCCTTTTTTCTACCTTTCCGCTACAACCTTATTAGCCAAAATGTTGTTAGCAAGACAGAGGTAAAGATTGTGAAATTTATTTACGGAGACGCGCGGGAAACCCACAGACCCACAAATGTTTTTCGCGGAATTCACAAATTTTTTTTAACAATCGTGCAGTGTAGTGACTGACGTGTGATTTTCTGCAAACGAGCCAGGCTTCTGATTGGCTGTTGACAGACTGATGTAGGAAATATAAGGAAATCTGGTCCACGCAAAAAGAGTCTCAAAAAAAGTTTTCCTGTTTTTTGAGTAAGCAATATTATTAATATTCTCAACTGCCAGTAGGTGGCAGCTAAACAACGTAATGCACGACTAATATCGGGAGCCCTAATACCATGACCGCTAGTACCATGCTATTGTTACATTTTTGTGATAAAACGTCTTAATCTCCAAAAGACCTGTTATGAATTTATGGACCACCTTTGGCCCCCGAACCAGTGGTTGGGGACCCCTAATATATAGTTCTGTTCACACCTGGAATTGACTCGAGCAGGGTTCAACATCACACAAACGTAGTTTGATGCGTGAATCGTTGTTTGTGTATTTATTGTTAAAATACATTTGTAAATTCCGCAAAAACATTTGTGGGTCCGCGCTAGCGCATTTATTCTGAAAGTACATTTGCGAATTCCACAAAATAGGTTCGTGGATCCTTGCGTGGGTGTTTTTTTTCAGACTATCCTAGCGCCGTACGATCAGGCCTGATGTTTGCGACGATTATCAAGGAGAAGACAGCACCGTTTTCCACTTTGTTGTTCCCTAACTAGTGCTCCCTGTTCCTTCCCTAACGTTCCTTCCTTCCCTTCCTGACTAAACCCTCCGTCTTCACCTCCGACACCTGCTTCTTCTTCCTGCTTTAATTATCACCTGCACCAGAGTTCCTTCCTCTGACTTCACACCTGTGGAAAATCAAATGATTAATATTTCCATAGCTTCAGTCCAGGCCGTGTTTGGTATGAATTCATTTGATTTTATTTCTTGCCTCCAGGACACAGGTGACCTGACGTTGTTGTTTCAGTCGCTCTGTGTTTAATGATGTGAACATAGCTGTGAGTCTGGACCAGTAACAACAGTCAACTCTGATAATCTGGTTATAACGATGTTCCCCCACTGTGGGACAAAGACAAGTTTTCTTGGTCTTTAGGTTGAAGGCAACAGCTTCCAAAGTGGGGGGCAGGGTCCTGCCGGGGTACAAGCCAAGCAAGGTATGTTGATTTATATTTCAATATTTTCTTTATTTGACCATTAATGTATAAAATATGGATTTTACCTTTTGATTTCCCGTCTTCATGTGATTTCTTGGCAACAAAAAGGCATATATGTACATATATATGTGTATATATGGATATGCATATATGTGGAAATATATACACATAAATATATACAAACATATATATATACACATATGTGCATATTTAGGACTCATTGTACACACACATATATATTAAGATATATATTTATATTTGGGACCTGTTCAATATATATGACACATACATATACAGGCACAGGTATATGTATATTGATCATTTGGATGTATGTATTTATGTATACATATATATACAAATATAGAAATATATACATATATGTTTAATACACAACAACTCTTGGATATATATGTTTATATATTTATATACATATATGAACTGTTCTGAATGTGTATGTTTATATGTGAATATATGTATAAATATATTCATATATATTAGCAATGTTTTTATGCCAATATATACTTATATGTGTAATACACAACAACTCCTGAATATATGAATGTATATATATTTATATACATACATGAACAGTCCTGAATGTGTATGTTTATATGTAAATATATGCAAAATATATTTATATATATATTTGCAATTTTTTATGCAAATATGTACATATATGTTTTCACAACAACTCCTGAATATACTGTATGTATGTATATATATTTACATACAAATATGAACCGTCCTGAATGTGTATGTTTATATGTGAATATATGCAAAATATATTTATATATATATGTACAGTTATATATATGTACAGTTAATATATCTATGTATTTGCATTTTTCTTTTATGTAATACAGACAGCTGAGTTCACGTTAACACGACCTACATTTACCTACGTCCACCTACTATGTGCAATGTAAGCATTTGTTTTTCCACTTCCTGCCGTTGAAACACACACACACAGACACACACACACAGACACACACAGACACACACACAGTCCCTCCACTAATGATGTCGCTCTGGTTGTGTTTATTCAGTAAAACACACCTGTCCCCTCAGGGTGGACACTCTCTGACTGAAGGAGGCGCTGCTGCTGCTGTGGCTACTGTTGGTTGCACTTCCACTCTGTGGCCTCTAGTTCACAGTGCAGTATTTTGACTGATCATGAAAGACGTAGAACCAGGGATGTACGATAATGTTTGTCGCCCGATGATATAAACATATATTTGATTTAACATTGGGTCGGAAAGAAACCAAATATACTCGGCTAACCTAAGAAAATATAACACAATATTTTATCTGGACAAATAACTTCATTTACTTAACGAGGTTTATACGAGACAACTGAGCTACGACTCTTTTCCAAATATTGTATTTGGCCTCAGGCCCAGTAGACTTGCGTTATTAGTTTTGCTGCCCCCTGGTGGGACTAATAAATATTGCTACATTTAAGGTTCAGGTTACTTGCACAAGAATCAGGAAAAATGCTGACACAGGGCAACATCCCCGAGTCAATTCCAGGTGTGGACAGAACTATATATTAGGGGTCCCCGACCTCTGGTTCGGGGGCCAATGATGGTCCATAAATTCTTAACAACAGGTCTTTCGGACTCTTAGATTAAGATGTTTTATTTCAAAAATGTAACGATCTTTCCACTATAGCATGGTACTAGCGGTCATGGTATTATCATCGGCATGGCTACCGATATTAGCCGTGCATGACATTGTTTAGCTGCCACCTACTGGCATTTGAGAATAATTTTATCTCAAGGATTGAGATTGGTGACGCAAGAAACAGAAAAAAATACCAGCAAATTTGCTGTGAAACAACGGAATACTTTCGGTAAATTCCAGCTATGGACAGAACGGTTTGTGTTTGTCCTAAATTAGAGGTCCTCAACCTCTGGTTCGGGGACCGGGTGCTGGTCCACAAATTAAATGTTTTATCTCAAGAATTTATGATCCTTCCCCAATGACAAGGTATCATTGGTTTTTGAGAATAGACTTTTGTTATTTGGTTTGCTGCCATCTACTGGCAGTTGTAAATAGGTTGAGAATTCTTGCGCAAAAAGGAGGAAATACTGCAGACAGGGGGCAGCGTCCCTGCCGACAAACATTGCAAGTGTGGAATCTTTGGAGTCAATTAAATTAGAGGTCCTCAACCTCTGGTTCGGGGACCAGTGCTGGTCCTTTAATGGAAATAAGACTAGAATGTCAAATGCCAGCAGGGGGCGTCATCTCAGCTAACAAACAAAGTGAAGATTTTCTATAAAACAGATGAATTTTTTTGTGTCAATTCCAGGCACCGAGTGTTTGTCCTTAATGAAGGGTTCTCAACATTGGGTTCGAGGACCAGTGCTGGTACGTAATTGAAAATTCCATATGTTTGACTGGAGGGCCACCGCCCCTTGAACACCCATATATCTGCGCCCCTGCTTTTTCCAAGGTGTCGTCTTAGAAACAACACTGCCCAGAGCTTTTAGCAGTCGTTTCAAGAATAATCGTTGACGTCCAATAGCAACAGCAGCAGCAGCGTCTCCTGCAGAGAGCAATAACATCTGAGTGCCTCTGTAGCAGCAGCAGCAGCAGCAGCAGCAGCAGCGTTGGTGCTCAGGTCGGTGGTTAACTCTAATGCAATCTAATGGGAAACGCTGTTTTCTTTTTTTTTTCCTCCACTTCCTCTGATAGCTTTTTAATTGCTTCCAGTGACACTGTCACCTCGCTGCATCTGCTGCTGTAGTGTCTGTGTGCAACAGGGAGGGGGCGGCGTAACGTAATCAGGAAATAATCATAATTAGAAAAACATAATTGTCGGCTGTTTTTATTTTATATTTTTTTATGAGATGATCCCGAGGTCGAAACTAATCTTCTAAATATCCGTCCTCGCCCATAATTGACGCCTCGAGGATCGTTGAGGGACCGCGGTCTAATCTACGAGTAACGGCACCTCCTGTAGGTCGTAGTTATTACTGCGGCGTGATGTGTGTGTCCTCCTGAACAATGCTGGAGTTGCTGCGATGCGTGGTGACATTTTGCGTCTTTGTCGTCGAACCTGGTGGACGTTGCGATTTTTTTGACGGGATCAACGACTACAGCGAATCCTTATCGAAAAAAATTGCCAAATTTTGAGGCTGGACCTAATAACGCCTTTACTTCCTTGGTCTCCTGACCGTAGGCTCACAGTATTAGTTCTACTGCCCCCTAGTGGCACAGACGGCAGCATCCCTGCAAAAAAAGCAAACCGTTTATGGTATTTTTATTGACACTCCAATCATTTCTTTGGATTTCCACTATGGGGTAGGAGAAAACTTCGGAACTCCCAGAACTGGTCCGTGCCTAGTAGCCTATTCGCCATGTGCCGTGAATCATCTTTCCTTGTCAGCGTGAATCGTACGACGTTCAACCACATTCAGCAAAAACACTCGTTGGTTCCAGAGGCAGAGACTGAAAAAAAACCCCATCAGGGCTCAGGGCCAACTCCAGGTCTGCCTGCGGTCGTCCTTGACCAACCTCCAGGCTACGTCCTCCTGGGAGGTCGGAGTGGAGGAGATTTATCGGGACGGTCGTTGACCGGTGGCCCGCAGAGCAAACATGTCAGTGTGGTTGAAGACGATGCTTTCTGACACTGACACGGCACAGCTGCCTTCTAGGATTTTATTTATAAGATTCTTTTTTTTCCTTTTTTTGAAGGAACCTTGGCAGCAGCGGTGGCCTAGTGGTTAAGGGAGCCGACTCGCGTCCACTTGGTTTCAGGTTTGAAGCAGCCTCTACCTCCGCCCTGGTGGTGAATGAACTGTATCATTAGACTAGTTCCACTAATTTTAGTCACGTGACTTCAACAAACTGAAGGACCCCGCCCCTCCCACTTGTGGCGGGGTCCAGAACTGCAGCCCCTTTAGCCTATTCTGTTAATCTGGCCTTGTATATCGGTATCAGTCAATATCAGTATCAGGGAATTAAGTGTTTTGACAACATTGGGAAAATCGGATTTCAATATTTCTGTGTGAATGAGTTATCATATATGGCGGCAGGTGTGTCTACCTCCACCTACAGGTAAAGCGGGAAACTACAGGTGGAGCCAAAGGAGCAGAATTCACAATAAAGTGCGTAGATGTTTTTGGTCAAGAAAAATCCAACTCCGTCATCAGTAGCAGCCAAGCAGCGAACAAAACGGGAAACGGGAAGGAAGCTAACCGACGGAGGAAGCTAACCGACGGAGGAAGCTAACCGATAGGACTGACTGGTCCTTGGATTACCTGGAACAAAACAAGTCAAAAGGCAAAGCACACCTGATCATCGGATCGTACGTTGCGATCACTCGCTGCCACGATTTTTTTTATTCTCGCTGCAGCAGGCGACGTTAAACAAACGGCTGCGTGACCGCGTCTGCGCCGACGTGCGTGGTAACAAATCAGTCGGACAATTAAGCCGTGACTGGTCAGACGTGATGAATGTGGGCCGGGCCGCTCATTTATCTTCAGGTCCTGATGTTCTCTGAAGACCAGACCTATTTGTTCTGTTTCTTCATTTCTGTCACTGCATCATCTTAATACGACAATATTCTGATTAATGGGTTTTGGGTAATAATTTAAAAACATCGTCAGAGAAGAAGAGAATATTTGTTTTACGGCCGTTAAAACTTGAAGTCGTCTCTTAAACGATGGATCTTTGACTGAAAATTAAGAAACCTACTAAGAGTGAAACCAGCTAACGACAACGGAACACACAATATTACCAGAATAACCACAGTAATATATACACATATATAAAACATATATACATTTATATCCATATACATGTATACAAAAACCTGTATACACGTACATACACATATACATATTTATACATATATAAATATATCATATGTATTTATATATGTGTGCGTATATATTTGAATGTTTATGTATAATACTTTTATATACAATTACATAATAATATCCACAATAATATATACACATATATAAAACATATATACATTTATATCCATATACATGTATTCATACATATATAAATACATATCATATATATGTATGCGTAATTATATTTTAATGTTTATGTATGATACATTTATATATTTTATATAAAAGTTTATATATGTTTGTGTATGTATATAAATCTATATATGTGTATGTACGTGTATATAATTTTATATATATTGTGTATGTATACGTGTATTATATATGTATAAATATATGTTATGTAATTATATATGCATGCATATATTTGTATGTATATGTTTATGTGTGTATGTATATAAATGTTTGTATGCATATATAAGTATATGTATATGAATGTATATATGCATATGTACATATATATGTTTTATATATTGCAATATTTTTTCCGGTTCTTGGAGTTGTTTCTGAGGAGGGACATTGATTTTTAATTTTTCATCTCATGTCCAGCCGTCAGCCATGTTGACAGAAAATCAAAAGGCCGTAAACTGACGGTTCACGTCAAGTATCTCATCTGTAGCCGATGAGGACGAGGACGTACGACCGCCTAAAAATAAACGGAACGCACACGGCGCTAACTCAGGCCTGTCACTCTTCATCCTCCGGACCCACGTCAGGAATTTCCCGCTCCTCGTTCCCACGGGAACGTTTGATTAAAGTGACGTTTCTGAGAAATATTTCAACTCTTCCCTCGAGTCTGTTCGTTACGTCAACTTGCTGCAAATTGTAGTTAAATTTGTTCCAACGATGCACACGCCATTAGACAAAATACGTCCCTGTCTGTCTCTCTGTGTCTCTCTCTCGTTATCCTAACCTCGTCCTCAATTTCAGCCTCTGTCAAAACTGTCGAATAAAAACAGGAATGAATGTGAAAAGTTGCGTCTCAGGAAGCGGCAGCAGCAACGGCGTCGTTTTGCATCTGAATGAAGAGTTTATTAAGAATAGATTCGTCCTGAATCTTAAGCAGATCAGAGATTAAACGACATCTTCTTCGTCTACGACGGATGTTTTTGTGCTGATCTAATTTCCTGAGCTCACAAACACAAATTTGAGAACGTGAAGGAACATCAGCAGCTGGTGATTGAGTTCAGGAAGACATTTATTTCCTGCCTTGAGCAACTTTTAGTTGAGGGTTCCAGGCCTGAAGACAACCCTGACCTGGGCGTTGACGAATTTGGGGGAATCACACATATGGTTCTGAGACGTTTACCTCAGCTTTGGGGCAAACGCTAGCAAACACCGGAATTGGAAAGTTTAGTGTTTGGCCAATATCGGCAAAACGATAGCTAAGAAAGTTAAAGCTACTTTCTGAATAGGGATGTGCGATAATATTGACTTGATATTGGCATTGTTACGTGATATCGCAAGTTGATACTGGTTCATCCATCTTTTAACAAATTTGGGAATCGCACAAAGGGTTCTGAGATGTTTACCTCAGTTTTGGGGACAACCGATGGCAAAAATCGGTATCGGTTATTAAGGTGTTTGGACGATATTGTATCGGACATACCCGTCAACAGCGGTTCCTTCAGGAACTCCTAGAGTTCTTATCAAAGACAAACCTTCCATGGAAGTTTTTCTGGGTGTGATTTTTACTGTACATAAACCCCAACAAGTACTTGGTCTCAGCTGGAACCGAAGCTTCATAAATCTTCCTGAGGTCCAATATTTCAAAACGTCTCCGTACCGCTCCGGGAGCGGAGAAACTGCTGCCCATATTTCAGCCGTCGGAGACGTACAACTACTAAAGTGTCCTTTCTCCTCTTCTTAAATCAGGATCCGTCTTCACTCCATCACAGAGCGAGACAGAACGTCTCGAAGCGGCTCTTCTTGTTTGGTAAACTGTCCCGGTCGCTGGTGTCGGCCTTTGGACCAGGAGCAGATCTGGATTTTTACGTTAGAGACGAACGTCTCCCCCCAGTGTCACCGACGCTCCATCTGCGCTACGTCTTCTTGACTCGGTGATAACGAGGTGTTATTGTCTCCACTGATAGGGTTCGGGTTTAACCGACTGAAAACCACAAAGGCCTCGTGTGTTCGTCGTTCCTTGACACTGTGGAGATCGTGGCAGGGAACCACACACCCGTGGACGAGCTGCTGTCACTTCTGAATCCTCGTCAGATTGCGCGTCTCAGCAGGAATTGCCTTCCCGGACGCGGCGGCGTGATTATTATTCAGTGGCACGAATGAATGCGCTAGCTGCGAGATCATCGGAGGTGTGGGAATGATGAGCGATGGTCGGATCGGCTCCGGCTTCAGTGGCAATAAAACACGCGGGCAGAGTTAGAGGACGGGGAATGTGCTGACGGTCCGGAATTAACGGCAGCAGCAGTGGAGTCGGGCAAGTTGTCAACTTTTTTTTTTTTTTCCTCATTTCTTCCTACGTCCTCCTTGGATTCTCCAAACGGCGCTAATGAATAATGTCGTACATGAGGACAAATATGACACCAAAGTGTCTCCAGTCTTCATTTATCCTGATAAATACCCGACGGTGTTTCCGAAGTGCGTTCACTTTCACCAAAACTCTCTGGCAGAAGTAGCGGAGAAGGAGCAACGTTGCTGAGGCAATATTCCTCTAAATTGGATTCAAAGTGAAGTGCTGACTAGTAAATTCCCGGGAATGGAACTAAATTGAATTCCTTCTTCTCCACTAGATCACGATGGCAGTTTTTGTAAATGATCCTATTTAGCGAAAAATGGATGATAAAGCATGACCCCATAAGTAGAGTTTGCGAGTTGCGTCGGTGAAATAAAAAAAAAACATCAGAGTGAAGTAAAAACTTTGTCGGTGATGGTGAAGAAGAAGACGACGACTTTGCTCTAGAGACGGTTGTTGTTTTTCTTCAGAACCAGTGACCGCACTGGACTGGTATCAGTACCAGGACTGATGTGGCTAATGCTAGCTCTGTCTCTCTGTACCAGGACTGTTGTGGCTAATTTAAGGTTCACTGTCTGTACCAGGGCCTACCTACCCACCTACATACTTACCTATGTACCCACCTATTTATATAATTACCTACCCAGCCACCCCCCACCTATCTACCAACCCACCTACCTACTCTCCTACCTAACTACTTATCTATCTACCCACTTACTTCACTACCTACCTTTCTACCTCACCCACCCCACCCTACATACCTCCCCTCTTATTTACCCACCTACTTCCCTACAAACCCTCCTAACCTACCTACCTACATACAGAGACCTACCTACCTACTTATCTAATTACCTACTCAGCTACACCCCACCTATCTACCTATCCACGCAATGACTCTCTTAACAACCCACCTACCTACCAACCCATGTACCTACCTACTTTCCTACCCACCTAAATATCTACCTACTTTCTTTCTACTTCACCTATTCCACCTACATACCTACCTCCATACCTATCTGCCCACCTACCTACCCACTCTCCTACCTAACTACCTATTTACTTACCTACCTACCTCTCCTCTATTTACCTATTACCCTACATACCAAAATATTTACCTATCCATATATCTACCTACCCACCTACCTTTCCTACTTCAACAACATGGCTAACACTAGTAGCATCTGTTTCTGTAGCTAACAACTAGTGCAGATGTGCCAAGGCTACGATTGGTCCTAAAACTGGACATGGAGGCGGAGTCAAGAGCAGACAGATGGGGTGGTTGCATTAACTCAGATATATGGCGTGTAAAGTAAATAGCCTTTTGTGACGCCATCTACTGGGGAAACACATGCATTGCAGGGAAAAAGCAGAGATATAATGTATGATATAAATCAATTATTTAATTTGGAGAAGGTCGGCGGGCCACATCTGGCCCCCGGGCCTTAGTTTGCCTCCTCTAGTGTCTGTACCAGGACTGTACCAGGTATCAGCTCATCAATACCCCTGGTAATCCATATACTAGATACTGTGGACTATTAGCAGCTGCCAACACGTGACAGGATCACTGACAGTGAGCGCCGCTCTGCTGGCGAGCGCGGTCCATTCTTCTTTTCTCTACAGTTTGATTTCCCTGTGGGTGGAGGCTGACGGTGTCTGCAGTGATGGAGTCAGACACACAGACACAGACACAGAGAGGGAGTTAAACTGGGGTCAAGTTTTGAGTCTGGTCCAATGTGGTGTTCTCATGTTGCGATGTGATCCGATCCTCCTCCCCTCTGACACCGCGTCTCATCCGCAGCCTCCGCCCGTCTGACGTACGTGACTGATGCTCCTCGCTGAGCCACCGCGCTGTTGCCTAGCGCTGCATCAGCTCCTCATCACTCTCCTCCTCCCTTCAGTCTGGCTGTCACCTCACGCCGTCTGCTCCTCAGATCTCTTGTTTGTCAGTGTCCATCTGTCGGGAGCGGTCAGGTCCTGGTCCTGGTCCGTGTCCTGGGAACGTCTACCCGGGTCAGTCTGGCCTTTCCAGTGACTTGACAGCAGGGGGTGCTATAAAGACAGTTCTGGTTAGAGGGTGGAACATTCTCTATTTCTGATTCTTCTTTAAAATATGAAGACAGAAACTGACTAAAGGACTTGTGTCTCAGCTCTGCCCGTAGCTTCTTCGTATTGTTTTTATTAGTTGTAATGCTGCCACCTAGTGGCTTTTTTCCACCTGGACCATTTTGATGCAGAATTAAAGTGACCTCTTACAAAAATGAATTTTCCTTTCAATAATTGTATCAGTAAAGTTTATGGGTTGATCTCCATGCCTACCTACTTAGCAAACTAGCTAGCTAGCTACCTACTCTTCTATCTACCTATCAACGCAACTAATATATCTATATATCTACCGTTCTACATCCGTATCTACCTGCGCAAACATCTACCTACCTCCATTTCTAACCGCCTACTCACCTACTTTGCTAACTATATACCTACGTACCCATCTACCTACATACTTCCCTACCTACCAATCTACCATCTACTTTCCTACCTACTTAAATATCTACCTACTTACCTTTCTTCCCACCTACTCAACTATCTATCGGCCTACATACACACCTACATACCCAGCTATTTATCTGGTAACCTACCCAGCTGCCCACCTACTTCCCAACCTAACTAAATATCTACCTACGTACCTTTCTACCCACCTACTCAACTTTCTCAACTACGTACAGTACGTACAGATGTGTATAAGAGACAGTATCTACCGTTCTACATCCGTATCTACCTGCGCAAACATCTACCTACCTCCATTTCTAACCGCCTACTCACCTACTTTGCTACCTATATACCTACGTACCCATCTACCTACATACTTCCCTAGCTACCAATCTACCATCTACTTTCCTACCTAGTTAAATATCTACCTACTTACCTTTCTTCCCACCTACTCAACTATCTATCGGCCTACATACACACCTACATACCCAGCTATTTATCTGGTAACCTACCCAGCTGCCCACCTACTTCCCAACCTAACTAAATATCTACCTACGTACCTTTCTACCCACCTACTCAACTTTCTCAACTACGTACAGTACGTACATACCTACTTCCCTACCTGCTTAACTACTTATCTATCTACTTAACTTCTCAACTATCTACCTACCTACATACCTACCTACACATCTATATATCTAATTACCTACCCAGCTACCCACACCTACTTCCTTACCTAACTAAATAACTACCTAACCTTTCTACTTACCTACTTAACTATCTACCTATCTTCCTACCTAATTACACACCTACGTACCCAGCTACCCACCTACTTCCCTATCTAACTAAATATCTACCTACCTACTGTACCTTTCCACCCACCTACTCAACTATCTACCTATGTTTACATACATACCTACGTACCCAGCTACCCACCTACTTCCCTAACTCCTAACTTATCTACGCATCTACCTAACAATTACCCACCTACTCAACTACCTACCTGCATACTAATCTACATGGCTATATCTACCTACTTACTTCTCTACCCACCTACTCAACTATCTATCTATGCACCTACCTACCTACAACTTACTTCCCTACCTACCTGCCTTGCTACCCACCTACTCAACTACTTTCCTACCTATATACCTACATACTTACCTACCTACCTTTCAACCTACCAATCTACCCATCTACTTTCCTACCTACTTAAATATCAACATATTTACCTCTCTACCCACCTACTCAACTATCTATCCACCTACCTACATAGATACCTAGGTCCCCAGCTATTCTAATTACCTACTCAGCTACAACCTACTTCCCTACCTACCTACCTACCTACCTACCTTGCTACCCACCCACTCCACTACCTACCTAGATACAAACTGTACGTACCCAGCTACCCCCCTACTGACCTAACTACCTACTTAGCCTTGGCAGCGTACACCCCTAGTGGCCTGGTTTATCTTTCCGACCAGTTTCCCATCTGATCAGTGTCTTATTTCCTGACTTCTTCTTCTTCTTCTTCTTCTTCTTCTTCTTCTTCTTCTTCTTCTTCAGTGACTTCAGCTGTGACCCAGAGGAACCCTCTGATGTTCACTCCCGTACTGTACTGACGCGCATCATTCCCAGAATGCATTTGCGTTTTGATTGACACGAACATGCACTGGTATTGCAGTAAACACACACACACACACACACACAGCAGATGCAGCTTATTGCTTATTTTCCTCTTCCGTCCAGGATCTGCCTGATGAATAAAACATCCGGAAATAAACACATATTTTTATTTAAATATGGGCCCATGAATAGACTAAAGATCGCTCTTGAGATTTTTCCTACCCCCCCGTCCCCGTCCCCGTCCCCTTTCATTGCCGTCACCTATTATTCCATAACCACCAGCGTTAGCATATTTCTCCATCTGTCTTTTCCCATTTCAAGCCTTTTCTATCTGTGAAAAATAAATTGGACCATTAACACGCTGCAGTCAGGAGGCGCCGGGCCCTGGGGACACCAACCGGCCCAACGCTAACAAGTGGAAAATGCTGATCCGGACTATGAGTCACTGGGATTGCGTGCGATTTGGGCAGTAGGGGGTGGTCACCGGAAATATGTGACGCTCCAGAAAGGGACGGGAGAGAGAGGGAGGAAAATAATGAGGTGGGAAAAGATGGGAGACTACGGACAGGACCTACTTATCTAACCACCTACCTCAATATCTACCCGCCTACCTGAATAACTATCCACATTTATCTACCTTTGTCCCTGCTGATCTACCTACCTACCTACCTACCTACCCATCTAAATCCCCAGCAAATGATCTACATCTATGTGTCTACCTACTAACAGTCTGACCTACCGTAAAATCTATCTACCAACCCACCTATGTTTCTACCTACCCAAGAACTTACCTAACTACCCATCTTCTATCTATTAACTACCAATGACCTAAACATCTATCGACCAACTACCTACCTACTCACCTACCTAAGTGTCTATCTACCTACCTACCAAAATATCTTTATTCCTACCTAACTACTTACCCACGTATTGACCTACTTACCTACCCACCAACTTACCTTCCTACCTAAACATCCATTTACCTACGTGCCTACCTGAATATCTATCTACCTTTCTACCGGCCAATCTACACACCTACCTGCCTAGTCATCTAGTTACCTACTATATCTACCTGTCTACCACTATACCTACCTACCTACCCAACCAATTACAAATGGAAATCACTAGGGTAAGTCTGATCTACCTACCTTAATATCTAGCTACCTACCCACCAACTCACCTACCTATCTATATCTATCCAACTACCTATGACCTTAAGATCTACTTACCTACCTAACTACCTACATACTCCCCTGCCTAGATATCCTACATACATTTTTAACAAAATATTTATCTACCCACCAAACTACCTACCCACATATTGACCTACCTTTCTACACACCTATACTTACTGTACATACCCATTGAAATACCTACCCATCAACTTCCGTACCTATCTCGATATCCATTTACCTACCTACCCACTTACCCAAGTATTTACCCACCTACTTACCTAATTAAGTATCTACCGTTCTCTCTATTGATCTACATACCTACCTACCTATTCACCCACTTACTTACGAAACCTACCTGTCTACCAATATACCAACCTACGCAATGTAAATCTCAATGGTCTGACCTACGTACCTTAATATCCATCTTCCTACCCACAACTCACCTACCTACCTACAGAGGTCCCACTACCTACAGATCTATCTACTTACTTACCTAACTCCCTTACGTAGTCCCCTGCCTAAATCTCCATAGCCCTACCTACCAACCTACCAAAATATTTATTTACCCACCTACTGAAATAATTACCTATCTATCTACCTACCCACCAACCTATATACCAGCCTAAATATCTACCTAACTACTTACTTATGTATCTACCTTGACATATACCTACTTAACTACCTGCCTACCTACTGACATCTGTAGGAGGAGTATGCCAGAGTGACACCTTCGACCGTTCATCGTTCTCTGAGGTTTTCGTGAATGAAAAGCAAACAGTTTGTCGTCTTTGGTCTTGAAACAGCGTGAGACGCTGAAGTTTCACTAAAAAGACAATGAAAAAAACAAAAAACGCTTGCGGGACACGTTGCGAAAACGATGCATAAAAGACGAGATGAAGTTTTCACCAGAGAGTCTGAGGAGACGACGGCAGCGCCTTGAGGTCCCTGCTGCGAGGAGAGAGAGACGTCTGTGCAGAATTATGGAGAGCAGATAAAGAAAGGGGAGACAACGTCCCGGTGCTAATGAACTTCTCTGGGCGGACGTTACATTTTTACGTTGCCTGAAAAGGTCACATTTGTTTGACAAATTCTTCAGGAGACGATAACGTGGCCCACTGGTCCAGACCAGAGCTAATACGAGACCAACCTCTGGTCCAGGGACTATTAGGGGGTTAGGGTGATAGAGCCCCCCTAATAGTCCCTACATCAGGATACTCGATGTTCAGGATATATTTCTATAACTATATTTTATCAAATAAAATAACAAAGAAGACACTGAACATGGAGCGTTATTTTGGATTGAAAATTCTAGTGGGCCACTTTTGGCCCCTGAGCGCTATGTTTGACACCCCTGATACTTTCCTGCTCTTCACTTTAGACGCAGTTATTTAAAAACATATATTTTCCCAAGTCAAAATTTAAAAGCATGTCTGTTGACATATATGTAGATATGATATAGGTGTGTATATATTTTCATGAATATGTGTATTCATGAAAATATATTCAGGTATGTATTTGTAAGTACATAGTATAGTATGTACTCTGTATGAATATTTATGTATTTTTACATAAGTGTGTGTATACAGTATTTGTGTAAATATTTGTGTTTTATATGTATTTATTTACATTTATAGCTTATTGTGTTTCAAGATAATGATAATGTAAATATATAGCTATGCATGTAGACATATAAATATATAAATACATTTTGTATGTGTGTATGCAAATATGTAGTATATACACGCATACCTATTTATACACAAACATATATATTTGCATACACATCGTAATATATAAATATATGTATATATATTACAGTGTGTATGTATTATATATGTATATATATATATATTACGGTGTGTATGCATATATATTTATATGCATACATTTGTAAATATATATGTACCAATAGACACATATACAACATATATGCACAGAAGCGGCTAAAGTGAGGGAAGCAGAGAGGCAGCTACGGCCGATCGATGGCGACCTAGAATTTACGGCCCTGCGTGGAGGCGGGACTCTTGGCCTGCAGTGATCTAATGATCTGGGAGACGTGAGGGCGACACCTACTGTCGCTGCAGAGACGCAGTTAAATGTCAGCTGACAAATTAGTGTCGTTGCTCAACGCACTGGCTGGTCAAGTGGGAGTCGATGGGCGTCAGATGAAAAAATGGAACAAGTTGATCAGGATTGATCACATGACCATCTGTCCAGACCTGAGTCCAAACACAGGAGCTGTAGGTTCTCAGTCCGTCCTCCAGACTGAAGACGTTAACGCACAAATATACTTTTCTTTTACTGCATTTTCTAAAATTTATAATTCAATATATTTTTTTTTTTTCATCTTTTGACTGGGTTTGGACTTATATATTAAAGCATGTCAAGAAGGTTGGTATATTCAGATGTACATATATATGTGAATATATATATATATATATACCTACAAATATATATACACAGATATATTAAAATAGTGACCTGAGTGGCAGTACCGTGGCAGTAACGTTGGTGTCCAACGCTCCAGTCGATACTCTTGGTCTCCTGCTCTGTATGAGTGAGTCTCGGTGGTGTGTTGTGGCCCCCCCTGCAGGGCCCCTGTAGGTCAGACCGCAGCCCTGCAAAAGGTTGAAGCAATGATGGGAATCAATGGACGGGAAATGTCAAGCAGGACGGCTGTTTGTGAGGCTGAAGGACACTGTTGAGATACGTGTTGTTTCCACCTTGAACCCCATTTTACGCCTGTCGCCCCTTGAACTCTGAAATCCACGGCAGGGACACAAACAAACAAACAAACAGTTGTGGCATTTCCGGGCGCGGCAGATGAAAACATGTTTATTTAAGCGGTTGTGTGGCCCACGTTCAATGAAATAATACTATAAATATATAGTCGTATTTCATAGAAGCATGACTTTTCATTAATATAGTTACAACTATATTAATGAACTACTATTCATTAATATAACTATGGATATATATTTATATGTATATGAAAACATATATGTAGAAATGTAAATAAATAGTGGTCTGTACTTATGCATTTACAGTATATAGGTATATATGTATATGTATGTGTATATACTGTATCTGTGTATGTATGTACATGTATTGGTATGTCTGTATGCGTATATGTCAGCATATGTATATTTATAGAAATATATATGTGTGTATATGTATGAATGAATGTACACATGTTGGTATTTGTGTATACATATATTTAGATATGTGTATATATATGTATGTCTTTATACATATATTGGTGTTTAGGTATGTGCACACACTGTATGTGTATGTATGTGTGCGTTTGTATGTATGTACATGCATATATGTATTTGTGTGTATACAGGTATGTATGTACATATACATTGGTATATATGCATATGTGTATTAATCCATTTATGAACATATATTGAAATATGTATGCATATATGTATTTATGTACATTCATATTGGTATGTGTGTATGCATATATATATATAGGTATGTGTATATATGTGAATATATGTTTGTTTATATGTACTGTATGTATGTACATATTTATTTGCATGTACACACATATATTTGGAGGAGTGTGTATACATGTCTGTATGTACATATCCAGTATATATTGATATATATGTGTCCTTCAATGTGTTGCAGTGATGTTGGACCTTGAAGTTGAAGGAAGATGTTTCTCCTCTTCATCCAGAGCGTGTTCTTCACCTCTGACTGACCGCCGGACAACAGTCTGTGACTGGTCCTCAGGGAGACTGAAGACCTTCTGTCCAACATTGACAATTGGACCGTCTCATTGTCTTCCATGTTGAGTGTGTCCACTCACATCCATTCAGCCTGTGAAAAAGGAGAAGAAGAAGAAGAAGAAACGCCTCTTCATCGGTGAGTCAGCGGCGCTCTGCTCCTGAGAGCCACTCACAGATCCTTCATCAGCCGAGTGTCCCTGACTCCGGCGGTCGACGCCGCCGACGCCGCCGCCTCTCTGCGCTCTGACAATTGTTTGTTTACGCTTCTCAGAGCGACTTCACTCGCGCTTGTTTGGTTTTCCCTGTGAAACGCTGATGCAACCGTGAGCAAAACAGAAGCCAGAGTGTGAATTCCACACTGCTGCTGAAATCAACTTTGAAAGCTTCAAAATTGAATGTGTGCACATATATATTAGCTATATATGCAGAAATATATTCTTAATTGTCAAAAAAAACCAGCCAGTCTACGACTCTGAGTCGACTCTGATCGCACACTGTCACTAAAACCTCGTTCAGCCTGAATGTTAAAACGAGGACGTTTGATCCCAGCACTAGGGGCAGCGTTGATGTTACCGCTACGTTCTTTAGCTTTAGCTTAAGAAAAAAACCCCATTGCAGTAGAAGAACCAGTGAAGCTGAGCCGACGTTTCATCCTTAAACATCTGTCAGTCGCGTCGCCGTGTTGGGGTTTAACGCCGCGCCTAGTGGTTCTGTCAAAGACTCACAGAGAACCCTGTCTGTCTTCCCTTTTTAAGGACACCTACAGGGGTCACACGGTGAACAAAATGGGCCGCCAAAAATAGGCTGCTTATTTATATCCAGACGAGGAGGCTTCCAAATTTGTAAATTTGGATATATTTAAGAGGCGCCGTTGACTAGGCACGTACAGAGTTTGAGAAAATATATTGATCATAACTAGGGATGCCGATATAGCTTTGCCAATATCCCAGTTTACAGATACTGTCCAAACACGTATCTTTCCGATACCAATATTGACCAATACTGATAAGTGCTGGTACCTGCCCCCAAAGCGAAAGTAAACGTCTCAGAACCCCCGCTGCGATTCCAGCAAATAAAAAACCTAACCCTAACCCAAACACGTTAGGAGTAGCCGACTCAACAGTGCCGTGGAGGCGAAGTGGACGTAGTAAATTTCGTTCCTTCCTCCTTTTTTTTCTTTTTTTGGAGCCGCTCTCTTACTGCCACCCTTCCAGGAGACCACATACCAAACTCCTGTAAATGACTAGTGTCCTTTCCAGTCTAAAGGGGGGGCCTGTCAGTCAAACCTGGTATCACAGGAAGTACCAGTCCAGCGTCTTCAGTCCTGGTGGTCGTTGTGGACTATTTCGGAGAGTCCTGTGGTTTCACCCAGCAGCCCAGACCAGGCTGTTTGACAGGGACGCAGTTCCAGCCATCATCGTGATGCAAGTGGAATCCACATGTCATCCCAGTGATTTCCTCTTCGCCGACGACGTAATTTCACCCAACTATTTCCTAGACTTTGCCACCGCAGTCTAGGATTTGAAAACCCTACCAGTTGTCTTGATTTAGAGACAAGACGCGGAGGGAGAGGAGGGAGACGCAACTCAGTCCTGACAAAATGATTGGGACGATTAAAGCTCCCCTGAAAGATACTGTCTCTTCCCTGACAGCCCCTCGACTAACTCTCGCCTCCGTTCCTGGGTAGTGGCGGCCTTCCAGACGTGCTCTCCGGAAATTTACAGATCTGCATCAAGACGCGTACATAAGCCGAGCGTATACCGTGGGGCAGGAGTGGTTGCCACAGAGGTGCTCTAAGAAAAGACCCAGTGGGGTCACTGTCCAGATGCGACATTCCGGACTCCCAAGTCAAAAAGCTCCCAAAGTTCAACAAGTCAAGCTTCTATTGACCATGTCCACGTTGTCTCAGGTTGAAGTTGAACTCGGGAGGTGCATCAGCTCGATTGCTTCAGTGCGCCTTAAATTCCTGGAGGGGGAACTCTGGAGGTGTTAATCAAGTTCAAGTTGTATCTACGCTAAATGAATCCACAGGGCAATAGGGCGCAACAAGCTACTACGCAACGCGTTTGATCGTGAGGGAGTAGGGGTAGTACCCCCAGAAAACCTTCTCTTTGTGTCCTGGTCCACCTTCTGACCACTCAGACAGGTGTCGTATGGGCGCCATATTCCTGGTGACATCAACCAGGAAGGTGGCCAGTAGATAAACAGTGCAGCTGGGATGAATCCAGGATGGATATTCTCCTCCGTCCAATCTTCCGTTCATTACCACAACGTTGCACCTGGAACGAGAAGATTCAGCATTTTTTTTGTTTGTTTGTTTGTTTTGCTATTTCTTCCAATCTTGTAAATACCTTTGTCCGCTCCAACTTCCACTCCAGCCAAGCTGCGGTAATGTATGCCGGCCCAGTGCTGCAGTGCCCCATGCAGTGAATTCCTGTCTCCCAGCTGGGAGCGCGAGGTTGCGGAGCTGCACATAATTGAGGAGAAACAGGACTGTTGGCCACTTAGAGGCAGAGGAGGCCTGGAGTAATAGCTCACGCCGTCTCCTCTGCCACCTCCAAAAACAGCACACTCACAGTTTACGGTCTGTGGTTTTAAAATTCCGATGAGGCTCCGTCCGGCGCTGTCTTCATCAGCGGGACAGGATGATTTAAGTCCACCCTGGGAGCGGGACGCGACAGTGGCTGCTTTCCCCAAACGGGCGAGGACGCCGCGACCGGCAGGGGGTGTTGGGATTCAAACGCGGGTTGATCTTCAAAAACCACCACGCGGGCCCATCGCCGAGGTCTCTGAAGACCAAGGTCGTAAAAAAGTCATTCCTCGGTAGCTTTGATCCATAATTCCACATACGGAGCATCATCATAAAAGAAGACGAGCCTCTCAAGGACACTCCAGCAGAATGACTTGGGATTTGTTGCGTCGTTCCTTGACAACGACGTCTAAATCTTTAATTTTCTCATTTTGTGATTTATTATGATTCAATTTAGCCACATGGAAGTCCCATCTGCCCCGGGTGAGCTGAGGAAATCCGATTTTACAGATAGCTTGTCTGAATAATAACGCCGGCCGTAAGATTTGCGGTCGGCGTATATTTGAAACCACCTCCAAGCCTCGGGAAGATCAGGCCTCAGTAATGGGCTTCATCCTGAGCAACATCTTGGCAGAAACAGTAGTTGGCGCCACAGATGGGATTTTTATTCATGAGGAATATGAAATGTGAACAACTTCACCGACGGAAGAGTTGGTCGCAGTTTTCCCGTCTATAACCGGATTGGAAGTTGGAATTTTCCTGTGGGGTGATTTGGGAACCACAGGTGCTGTAGTAAATGCAGCGTCCTCATCTTACCCTAGGTGGCACTAAAAACCAAAATCTCCATCTGGTCCTTGCGTTTATTTTGGCGATTCTAAAGATACGCAAAAAAGAAAAGTTTTTGCATTTATTTTACTGTAGCCAACGTCCAGCTAACGTTCAGTTACATGTGCTTAATCATAGGGGTCGCTGCTGAAACCAAGTAAAATGAATGTAGTAAATACCAAGCAGATACCCTGTCTAACTCAAGGTGGTGCTAAAAACTGGATCTTCATCAAATCCACTGGTAATTTTCTACCAATAAACCCTCTAGGGTTGATCAAAAACAACATTGCTCTAGGAAGTCCTTGGTCTTCCTTTGGGTCTCCTTCTAGTTACAGGACTCCACCACCCCCGGAGCAAGTGCCTGGGGAGCAGTGTGGGGGATTTGAACTGGGGGCCTTGCGGATACAAGTCTGCTTCCTTAACCACTAGGCCACCAACTACCCCTTTACTCCGTGGGGGCGCCCTGCCATCCTACAAAGATCATTTCGATCCCTTGCTCCAGGATTGAGGTCTTTCGGTCATGACCATCGGTTATACGCAACAGTATACGCAACAGACAAATACAGCACCGCTCCACCTCTCAATCTCACGCTCCATCCTTCCCTTATTTGTGAACATGATGATACTTTAACTCCACCTAAGGCAGGTTCTCCTCCCAACCTGGAGGTGTTAGACCACCCTTCCCTAGTCGGGAACCATGGCCTCGGACTACTGATTCACATCCGAGCAGCTTCGCACTAATTTGGGAACCGCCCCAGTGCCTGTTGCAGGTCTTGGTTCCAAGAAGCCAACAAGACCTTCCCCACCCTGGCCCCTTGTTCTTTACTAGTTGGACCAAACAAAGAAAAGTTCCCTACTGTGATAGCCTCGGAACGTTGTTCCATTTCACGGCAGAACTAGTGACGGAAATCGACAGCAACTGAGATTGAAATGAATCCAAATAACAGTGAGGATCCATTAAACGTGTGCTTTTCTTCGGTAACTCTTCGGGAGCGTGTCTTTAATTGAGTGAAAATTGATGCTAAAGTATAGGTGCGCTGCTGAGACACGTGTAGCGGCCGAGAAATTACCTAACGACATAATGAACGACTATTAAACCCTCAGAAGCCGTTGGAGTTGATTAACTGCAATTTGACTTAATTGGACGTCTGTGCGTTTTCCTCATCATGTCTCCGTGATTATGTTGTGATTTTCTTTTCCTTTCTGTTCACATCTGGGAAGTTTCTCAAACCGAAAGCTAACAGTTTTGGCTAGGTGTTTCGGAAGTACCATAATATATCCCTTTAAATATGTGTTTTAGGAGATGAGAAATAAAATACTTAAGGATTGTTTCTTTTCCTAGTATTATCACAATAAAAGGTCGTTTTGGACCAAAAAAAATAATTCGTGGGCCATAAAAGGTCCCAGGGCCCCACTTTGGATGTACTTGACCGAAGACCTTTTTTTACCCATGTTCCCCCTGGACTGTACGGTGCTCATCCAGCCGTAAACTGCTTCCAGAACATGTATGTCCCGTACAACGGGGATGTGAACTCTAGTCGTCTTCGCTCTTAATTGAACATCTGCGTCCAAATATCCAACATTTATGAACGTTCCATGTTTCCCTGCTCCTCCTTCCCTACGTTCCAGGCACTCGGGGGAACGCCACGAACATGGACTTCACATGAAATGCTTGTCGGTAAAAAAAAATCTGTTTTACTTCGTTGTTGGAAGATCCATCTCAGGGAAGAGCGGGGACAGATCTGAGTTCGTCCGGCGTTTTGGGTCTTTTAACGTCCTCCTTCAGGTGACCAGGTCGGGGGTGGAGACTCTCTTTGTAGCCTTGTGAAACCCGTCCGAGGGTAGACTTCTTGGTACCCCACTTCGACGAGGTCACATCCCGCTCTCTGGCCTCTTTTCGGAAGTTGCTCCACCAGCTCCTGGTACCAAAAGACATTCCACTCGTCCCCCTCTTCTATGCCGTCTTCCCAGGACACAGTTAGATCCAGCGTAGTCCAGCGTACAATAATTTTTCGCCTGGGCCTTAGAAATAGCCTTTTTGGATGGCCTTATATGGGAGTGGAAGCCACTAGATGGCAGCATTGCAGCTCATTTATTTAACCTAATAGCCGCGTACAGTGTCTTACGCAAACAAGTATCAGTATCGGTCATTATCCGTAAGTAACAGAATCGGTCAGTATGAGTCAGTATTGCTCAGTATCGGTATCCGTTTCAGTCAGTATCAATATAAGTCAGTATCGGTAAGTATCAGTATCGATCAGTATGGGTCAGTATCAGTCTGTGTCAGTATCAGCATCAATCAGTCAGTATCAGCATTAGTATAAATATCAGTGTCAGTCAGTAAACTTATCAATTTGTATCAGTATTAGTTAGTATCAGTATCGATATCAGTATCAGTATGAGTCAGTTTTTTCAAGAAAAATAGCGATGTCTGAAATTATTACCTGAACAATATTTCTTTACATCGTTTATTATTATGATTTTTTTTTTCCATAATGAAAAACTGGTAACGTGATGCCTGGGCCTTAGAAATAGCCTTTTTGAATGGGCTTTATATGGGAGTGGAAACCACTAGATGGCAGCATTGCAGCTCATTTATTTAACCTAATAGCCGTGTACAGTGTCTTACGCAAACAATTTTTGTTATTTTTTACCAGACTAAATGTTTTTAAGCTGAGGTGCGTTTTCTTCTCAGATAAGCAATAGCTGAGAAATGCCACCGGGAGCAGCGTTGGCTGACGGAAGGCATCCAGTTACATAAGGCCTGTAGGTAAAATTAGCCCCTGTCGCCTACGCCCACTGTAATGTCATGACTTGTATTCACCTCCACGTGTACAGTCGCTCACCTCAGTATCACAGTAAAATTAAATATATTTCTACACGTAGTGAATTAAATGTCATCGAAGGACGTTGTGACTTTATTAAACGATTCTAAATGATTTAAACCTGTGGAAAAAGGAGTACAAAGAAATTAAAAACAATGTTAATAGTTAAGCTAAGTAAGTAAGTATCAGTATCAATCATTCAAAATCAGTATCAGTCCGTAAAAATATCAGTCTCAGTCACTGTGAGTATGAGCCAGTGTCGGTCTGTATCGTCAGTATCGGTAAGTTTCAGCATAGCTCAGTATCGGTATCAGTATCAGTGTCAGGCAGTGTCAATATCAGTATCAGCATCACTCAGTCAGTATCAGTATCAGTCAGTATTATAGTGAGTCAGGATCGCTAAGTACCAGTATTGGTCAGTATGGGTCAGTTTCAGTGTCGACATCAGTATCAGTCAGTGTCTGTATCAGTATTAGTCAGTATAAATATCACCGTCAGTCAGTATCAATATGAGTATCGATCAGTATCCGTAAGTATCATTATCAATCAGTGTCAGTATAAGTCTGTGTCAGCATCAGCATCAGTCTGTCAGTCAGTCAGTATCAGAATTAGTCAGTATTTGTCAGCATCAGTATAAGTCAGTATTGGTCTGTATCGGTAAGTATCAGTATCCGTCAGTATTGGTATCAGTTTCAGGTCAGTATGGGTCAGTATCGGTATGGGTCAGTATCAGTCAGTCTGTCAGGATCAGCATCAGTCATTCAGTATCAGCATTAGTCAGTATAAATATCAGTGTCAGTCAGTAACCATACACAATGGTATCAGTCAGCATCAGTATCAGTGTGAGTCTGTATCGCTCAGTATCACTAAGTGTTAGTATCAGTCAGTATCTGCATCAGTCAGTCAGTATCAGTATCAATCAGTATTAACAGCATCAGATATCAGTATGAGTCAGTATCGGTAAGTATCGGTATTGGTCAGTATCAGTATCGATATCAGTATCAGTCAGTATTATTATGAGTCAGTATTAGTAACTATCAGTATCGGTATCGGTATCAATATTGGTATCAGTATCAGTCAGTGTCAGTATCAGAATCGACATCAATCAGTCCTTGTGAGTATAATTCACTATAAATATCAGTATCAATCAGTATTAGTATGAGTCAGTATCGGCATGTATCAGTATCGATATCAGTCAGTATCAGTATCAGTATCAGTATGAGACTGTATCGGTAAATATCGGTATCAGTATCAATATCGGTATTGGTATCAGTATCAGTCAGTGTCAGTGCCAGTATCAGAATCAGAATCAGTCATCAATCGCAATCAATCAGTCAGTATCTGCATCAGACAGTATAAATATCAGTGTCAGTCAGTATCCATATCAATAGGTAACGGTCAGCAGTATCGGTAAGTATCAGTATCAGTCAGTATGAGTCAGTATTGGTCAGCATCAGTATCAGCATAAGTCAGTCTCGCTAAGTATCAATATCAATGAGTGTCAGTATTAGTCAGTATAAATATCACTGCCAGTCAGTATCCGAATCAGTTATCAGTAAGCATCAGTATCAGTATGAGTCAGTATCGGTAAATATCGCTAAGTATCATTATCAGTCAGTGTCATTATCATTCTGTCAGTATCAGCAACAGTCAGTCAGTAACAGAATTAGTCATTGTTTGTCAGCATGAGTGGGTATCCGTGAGTAACAGAATGAGTCAGTATGGGTCAGTATCAATCTGTTTCAGCATCAGTCAGTATCGGTCAGCATCAGTATCAGTCAGTATCGGTCTGTATCGGTAAGTATCAGTATCGCCTATTATTGGTAAGTATCAGTATCGGTCAGTATCAGTCAATATCAGTATGAGTCAGTATCACTAAGTATCGGTCAGTATCGATATCAGTATCAGTATTAGTCAGTATAAATATCACTGTCAGTCAGTATTTTAATCAGTATTGGTCAGTATCGGTAAGTATCAGTATTGGCGAGTACCTATAAGTATCAGTATCGTCAGTATGTGTCAGTATTGGTAACTATCAGTATCTGTATAAATTTCTATCGGCCAGTCTCAGTATCAGTCAGTAACAGTATGAGTCAAGATCAGTATGAGTCAGTATTGGTCAGTATCAGTATCGATTGTGCCTTGGGACAACGGTTGTTGTGATTTGGCACTTTAAACAAATACATTTGAAGTTTATATCAGTATCAGTCAGTGTCAAGTATCAGCATTAGTCAGTATAAATATCACTGTCAGTCAGTATCCAAATCAGTTGGTATCAGTTATCATCAGTATCAGTCTGTTTCAGTATCAGTCAGTATCGGTTTGTTTCGGTAAGTATCATGATCATTAGTGTCAGTATCAGCCTGTGTCAGTATGGGCATCAGTCATTATTGGTTAGCATCAGTCTTAGTCAGTGTGGGTCAGTATCGGTCTGTATTGGTAAGTATCAGTATTGGTCAGTCTCAGTCTGTGTAAGTATAAGTCAGTATTGCTCAGTGTTGGTCAGCATCAGTATCAGTCAATATCACTATGAGTCAGTATATGTTAGTATCAGTATTGGCGAGTATCGATAAGTATCAGTATCGGCCAGTATAAGTCTCTGGCAGTATCGATCAGTATCACTTAGGATTGGTAACAGTTAAATCACACTGACAATCAATATGCCAGTATCAGTCTGTGTCAATATCAGCATCAGTCAGTCAAAATCAGCATTAGTCAGCATCAGTATCAGTGTGAGTCAGTATCGGTAAGTATCAGTATAGGTCAGTATCGGTCAGTATTAGTATTGGTATCAGTATCGGTATCAGTATCAGTCAGTATCAGTCACTATCATTTTCGGTCAGTGTTCGTTTCAATACCAGTATCAGTATCTACCAGTATCAGTCAGTATCGGTCAGTATCGGTCTTCAATGTCACCACTTTTTTGCACTTTATTTACTTCTTTCCCCCAATAACAAACAACAGTTGGTCTTCAACCACGTCCAGCAGATCTTTAAAGAGATACGTTCTTCATACCTTCCTGGTAGCTCCATCTCTAGGACCAATGTCCCTCCTCTGGACATGTCCAAACCATCTCAACCTGTCTTCTCTAGCTTCTTTGTCCCCAAACCTTCCTGTCTGTGTTGTCCCTCTAATCTTTAACTCCTCCACCTCCAGCTCTGTCTCCTGTCTTCTGTCTATTCCTAGTGTCTCTAATCCATCCATCATGGCTGGTCTCACAAGTGTCCTGTCTCTAGTCCAAACCTCCACCCCTCCAGGTTGTCCTCTGGCTTCTCCCTACTCCGACTACAGACCATCTGCAAACATCAACGTCATCTTCATGATAAAACAACCGGTTGTTCTGTAACGACGGGAACATGAGCTCAGATGATGAGAAGACGAGGAGATGATGGATGGATTTCTAAACGTCTTCCTGTCCCCCCTCTCTCTCTCTGTCTCTCTATGTCTCTCTATCTTTCAATCAGGCCTCATGCAGTGAGTGAAGACTCGTATCATTGGAATTTAATTCCCCGTTTCATTGTCCTCTCCACCGTATTACCGTCTCCGTCTCCGTCTCCGAGGTTTAAATAAGTGAATTACTGACAGGGACCGGGAGCAGAGGGAGAGGACGATGCTGCCGTGACGCCATGGCAACGGGAGCTGAGATACAGAGAGAGAGAGAAACTACAGGTTGACATTACGTCCTCTTGTTGAGACAATGGACGCTCACGATACAAGATATTTTTCCAGTCCTAGGTCCACAGTCGAGGACAGAATCCTAGTTCCTTTGACTCTGCTCAAATATTCTTCAACATATCGTTCTTTATACCAGTATATATTTATATATACTTCACATCTATACTCTAAGTATATTTTTCTGCACGACGCACGTGTAAGTATGATTGTATGTACAGTATGTGTATGTACATATATGTATATATGTGGGTATACATGTATTTATATAGTTGAGTTGAGTTCAATATGTATGTATATATACTGTATATGTGTAATATACATGGGACTGGGCGTGTGTGCATTTAGCCGTGTATATGGATAACCAATATACTGTATCGAAGTGCAATATATGCCTATATATCCACATATATGTGTATACATCTATGTATGCGTGAATATATGTATACATATGCGATGCATGTGTATATATGTATTTTTATATATGCACTACATGTGTATATTAATATATGGACTATATATGTATATATGTGCACTCTATATATTTATATTTTTTATGTATGTATGTATGTACGTATAATATATGTATATATGTAGCTATGCTAGTATTTATGTATATGTGTAACAAATACACCCAAGCCTTGGCATGTGTGCGTATATTTGTGTAAATGGATAACCAATATACTTTATTGATATGCTATGTATGTCATATGTATACACATGTATGTGAAGCATATGTGTATATGTATGTGTAAATATATGTATGCATATTTAGTGGACGTGTATGTGTGTATATTTATTGATGCACTACATGTGTATATTTGTATATGAACTATATATATATATATATATATACATATATATATACGTATATATGCACTTCTACATATATATAAATATATATTTATGTATGTACATATACTCTATATAGAGAGTATATATATATATATTTATATATATGTAAATATATGTATGCATATGCGGTGCACGTGTATGTCTGTACTACATGTGTATATTTAGATATATTTACTCTCCACTAACATCCACACAGTTGGGAATCGAACCCTGGTCGACTGGTTTGAAGGCAGCTAATCTCACCACTTTACCACCGTTGGTGTAAAACCTCAGACTTTGACTCGTTCCATTTCTTCTGGTCAGAATTTGATTTCTTTGAATCTTTTTTTCAGGATCTTTGTCCAGACGGAGGACAGGAGTGAAGAGCAGCGTCTCAAGGTGACTTTGAGACCAGAACCAGGACACGGCTCCAACAGATGTCTGAGCACCTGCTCACCTGTTGATGTTCTCACCTCCTCCTCACAGCTGCTCCTGGTTTTCCTGCCTTTCTCTCCCGTGGCTGCTCCGCTCCTGCTGCCGTTCCCTCAGGACGCTCCCTCAGGACGCTCCCTCAGGACGCTCCCTGACGTCTCGGCACGTCTCCTTCTCTGCTCAGGTGGATTCTTTCACACACACACGTGTCCACATTTACTGAGACACAAACGAGAAAATAACAAAAATCAAAAATATATTCAGTGACTAATTATAACCATGATTGACCGTTAATTCTCCTACTGGTTGCTGTTCATATACATATATGTGGATATATGTGGACATGTATATTTAATTGTGTGTATATACTGTATGTATATATATATGTCTTCATATGCATATAGTATGTATGTACGTACAAATATACATTCATTTGTACATATGTACATCATGTCTTTATATGTGTATATATGTATTTATATATATCTTATATATATATACAAATACATCATGCATATATACGTATATATATCACGTATATATATACGTGTATAAATGTATATACATATAATTATATGTATATATGTCTATATTAGTACGTTATATATTACATATATATGTACACACATACACGATTTATGCAGCTGCTGTAGTTATATATATGTGG
>JAFBJS010000197.1:486669-507642 GCA_016785265.1 Paraplagusia blochii | reverse complement strand
GATTTCTAAAGTGGACACAGCCTATAACTTTCTGCTACCATACCAATATAAAGAGGTAGAACAGGTATGGGCAAATTCTTTGACCCGTGAGCCACAATTAGTCCAAAAATGATACACGGGGGCCAAGTCCACAGCAGAGAGATGGCTCGTTAGTTAGTACTAAAATAAATGGTTGTTGTCTTCACTGAGAAATTATTGATGATGGAATCCTAGCCATTCTATTGGTCAGTTCTTTTGTTGATATGGGTATGGATCAAGTGGAAGTCATAGCCAGATGGAACCAAAAGGAAACAGTATTTCTCTGCGACCCGGCACCAATGCACCCACGGACCCGTACCGATCCCCGGCCCAGTGGTTGGGGACCATTGGCCCTAAGATATCAGCCCCCATGTTGAAACCCTAGCGTCATATTGTGCTGTTTGTTTCATTAGTCTTGAGACCTGGACCTGAGGCTCAGGTGAACATGCCTGCTGAACCTCCTCTCTCCCATCATGCTTTGCACCCTCCCTTTTGCCCCCATTTCTCAGTCTTGCAGGATAAATGGATTTTGTTTAGGGGATCGTTTGCACACTTATCCACCCTATACTGAGGAGTCAGCCTGGTGTGTCGGCAGGAGGAAGAGCAGGGATTGGATGGAGATAAACGACTCATTAACCCCAAATTGATCATGAGCTGCACACTTGTGAGGACGTTTCACCATTAATATTTCAACTTAATTATTTGCGTGTGTGTGTTGACTCCCAGGCCCTAATTTACACGTCACTGTGTGATGTATGAATTATTGTAATGAACAATATTTGAGCAGTTTTCTCTCCACCTCCCACCTCCATTTTCCTCCCTCTCCTCCTCTCTTTGTCTCTCACCTCGCTCTCCTGGTATTCCTTTGCGTGCAGGAATAATTTGGCTGCCTGTCGTCGGGCCTTAAATCTCAATTGACACTTACAAATCAAACACTGCGGGCTGAGTGTGTGTGTGTGTGTGTGTGTGTGTGGCCCAAACTTTCTCTCCAAAGCAATCCCCATGATTCACAAATGCTTTGGAGGATAGCTGCCAGGACAGATTGGATTTGCGAGTGGGCTTGTGTGCGGCGGAGAGGAGGCAAAATATTTTCACCAAGTTTGATGTTTGTCTCGCCTGACTCTGCTTCCTGTTGTGCCCACTTTTATTCAGTGTGACATGAAGCAGGCATCAGGTTTGCCGTCCCATAGAGGTGGAGTGTCTGCTCTGCTTTGTTTACTTCTCCTCCCTGACGGCCCCATCACCGGCTCTCAGTCAGACAGCGGCGACGCTGGGAAACTTTGATTTCCGCTAACACACTGACACTCGTACTGTTGCATCAAACTGCAGAGGAACGCCGAGGCCCAGACAGACGCTGCCGCTGCTGTGACTTAGAACACGGAGACAGATTGAGAGGTTTGAGGATTGAAGGTGAAGTGCAAACCTGTGCATCAGCATGTCTTAATCCTAGGGAGCCATAATCTGGGATTAGTGATCCTCTCCTCATTGGATACAGATTAGAGCGTACCGCTCATGCAGCAGCCTCTGCAGCAACGCCTCGCACCTCCTCCCCGAGCCCCCGATGGGAGGAGCGTGGAGCGGCGGTGGAGCTCGGTGATTGGAACGTGCTGCGGATAAACTATGTGGTGACAGGGGGTTGCCAGGGCGATCACTCCGGCTTTGTGATGATTGGTCGTGTCAGAGCTCAGGGAAGCTGGCTGTCCTCGGACACACATTAGATCACTCACTGTGGAGGTACCTGCCTTCACAAATACACGCGGCCACCGCAGAACATTCTGGCAAACTGAGGAGTTGATCAGTTTGCCAGAATGCTGTGTTTGTACGTTGAAAATCAAACCCATCACATTGATTTATAGATCTGGGAAGTGAGCAGCGCGTTTCATTAGCACGGAACAGCGGCTCACAAAGGTCGATCTCATCCCCCTGCTCACTGGCACATGGCAGCACCATAATCCTAGGGGTCAGGGGTTCGACTTCATGCTGCCCTCCTATCCTAGAGGGCAGATGGGACACACGTAAACACACTCACAGACTGAGGTCAGCCTCGCGCTGCCGCCCTGGTTTGAAGGGCAGATGGGTACATTGTGTCATTATGGCGGCCAGGACGCGGCTCATGGGGGCGGCCATATTGTCATTGAGAGGACACAGGCAGGGTCAGGAGCACGGAGGCAACAGTGGCTGAACTTTGTTATGTAGTAAAACCTCAACAGTTCAGCTTGAATTGATCTTTCTAAAAAAAAAAAAACATTGCAAATGCAATTTTTTGTTGATTTGGTTCAGACAAATGCAGAAAATACTGAAAATGTCATTTCGCAATGTCACATCAGATCAAATTTAGAAGAACTACTCAATAAACTTCTTTTGTAATCAGAAAATATATCTGCAAAAACATTTTATTAAGGTCAGGGATGAGTTTACTTGTCTCTTAGTCATAACTCATTAACTACATGGCATAGCAACTCAAATGTTGAACAGTAGGGTGAAAAAACTGATTAATTTGGTGTGATTTAGCTAAAATTGAAAAATAAGATCAAATAACCCAGACATCACTTTAATCTTTGCAAAATCATGAACCAATTCTTTTTCAGGTCTGTAAAATTGTATTTCATGAATTCACAAAATGTGGAGAAAACAGATGAAAACAGGAGGATAAAAAGTGACAGATAAAGGATCTCCCTGTTGTTGTTTTTTTTTAAACGGTGGTTAAATCTGTAGCCTGTTGTTAATTCTCTCTCCTCTAGCGCGAAAACTTACTGAAAGTGATTTGAAGTAGGAGCAGAAAGCCCCGCGAGGCAGAAACTCGAGCGCTTGTTTTTTTCCAACCAGTTCCATGTTCTTATTTGGAGCTAATCCACTGGAGACACAGAGCTGTGCGAGCCGACGAAGAGTGTGAAAATGGCAAAGGGATATTTTATTGATTGGAGGAAGTAACATGAGCAACATTTTTTTAAAAAAAACCTTTGTTTTTCACGATTTTTAGGAGGTCAGTGCACGGTTAGACACCAACTTCCTGCGATTTTTACTCGTCTTCACACAGAGGGAAAAGGAAAATCAACAGAGTATCAATGACACCCCTTGTTAAAATGTTCACATGCTTCGTTTTTGAGTTCTGGTCTCAAAAGTCTTGATGGCAGCAGGAAGGGTTTAACCCAAAAGCTGCTTCCGTTTGGTTTCCAGTGCAGACATGCTATTATGGATGCTGCAATTTGAAGGGATTTTAATACACGTTTAATCTGCTTTTGCAGGATTACGCTCCAACATTAGAACAAATCAAGAAGAGACAAAGGGCAGACACTGAGGTTCTAAATACGCTTCCTTTATCCGTCGCTGCATCAGCGACAGTTTTTGGATAGAGGCGCTTCTGGTGACGAGTGCTAGCATTTTTCTTTTTTTCAGGGGAGGCATTAAAGTATGGCTAAAATAAGCAACACTGTCACTTCAGCCCTCTTCTCTAAAACCCACTCTTGTTCAGGGACGAGAAGATATTTAAAATAGATCTGTCGCAGTTTGTGCAGCGGGAGATACACGTGTAAGTCTGTACCACACAGAGGACACCGTGAACATCTTGTCAGGTGTGTGTTTGATTATTTATCCTCCAAGTACATTATTTATTTGTCACTGCTGCAGAGCAATCTGCGGGGAACCTGCAAATCGAAGCCAATACTCCAACGCTCGCGCAGGCGTCAGAGTAGGGATGGGTGTCGTGGGCTGGGAGAGACAGGCGTGCGGAGGGTGACAGCCCTCAGTTAGGTCTGTCAGACCTGGGACTCTGCGGGCTGTCACTCCCAGGATAGAAGCAAGAAAATGGAATGCACTTTATCCCCGGTCTCCTGCAGGTCAACTGTGACAGGGTTGCCCCTCAATTACTGAGTATCAGCACCTCTTCTTTCTCTCTCTCTGTCTCTCTCTCTCCCGCGCTGCAGTACGTCTGTGTGCACGCTCTGCGTGAAGCGTGCAGAGCAGAAAAATAGAGAGGAGAGTGGGGGCAGGGTGGCAAGTAGCTACAATAGGCTGCCTGGAGATTCCATAAAGCACAACCAATGTGCACGGGCGTTTTAAAACCTCGGGTTTATTGTTTGAATCTCTCCCTTCCCCTTCGTCTAGGATTTGTTTCCTATCAAGGCGTTTAACAACGCTGTATGTTTTATTGATCGTGCCACAATGCAGCCGCCATCGCTTTCAGATATGGCGATGGCGATGGCCACACTGGGCCATCATGCCTCGTAAATGAATTGCATATATCTAATGATCCTAAAGCTAATGTTTTATGTATCCACCTTAACTAATAGGGTCAACTAGCAGTGAAATGGCTGACTGGAATCTATGCATTTTAATGCACCCGCAGAACAATGGACACGCGCCAAACACAATAGGCTGGATGCGGAATCAGTCAATGAGGAGGTAGAGTGACCAGCTGGAGCCCTCTACCCCCTGACCGCGAGGTCAGCAACCGCTACCCTCCCCTTTCATCCACCTCTCCTGGTTTACTCATGAAAATGCATGGAATAGGAAAGTTGCTTTGTCATACAGATAACCCCGACGCGTGGAGGTCTGATAGGGCACCATTACGGAATCACTTCCCCTCTCGGAGCGTCATCTCCAGTGCATTTGTGATGGAAAGCAGGGGCTGACCCTCAGCAGATGGATCGGGCTGCGTCTGGAAGTCAAGCAATATGAGTGGACACCCTTGGTTCAACCTTGACCTGATGCAAACCCTGATTGCACCGCCTTGGGGTCACGGGGGCTTTCATTTCTTTGGGGGTAATGGAGGAGCGGGACCCACTGATCCCACAGCAGCTCCGCTCTTTTAATTCCGGCTGCTGAGAAGCTTGCGGGTTACACACTGACACACCTTTCCAATGATTTCTGGTTCGAGAAAATTCCGGGTGGGACTTTTCTAATAATGATGATGTGAAGTTTTAATTCACAAAAGAGATTTTTGAGACTTTTCTGAGTAGAGGTTCAAGTCTCAGCTGAAAAGATGTGAAATATCCACTGTAGACTAAGTGTGCCGTATACTGTAGACTGGATGATGTTGGTGACAAAGATGTCTTACAGACCATCGTAGAGTTCAGACCATCAGAGTGAGACCCTCTGATTTTTTTTTTTTTCCATTAAAAAAAATATATTAAAAAAATATATTAAGTCAGGACCAAATTTCTCATCATAATATCAATGCTCTTTCTCTTTATGCTATGAGATATAATAAAAAAAAACATCTGATGACACTAATAACATTCCTCAAAAACCTTCCCAGGTTCACCCTCAGGTTTGGTTGAAAAAAATCTGACCTGAATCGTGTGAAATCACAACATGTCAGAGGCTTCTTGATGTCTCAACATATTTCGCCGATAAAAAAAAAAAGCAGTTTTTCGTAATGTTCCGTCTTTCAGTGACTGATGCTTTGTGTTCTCCGTCTGACGCCCGTGTCCTCTTCAGACGATTTCTGTTCACATGCGGCTGCCGCCAGCTCGCCGTTTGCACGGCGTGGCAGACTACCTTCAATAAAATAAGAAACCAAACGGTGAAGCACGACCCACGTACAAAGCGGCCGATCCTTCACCCTTGTCCTTCTGTACTTGAATGACTGTGTGACCCATTAGCAGGAGACGGGCCTGTCAAAGACCGGGCCTTGAAGCTTTTTAGCAGCGGGGCTCACTGTCAGCAAGGAAACGCTGTGAATTTACGCGCAGTCGAGACGCTTCCATTTAAACTCCACTTAGAGGCGGCCTCTGACTGGTGCACAAGGCTTCACTGTGCTTTTATTTTATTTGTGTTAGTGTGTTTGACATTGAAAAGCTAGCGTATGCTAGTTAAACCATTATTTTCTGCAGGCAAGTAGAATAATTGTGCTGGAATCGGTGCATTCAAAGCAGTATTGAATTCAGCCGGGGTGGAATTCAAGGTCTGTCGTTTCAGTCTAGTGTCAGTGTCTCTGAATCTCAGCCTCTGTGTTAGCTGCAGCATTGTCACACAATTGAGGGAGCGGCGGCGCGCTTACGCTCCCAGGAAAAGAGGCGAAGACGAGGGAGAGCTGCAGATAACCAACGCAAACGTCCGTGGACATCTCTGCGCCTGACTTCCCTGCTCTTATATTTCCAGCGTTAAAAATCAATAGGAGCACTGCTGATGAAATTTGCCGCATGACTGTGCGTCGGAGTCTGCAAACCAGACCTGGACCCAGGCACTTCTCTTCACCTTCCCTGATTCCCTTTTGTTCCATTCTAGTTTTGAATGCAAAGGGGATTTCAATTCATTCTCCTCTTTTTTTTTTTTTCTTCCATTTTACATCTTTTTTTTTTATTTCGTTTTTTTTTTTTTCTAAATCCAGCTTTTGGAAGGCCCAGGGGCTGTGTAAATGTGATCGATTTCTGGAGAGTGTGTCATCTAGGCCGCCCTTTTAGGAGTTGTTTTGTAACAGAGGCACAAAGGCGCGTGGAGCCATCATTCAAGCTGCTCCTCCATTGTTCACTTAATTCATTCTAAAGAATCCAGGTCAGGCCGGCGAGCAGCCTTCACAGGTTAGAAGTCAGGAGGCGTCCTCCATAAACCACACACAGGAAGAAAACCGCTGAGGTCCAGGAGCTTTTTGTGTCTGATGATGAATTATTATCCAGTGGAAATATATTTCCTCAGCTGCCGCTCCTCGCTCTGCAATATAACAGTGAAGCTAATGAGGACAGAATGTGTTTGAAATTGTATTTGCTCAGCAGGATTTGCGGAACAGGGAGCTGATATGAGAACGTCAGGTTTTGCCTGATTATTTGAACTGTTTTTTTTTTTTTTTTTTCTTAAAGGACTCAGTTGGAGACGAATTTGAATCCGTGCTGGTTTGGCCTGTTTTTAGAGCAACACACTTGTCTTTTGTGGTTAAAGGATAAAAGCAGCTTGATTCAGTCTGAATGAAACTCAGCGGCAGACTATTACTACACGTTAGATGCGGATATTGTGAGTTTATTTTAGGTTTTATCTGCCTCTTCCTATTTCAGCGCATCCTCCAGTAAGTGTATAACAATGAGCTCCTCCTGTTTTTACCACCAACCCCCTCCCCTCCGGCCCCGCACCCACCCCCCGAAGAAGCTATCTTCACTGAGGGAGAATGCACGAGGCAGCCGTGCGGCCGGCCTCTCCTGTGAAGGAGAATTAATCTGCTACAAACAACCTTTTATTTTCTCTACACAACTCTTTGTCAGCCTTCACTAAAAGCAATTTGTCTTCGGCCTGCTTCTGCAGGGTTCACGTAGCAGGACGGAGAGAGCAGTGTGGCATGTTGTTAAAAAAAAAAAAAAAAAATGGGGAGAAGCGGGACGGAGGGGGCAACGCTTTAATCTGATTAGACCTGGCTAAAATCCCAAACCAGGGCTGAAGTGCAGTGCTTGTGGTTTGTGAACGGCTTACGTTAAGTCTGTAGCACGGAAATAATCTACTCTTAAAACCCAGGAAACAAATCAACTATGGTAAGGACATAAGTCGCTGTCATTACGGAGTCATTAGGAGGGACATTTCCATGCAGCATGCAGGCCGCAGCACCGGCAGAAGAGGGCAGTGTGTGTGTGTGTGTGTGTGTGTGTGTGTGTGCCTGTTTAACCCTGACTAGTCAGTTGATCTGTGGAACTTGCAGCCAAAGCAGGAATGTTTGTGAAATCCCTGCATTTCACATAAAACAAATTTAGGATTTACTCGTATTCTTTGTTCCCGCGCACGGATTTTTTTCTTGTGTGCTTGCATGCGTCTCCACGCTGCTGTGGGATTGCAGGACGTCTTCTCGGCTGCTGAATAATGAATCAAAGCATGAGAGAGGAGCAAAGTCACACTGCAGCAGCTTGTCTCTGCGCGCTGCTTTTACTTGGGCTGAGTTAGACGACTGGAGCCTGAAAGAAGCTCCCTCTAATAGGGGCGAGACGCTGCGATCACCTCCACCACCACACAGCAGTGAACCACCAAATTCTCTTTGATATGTGGTTAAATGCGAGTCAGACCACCGAGTCAAAGTCGAGCGCAACAATGAATATTTATGGAGGAAATATTAATATTTATCAGGGAAGTGCGAACTTTATTTACAGAATAGTTGATACGCTTCTTAAAAATGCAATTAATACCAAAATCTAGAGATGGGGGCAAATGAATCAAACTTTAATTTAACGGGCAAAAAACAAGAAGAAAGACTGAGTGTTGGAAACTTTGAGAAGTCGACGTGAAATTTAAAAGTTGGATGGATTTTTCATTAATAATAATAGGAATTAAATGGCGGCACCTAAAAGAGATGGTGCTTCTTACACGAGGAAAGCCATTGTTTGACTGACCAGCCTGCAGTCCAGATCTGTCCTTCATCTGACCAGTAAAGACATTCTTTAGGAAAACCTGAAAAAAAATTGGTTACTTTCAGATTCCTTAAATTTGATCAAATCTTTATTTTAAATCTTTCAAGAATCTTTTTCTTTTTTGGCTTGTCCTTTTCCATGGGTTGCCACAGCAGGTCATCCTTTTCCATCTCATCTGTCTATCTTGACTCCAACTACCTCCCTCACTGCATCCATCAATCTCCTCTTTGTCTCCTACCTGGTAGCTCCATCTCTAGGATCATCCTTCTCCCAATATATCCACTGTCCCTCCTCTGAACATGTCCAAACCATCTCAATCTGTCTTCTCTAGCTTTTTCTCCAAACCTTCCTGTCTGCATTGTTTCATTTTGTTGTCTCGCGTCATTGATTTGGCCAAACTTTTACGTCGGTTGCCCTTAGTGATGCAACCCTCTCCATTTATCTGGGCTTGGGACCAGCAATAAAAAACACTGACTTGTGCTTCCTAGTGGCTTTTTTATCTATTAAGCATAATAAATACATTTTCTTTGCCACTGTTCTTGTAAATATTTCTGATCCAAATGACTACAACTCTATAACATGGTGGACGTCTAAAAAAAGCATTATTGTCGGAACATTGGAGGAGACAGGAAGTAGAAACCGCTTCAACCTGATCAATAGATTCCCCTCATAAACATGCACTCCGGCAGATGGGGTTTTGCCATCAGCAAATGTAGAAAATAAAACCAGTTGGTGATCAATACTCAGTCAATATTGGAAAACAACTGTACTGATAAATAAGGCCGAGGAACCAGAGAGGAGGAAGTCTGAGCTTTTAGTGTCACACTGTAGGCAGGGAGCAGTAACACAATAGTAAATCTTCCTAATGACACTATTAAACTGTTTTACCACAGTATAGCATGTTGTCAGCCTCAGTGTTTCATTGTCTCATTAATAGCCTCCCAACACTGTGCAGATTTCAATATCAGTTTGCACTCATTATCTCTCCGTACTGATACCGTTTCATTTTGCGCAGGCTAAATTAAATGTAAAAAAAGCGTAATACAATTTTGCTAGAGGAGAACATGGCGGCTAATTGCATTAGGGCTGAACTGTTGGTGGCGTCTGCAGCAAATCGCTCTCCATCACTCTCACGCAATTAGCAATGGCTACCCGCACGGGCCCCCCTCCCCCACCCATCCAACAGCAGGTGTTGTTCCGCCCGTGCCAGCACTCCAGCTGATTACCTAAGCCCGGCACTACAAGCTGCTCCACATCCATCTAGGTTACTACACCACCACTGCTCTGTGGACATGCAAGGACCTACGACTGCATGACGGAGGAGGTGGCGGGCTGCACGTACTCTCACGGTCACAATGGAAGAAGCTGAAGGCCGTCCTAGAACTGAAAAGATAAAAAAAAAATAAAACAATTTTCCCCAAAGGAATCAATGTCAAATGGATCAATCCATTCCCGTACCCTGGGAGATTCCATAAACAAGCTGTTGTACTCCATCCATCCCTTTTCATCTGTTTTTCTTTTACCAGTTTGCGGGTGAAGCAATCTCCACCCAAATCACACTACACCAGCCTCTTACAAACCTTCCTACAGTTGGTGATCAAACTGGAAGCAGTCAACAAGGCACCAAGGAGGTGAACCCTGGAGTTCCACACCACTGATCCACACATTAACTTCATATAGGTAAAAGTGTTACATGAAAGGAATTAGATCTATCAAAAAAAAGATAAACACAAATGAATATAGAATACAGCCACTCAAATAACAGCCTCCAAAATACCGTCGGCAGGCTAACTGCTCCTCTTTGATCCAAATCTGTAGAAACTTCCTTTAACATCTGAGAGTTTTGCTTCGTGATCGCAGTAACATCGTTGGCACCTCTAGCGTCTTTAGTTGCTCAAATCGTTGACTTTGCGAAGCCAGATCTGAAACATCAGCACCATTCTCATGCTTTTATATAATTATTCTTCACCACTTGTTTTTTTCAACTACTTTTCATTCATCCAACTATTGTCCTGCACTAACCAGGTCACAATGCACTGTACCAGCCCTTCATGGTCAATGGAACCAGCCAACAGCATTAACTGGGATTCTTTCTTGCCCAGTAGCTTTGACACCAATGACACAAACAATATTCTGGGCCTCACTCACAGCATCACTCTGACTACTTTTCGTTCCCCTTATAGTAGCTTTTGTAGGTCAACTGGTGATTCATGGAATTAAACAAAAACTAGCACAGAGTAAAAATTGCCAACTATATCAGATTACAGTATCAACGAAGGCTTAGACAAGACTCAAGCCTCAAGAATTGGCACATTTTTCTGTTAAAAACTTTCTTCGTGAAGGGAAATGATTGAGAAGGAAGGTGTCCAACAGTTGATTCTACTATAGCCTCCGATAAATGTGCTGTGACGTGTCTGACAAGACAACATTGTCAAACAGACAGTAACAAACTAATCAATGAAGGCTGAAAGTAAGCCAAAAAAATATGGTTAAATAGCTTAAAAATAAAAAATGTCTTTATAAAGAATAAGACAAACATTGAAGCCAGTGGTGGCCTAGTGGTTCAGGAAGTGGACTTGGGTCCAGCAAAGCTTCAGGGTCTAACGCACCAGCTGCCAGGTTACCACTGAGGTGCTCTGAGCATAGGGTTGTCCCCAAACACTTAAATTCCAGTGGGCTCACCACCCACGGGAAGGACGACAGTATGGTGCTGTGTGATTTGGGTGTCAGTTATGGAGAGACCTGGTAAGGGGTAAGAGCAGGAGTGGGCAAACTCTTTGACCCGCGGGCCACAATCTGTCCTAAAATTAGACACGGGGGCGGAGTCAAGAGCAGAAAATGGAGCGTTGGTTTGAACTGAGATGATTAGCATGTGAACAGCAAGAATAAAACTAAAATTGTAAAATTTCTAATAGCCTTTATTTTGTCATCTAATGGGGGAAAACACGCATTGCGGGAAAAAGGCAAAAAGTGTGTTGAAAATATAAATAAATTGTTTAATTTGGACATTTAAAAGGGCAACGGGCCGCATCCGGCCCCCGGGCCGCATCCGGCCCCCGGGCCTTAGTTTGCCCACCCCTGGGTAAGAGGATAATGATGAATGAATAAATTAAATAAAAAAAAAAAAATAGAAATATATAGTATACAGGCTGCATTCTACCTGTCGGCCTATCAAAATTACGCCGAGAGCTGAACTTTGGATGCAGGCAGTGTAGGAGGAGAGGAGAAGAGTGAGTGTTGGGATTACACTGAACACCAACACACACACATACACACACGTACACACTCACGTTTTCTGTGTGAGGTTGGCAGCATTCCAGCAGACTCTGGGAGCAGTTGGTCTAACCAAATTATAAATTTACAAGGACTAAATTACACAGCTAGTGTACACACATCTGAGAGAACCGCAGAAGAATACACACAAACACACACATTTCTCCTCTCTTCTCATGCATGCACACACACACACACACACACACACACACACACACAAACACACAAACACCAGGTACACAGAGACGGCCAGCATCAAACAGCTGAACTTGAACCTGTAGACAGGTGGAGGAGACTCCGCGCCTGACGTGAATAAAGAAGCAGAGCTCAGAAGCCGCTGTGTTTCTATATCATTTATTGACTGCTGATTTCTCTGTCCATTTCCTGCATCAGGGCTCCCATGTCTCCATAATGCAAGACAATGAAAAAACAAACAAAAACAAGTGAGATTGGATGTTGACAGAATGACAAAAGGGCGAAGTGAGTTGACGAACAGAAACAACAGTGGAAGGGTTCTATCGGAACTTGTTGGTGGAGGATGTTGGATTCTCCCAAATCTGGAAATCCTTGTTCCTAGGGATGTCCGATTATATCTGCCAGGCCAGTTTTATCATATTTTATGTATAATTAGTTAGACTTTAAGCCAGATTGAGATGGTTTGGACATATTCAACAAGAGGAGATTGATGGATGCAGGGGGAGGACATGGAAGTAGTTGGAGTTAGAGAAGAAGATGGAGAGAACGGGTGAGGGGATGGAAAAGGATGATTCGCTGTGCAAATCCCTGAAAAAGGGAAAAAATGTTCATTGGGTTCATATAGCTTTTTTCATCCAATGAAGAAAATCAACACACAATGCATGGGTTTTTCTTACTTTGCAAAAATCTCCTTTGAGACCTTTGTTTTTGCAGGTTCTCCCACTTAGAAGTCATGGAGGGGTCTAAAATGTTCATCATAGGTGCATTTCCACTGGGAGAGACAGAATCTTTAAAAGAAAATCCAGAAATCACATTGTAAGATTTTTTTTAAACAATTTATTGTTTAAAAATATAACTGTCTATATGTATATAACTGTGTCAAATGAGTATTTGATCACTTGAGTCAAACAATTTTTATATTTGGTACAGAAGCCTTTGTTAACAATTACAGAGGTCAAACGGTTCCTGTGGTTCTTGACCAGGTTTGCACACACCGCAGCAGGGATTTTGGCCCACTCCTCCATACAGATCTTCTCTAGATCTGTCAGTTTTTGGGGCTGTCGCTGAGCAACACGGAGTTTCAGCTCCCTCCAAAGATTTTTTATTGGATTTAGGTCTGGAGACTGACTAGGCCACTCCAGAACCTTGATATGCTTCTTACGGAGCCATTACTTGGTTTTCCTGGCAGAGGGCTGAGGGTTGTTGTCATGTTGGAAGACCCAGCCATGACCCATCTTCAACGCTCTGACTGAGACTGAGGGAAGGAGGTTCTTGCCCAATATCTGACAGTCCACTGCCCAGTTCATCCTCTCCTTAACACAGTGCAGTCGTCCTGTCCCCTGTGCAGAAAAACACCACCAGAGCCTGATGCTTCCACCCCCATACTTCACTGTAGCTATGGTGTTCTTGTCCTCCTTCTTCCTCCTCCAAACACGGCAAATGGAGTTAAGACCAAAATGTTCTATTTTGGTCTCATCTGACCACATGACTCTCTCCCACGACTCCTCTGGATCATCCAGGTGGTCATTGGCAAACTTCAGACGGGCCTTGACATGGGCTGACGTCAGCAGGGGAACCTTTCGTGCGCTGAATGATTTTAAACAGTGATGTCTCAGTGCATCACTGATAGTAGCCTTGGAGACTGTGGTCCCAGCTCTGTTCAGGTCATTGACCAGCTCCTCCCATGTAGTTCTGGTCTGATTCTTCACCTTCCTTAACATCATTGATACCCCACGAGGTGAGAACTTGTGTGGGGCCCCAGTCTGAGGGACATTGACAGTCATCATGAGCCTCTTCCATTTTCTGACAATAGCTCCAACAGTTGATCTTTTCTCACCAAGCTGCTTGGCAGTTGCCTCGTTGCCCTTTCCAGTTCTGGGAAGGTCTACAATTTTGTCTCTTGTGTCTTTTCACAGCTCTTTGGTTTTGCCCATGTTGGTAGTTGGACTTCTGACTGATTGTGGGCTGCACAGGTATCTTTATGAAAGCTAACAACCTCAAACAGGTGTGACTAAATTAGAATCATGAGCAGAATGGAGTTGGACTATTTCAATGCAGCATAGCATTTAAATAGTCTTTGCGGCTCCGAAATCTGTCCAATTTTCCATAGTAATATACAAATAAATTGTTTAAAAAAATCAAACAATGTGATTTCTGAATTTTAGATCCCTTCATTCTAAGTGGGAGAACTTGCAAAATCATATCCGAAAATGAAATTAAGTGTTTATCTAACAAATCTGCCAAACATCCTGCCAAAAATGCCAAAAATTCAATCCATCACAAATTATTGTAGCAAAAGTAAATGCTATTGGATTGATTGAATTGATTTGGAATATATATATATATATATATATATACAGTATATATATATATATATATATATATATATATATACAGTATATATATATATATGAAGGATTTGTTTATGCCCAGCCTCATATTCCAGTCACGTTATAGATCACGGAAGGTTCAGGTTGTTATATCCATTCTCTCAATGTATCATTGATACACAGTTCTTCATTGTTAGGATGGTATATATATATATATATATATATATACATATACAGGATGGTATCTCTGAGTCTGTGTCCCAGTTGTGTAGCTAAAATTCTAATGGCTACTGTGTACAGTAGAACTAATACAGTACGTGTGGCCCATAGTCCCTCAACATATAGCAATACATTTACACTAAAGCTGCTGAGGTGTGAGATGGTATGGGATCTACAGGGAGTTCCAGCTGAAAGTCTTCTGCAGTTTTTTTTTTTTTTTTATCAGTTTTGGAACCTGCTCTCTGACAACATGGCTACTTCTGCAGCTTTCAGAAAGTGATCGTAGTGTGACACGGGCATGTTTGTCAACCAGCTTTGGAGGTGTAAACATTGATGGTCAGGATCAAGGAGAATTGGCTATTGTGCTCAAAGATGCCGTCCCATTTATTCCCGTCCAACCTGCCCGCTAAACACACTGGGCCCAAAAAATGTCATGCTTCTTCAGGCTTTTATTTTTCTGGGATCACAAAGAAGTCTGGTTGACCTCGTCTGGTTACAGCCAGCACACTGTAAACACGCAGGGTGGATGAGATCCAACAATGAGAACCGTGCTTTGGACCTGGACTCTGACTGTGATGCTGCTTGGATTGAAGGTAACTACTGAAGGACAGCTCCAGCAAAACAACATCCTATTCCCTATTAAATATGAATTCAATTCTCATTATAGCAGAGTGGTTAGTAGGACAGACATGCAATTCAGTACTGAGGTGTTTCTCAAACTTTTATGAGAAAATATATGACAACACGAAAGACGTAATGTTTCACCACTGAACAAAATTCTCATCATTCTATTTACTGGAAGTGAACTCCTGTTTAGTTGAAAACAACACTAATATGGTAGGAATTGAAGAAAGACGCACAAAAAGATCTTGCACAGCTCTGATGTTATGTATATTTTTTATGTTATTATAGCCATCTGCTGCCACAGAGGAGAAGAATATTACCTAGCAGAAAATATTTGGGATAAATAAATAATAAGTTATTGACCAATTAATTAAAATTTATTAATTTTCCACAACAAACCTGATTTTCACTCATAGAACACTAGGACAGTGGTTGACGATCACTGCAGTACTGAGGATCAGTTTTGGTCCAATATCGAACAAAATTTCAAGATCGAAAATATTGGGTTTATTCTACAGACTTTGGCCAACACTCCCCCAAAATCCTGACAAAAACAATGATCAACATTAGAAGAGGAGTGAATGAACATATTCAGTTGTCGTTAACTGTGTCATAACTGTGGCAATGTTGTTGAATTACATCACACCTTTGTTGATGATTTATTGTTTCCCTTTTTTACGTTTTTTTTTTTCTATTGTGGTTATTAGTTTTGTCAATGTCCATTTTATTTCCTTTTTATTTTCTAGCTTAAAAAGAGGAATCTATTCAAAACGTTGGATAAATACAAAATTAAACGCTGTTTTGTAACATATATGTGCAGGGTCTTACAAGAAATAATGTCTAAATGAAATCAGTGAAAATTTGTAAATTTGTAAAAAGAGTTAATATAGACACACATAAAGCATATACTACCTATCACATCTCTTGAAACATAACCCCGTGTGATCAAAGAAGGATCCTTGTTTCTATTTTTGTTGCTGTATTATGCAATATTTTATTTCATGGATTTGGGGGAATATCGTGTTTATGCTTATGCTGATTTTTATTTTTACTTCCAGTATTTTATTCTCCAAGTTCAATTGACTGTTCACTCCAGGAACTGATAAAGTTCAAGCTCCTCAAAGAACACCGTGTCAGTTCTTATTATTGTGAATAACCGACAGTTACTGAGAAGTCCAGGTCTCTGGATGGTTGGGAAGCAGAAATGTGAGTCTAGATCTTTTTTTTGATGCTGTTGTTTTCTGAACGATTTTTCTCTTTTTTTTTTTCTTCTAACCTTTAAAACGTCTTAAAAACTCCAGTGACCTTGAATTCAAAACGAAACCACAGTGAAAAACCAGGAGGATCAAAGAGTTGTATTTTGGGCTGTGATGCCTCTGACCCTCAGCACTTTCCATCCAGAGAGATGTGAGTTTCTTATTGACTGATGCAGAGGTCCTGCTGTTCCACATTGCTCCTAGCCTCCAGGATTAAAGAGATACTGCTCTCTAGACATGACTCACTCGCTGAATTCCCCTCGCTCTCATGGCTTCACTCCTCCTACCCCCCTCACCTCATGTCTCATACCCAGCCTAGTGGCAACTTCCCTCATTAAATCTAATAAAGGAGGAAAGACAATAATCAGTGGTCCGTTTTTTTTTTTGTTTGTTTCACCATAGAACAGAAGCATCATTTCAGTGTTTTTGATAATAATCTGTTCGATTTAACCAATAGATCCAGATGAGGACATTTAGAAGCAGAGAAACTGTAGACAAGGCCGTGTTGGCTTTATTTGAATTCATAATCTACTGCTCACTGACCGATAGCTTACAAACAGGAGGCAAAGCTGGAGGTGGAGAAGTTAAAGATGCTGAGATTCTCTGTAGGAGAGACAAGGATGGACAGGATCAGGAATGAGGTGATTAGAGGGACAACACAGACAGGAAGGTTTGGAGAAAAAGCTAGAGAAGACAGATTGAGATGGTTTGGACATGTTCAGAGGAGGGACAGGGGATACATTGGTAGAAGAATGATCCTAGAGACGGAGCTACCAGGTAGGAGACAAAGAGGAGATTGATAGATGTAGTGAGGGAGGACATGGAGGTAGTTGGAGTCAGAGGAGAAGATACAGAGAACAGGGGAGATGGAAAAAGATGATTCAATGTGGCAACCCCTAAAAAAGGAAGACGGCCTTCTTACTTTGTCCAAATCAGCTCCTTCAGACGTGTCTAGTCCTTCTCAGTCTCTTTCTTCTGGGAATAGATAGATCCGGGTGCTCTGGTTATTCGAAATGTTCAAGACTGAATTGTCCTCTGACTATGTGTATGGAGGACTGGAAAAGGTTTTTAAGAAAAAGGCACAGTTTCTTGACAACAATCAAGGTTTTCAAAGTTTCTTCTGCATTTTGATGAAACCTGGTGTCTCTGTGCGTTCTGCAATTGAAGAACTGTCAAACAGTTAGAGATTTGAACTTTAAAATATCTGAAGTGTTTGTAATCATGAGTAATGGTTGATTAAGATTGTAATTCATCATGATTGTCATGATTATTCCAGAAATTCAACACTCCTAAATGGGTAATATTGCTGGAACAGGCAGCTGGTGGATAAGAACCTGAAGCTTTGTTATACTGTTTTTATTTAAATTATTATTAATTATAGGTAGTCAGGGGCCAAATGTATGGTGTTTGTGGGAAGGATGTGGCGAGGGTTTGAGAGTTAGTTGGTGGTTAAGTAAATTATTAGTCTGTATGCTTAGACGTAGACCACAATTTACACCACGGTTTAACAGCGGAGCGAGTGAACTTTAAGAAAACTCTTTCCATGCTTCAAGTTTTAACCAAGGTCATAATTGTTGTTATTTATCAGTTTCTATAGTGAACTTCCTGCAATTAGTTCACTCTTCTTCTTTTTTTCAACCTTTCCTTTTATGGTTCCCGTCATTTATTTCTATTTCTTTTAATTGACTCTTTCAATCAACTCTTCCAGGGTACATTAAGTCCGTGGCCCATTTGTAAACACCATAAGTTTTAAGTCGGATGCCTGAAAGCCAAACACACTAATTCTGTTATCCCTAAATGGGATGCTCTGACTTCAAGGAGAAGTTTACTGCATAAAAACCGGATGAAACTTGTGTTGTTGAGGAACAAACCAAAGGATAAAAATGGACAGAGTTATCCCACTGAAAGCCCATTAAATATATTTAATAACATGCTGGTGATACCTGAATTGGGTAATATCATTACAGTATTATTATGGCAGTCATTACAGCTTCCAAATTCTGCATAGAATGCTGTTTTCCAGCCCCATGAACAATTTCCTCTGTATTTCTGATGAAAATGTTAGGGATGGTGAAGCAGCTCCGGCTCACAGTCATAGTGGGACACGCACGCTCGTCTCTACCATAGTTAATTGCTGTTCGTGTTACTTGGAGTGAGCCCCCCCCCTCTCACACATACACACACATGCACACAAACCCCATATCTGGCCTCAGCCAATTTACATCTTATTATGTCTATCTGTGCTGAGACCTAGTATCTCTAAAAGAGAGAAAATTACTCTCCATTTCTGGAGGAAATAGCGACTCGTTCAAGTCACCCAAACACTGACGCGTCCTGTCAGTGTTTGAGCGGCGTGTGCTCTGGCCATTCATTGTTCTATAGGCTCAGACCATTATTAAAATTTACTCCATTATGTCTGTCAATAAAAGCTGAGAATGTACGGAGATGTAGGAAAATCACCATATGACGTAGAATAGAGTCTAAGCCGTGGAGAAAAGTGTCCATGGATCGATGGGACAGGGATAAATGTAAGTCACTTTTGTCGCCAACCTGTGCACCACCATACACTGGTAGTGGCCAGCTTCAAAACACAAGAAAAAGAAAGGCATTTATTAGTTTAATAATGATGTCATCCCTGTGTAACGGCCAAACAGCAGAGATTTATATATATGTATATACATATATATATATATATCAGACATGGAGACTCGAGTCTGAGACTCGGACTCGAGTCGCACTTAAGTCGTACAAACAAAGACTTGCCGTGTAAGACTCGGACTTCGGTGTTATGACTTGTGATTCGTGAATAAATTCCATAATCAAGGAATTATCTATTTTATCATTTAACTTAAACTTATTTCACTTTTTCCGATGCGTTTCCCAGCGCTATGAAAAAATCGCAGGCAGAAGTAGTTTACTCCCTTACAGCGCGCATAGCTTTATAACGCATGGCTGCCTCAAGTGTAGGTTTCATATCACAGTGATCATGGCGGCGGTAAACCAGACTGAAGCAATTCCTTTTGTCATTGCATTTGCTTCTAAAGACTTTGCACAGACATCCAGTAATCAGATGGCTACTTGTATGAGTGTTGCGTTGAGATAAATGATGCTGGATCAACAACGTGGAACTTTCTCAGGCTCCTCGGAACACACAAGGATAGGTCAGTGGGTAAAGGGAAACTGGGCTTGTGTGGGAAGATAACGTTACCGTTAGCAAACTAATCCAGCTACAGTTATAGTCTGTTGGCTAGTTTTTTAGTGCCCCTCCCCTGACGTTAGCGTTTTATTTTATACTTCAGGACACTACGTTTAGCGACAAGTAGCAGCCTGCATGTATTGAGCCTAACATTAATTCTATGAATGAATGGCTGTTTTAGTTTAGACTAACGTTGTCACTGACATAAGAGAAATGGAAACCTCTCCTTAAACAGCATGTACACATATGATTTCTTAGCCTTTCTTAGCACATTCACAGTGTATTGTTTTGATCAACTTTGATTGTGCAGTGTGCAATAATATATTATAGCCCTATACTGTAGTACAGTTCAGTACATACAGTACTCAGTATATATTTTCATTTTCCTTAATTTTTTATTTTCAGTTGGTAAAAGGACAAGACCACATATGCAAATCAGTTTGTATGTATCCAGTAGTTTTCACAAAATACATTGTTCAAGCTTAAAGCTTTTGTGATGTTTCTTCACATTGCACATGCACAGTACATTGTTTTGATGGTGTAGTGTGTAATAGCATATTAAAGGCCAATAGTACAGTACAGTACAGTACATACTTTTAATCCAAATCAACACAGCAATGCAGTATAATCTCGGATAGTGTCTAATATGAAAACTTTCAGCTATTTGAGACTTGAGACTTGACTTGGACTTGGGACGAAAGACTCGACACTTGACTTGGGCTCGCGCATAAAGACTTGAGACTTGACTTGGACCTGTCTCTTATACACATCTATATATATATATGTATATACATATATATAAATCTCTGCTGTTTGGCCGTTACACAGGGATGACATCATTATTAAACTAATAAATGCCTTTCTTTTTCTTGTGTTTTGAAGCTGGCCACTACCAGTGTATGGTGGTGAACAGGTTGGCGACAAAAGTGACTTACATTCATCCCTGTCCCATCGATCCATGGACACTTTTCTCCACGGCTTAGACTCTATTCTACGTCATATGGTGATTTTCCTACATCTCCGTACATTCTCAGCTTTTATTGACAGACATAATGGAGTAAATTTTAATAATGGTCTGAGCCTATAGAACAATGAATGGCCAGATGTGTATAAGAGACAGTTGTTGGTACTGGTCCACGAGAGAGGCCTCAGAGACAAAAATAGAGCGGTGCACAAAGAGAGATGTGCCGTCTTCTCCAGCTCAGCAGCTGCGTGGTGGTCACGACCTGACCTGCACAACGCACCCCACAATGACGTGATAGTTTGATGCAGATGGAGGGCAGGGTCCGTGTTTTGCGGGGATGGTGTGCGGAGAGGTCTGTGTCTAAAAAAAGCGCCATGTGTGAGTAAAAACTATTATTTACAGATGATCCAGTGTCACCGGCTGTGTTTTTATTGACTGCCTCCCTCCTTTCAACTCGTCTCCACTCACTCTCTCCATCTCTCACAGAGGTCGGCGTTATCAACGGGCCTCTTTATGATCGCGCTTGCATGTCATGTGGCCGCCTGAAGCTCTCAGTGCCAAGATGAATAGAAAATAA